>OY282450.1:74541889-74964389 GCA_958295655.1 Palloptera scutellata
AGTATGAAACTGGTATTTTTTTTTTAAATAATTACACGTTTATTTAAAAAAAAATGGTTCTAGATTTAACCTTTAAGTTAATGGCCATTGCTAGCTACTCATTTTTCCCATCTCTCTGGCAATTTGTGAATGCCTCGACAAAAAAAAAAACGGTTCGTTTTTTCAGTCAAACCAGTCATCGAACCATTTTTCCCCATTTTCATACGAATCAAAGTGCTGCTCAGCAAGTGCGTTCCAGCGTGCCCCATTGATGAAAATAAGTGGTAGTCAAATGGAGCCAAATCTGGTGAATAAGCCGCAAGGGGGGAGAGTCTTCCCAGCTACCAACGAACCTACCAATTCCCAAATCTGTTTTGTTCGATGTGATGGTGATGGTGCATTGTCATCAAGAAAAATCATTTTGTGCTGCCTAGCTTGATATTCTGGACGTTTCTGGCGCAAAGCACGGTTCAAATCGGTCAATTATTGTTGGTAGCATTGACCAGTAACTGTTTCACCTGGTAGAAGGTCAAACCAGATAACACCTCGCTGATCCCAGAAAACAAAGAGCATTGTTTTCTTTCCGAACCCATTTGGCTGTGCTGTCGATTTGGGCGGTGTACCGGGCTTAACATAGGATCAGTTACGTTTGATATTCTCGAAATAGATCAATTTTTCATTCGCCTGTAACAATTCGATGAAGATATGACTTTCTTTTGTACCAGGCGAGCAACATTTGACAGGTGATTTTTAAATTTTCTTGCTGTCTTTCAGGAAATTCTTACGGCACCCATCTTCCCATCTTCCCACATTCAAAATCAATCCCATGGCTTTTAAACAGCAGCCGTTGAGAAATGCATTATTGGCTCACATTTAATTGTTCTGCAAGTTGTTCTTGCGTTTGACCATCATCCTCATCTCTCATCGAGTAAAGCTTGCAATTCGGCATCTTCAAACTTTTTCGGTGGTCTTCCACGTTCTTCGTTTCGTTGCTCACATCAAAATCGCCACTTTTAAACTTATTGAACCACTCACTCGTTGCACTGTGTTTTGCCTAGAGCGTGCTGGCCACAAGAATTCGATGAGATTGAGATTCCAAAGCAGATTCCTTCAATTGGAAACAGAAAATCTATGATGTCCGCATATCGTAGTTTGTGCCTACAAAAGTCGACTTTTTATGTATGAAACTTGATTGTTTATGAACTGAATATTGTTGTTAGAACTAAATGCGAAGAAATGGCGCCAATGATTTGGTTTGACAGAGCGTATAGTTTTACCTATCGACACAGCGATGTCATTACCGGTTTCATACTTGAACACCTGGTAAAGTAATATAATGTCAAGGGCCTGGTCCGCTTTAGTCTTCTTATTCGTCCTTCTGTAAGAAAGTAACTCTAATGCATCCTCATTAACATGTTGCCTGAGCTTCTTCTTGTGGCTTGTGGCTTGTTGTATGTTTTCCGATTTCACTTCTAATAGTGGTTATGTTCAAGTCTTGGAGAAGCGCTTCATTTCTTATGAACCATGGAGAATCTACGATGCATCATTATCATTTACTTTACTTTTCTTTTAATGGCACAACAGCCCATGGAGGGCCTAGGCCGATCTTTTCGTATCCACTCATGTTGTGCGTGTTATAGTTGTACATGAATGGGGGAGAAAAAAAACTGAACCCTTTTTCTTACACCGTGATAATGATAATGACGTGGTCGCTGTGGCGTAGTGGTAGTGCGTTGGACTGCTACGCAGAGTGTACGTACGGGGTTCGAATCTAGGCACAGGCAAAATCAAACAACAACAAAAAAGTAGAAAAAATAATCTTTTTACACGACAACGCCGCCTCTTGGCAGGCAATGGCAAACCTACAAGAGTAAAAATTGCATTGCTATGAAAAGCTTTTCACTCCGCCGTTCGGATTCGGCATTAAACTGTAGTTCCCTTCCATTCATGTACAAAAATATAACACGCACAACATGAGTGGATGCGGAAAGATCGGCCTAGGCCCTCCATGGGCTGTGTTGTGCCGTTAAAAGCAAGTAAGTTTTTTCAGATTAAACTAAACTAAATGGTAAGGAATTCGCTCTCAATCTCTCTCTTTAAATTTTTACTCCCACTTTCATTTTCATTTTCATTTTCTCTTTTCCCAATACAATCCCAATACAATCCACATGTGAAATATAATACCATATCATAGATGAGTACGCGTAAGCCACACGCATGCATGGCAACACCTAACTACAACTACACACATACACACATACATATGCACTAATGTACTCGTATGTTGAATATAACCTCAGTGGATATAAAATAGTGAGCATTATGCACCGTTATAGTTGACCTCATTTCATTTTTTAAGAGCCTAACAAGTTTTCATTTCCACACAGTGATTTTTTTTTCTATTTTTTATTATTTTTATTTTTATTTTTTTTTGTCTATATGAATATGAAATATTTGTGTATTATTCTTTTTATGCGAATGCATGTGTTTGTGTATGAGTGTGTTGAATGGGCTGGTATGTTTTATTTGTGCAGCAAGGGCGCTAGCTAGCAAGCGATGTAGGCCTATATTTTTCTACATACATATGTTTTTGCCATGACAAAACAAAAATTATTCCAACACATTTATTTCTGGTAGGTACAATTTCCATTTAAAAGAGCTCTGACAATGTAATGTGTTTTTTTCTCTGTTCTGCTCTGATTTTTCTTTCCAGTTCAGTTCAGTTCAGTTCTCAGTTTTGTTTTGTTTTTTGTTTGCTTGTTTATTTTTGCGTTCTGTGTGCCATTCTCATTCTACATATTTGTTTATTTTAATGTTGACATCAAGGGATTCAAAGAAAAGCAAAAACAGAAAAAAAAAAAACAACAAAAAAAAAAAAGGCAGTCAGTCGTCATAGCGAATGAAAGACGATTCCAAGGAACAACGCATCAAAAACTCACCCAGTTTATTTTTTTGGTTTTTGGATTTTGTTTTTTTTTTTTTGGGGTTGTTTGTCGCTGTTACTGTTAACCCATCCCCAGAGAGCAACCTCATCAAACTTTGTAACCAAGCAAAAATTTAATCTTTTGTGTGTGTTATTGTTTTTTCGTTTCCTCGTTCATTCATTCACATTTTGTATATATTCCGCCAGCTTAAGCATTCACAAGCTTCATGTTTTCATTTCACGAAATACACTCAATTCACAACATTTCATTATTTTTGTGAGCTTATTTTTTTCGTAGTGGTGGTTTTTGTTTTTCTTTTTTTTTTTTTTTGTTTCATGTTTCTGCGTTCGTCCTTGTGCTAAAAACAGCAAACACACAATAAAACACAACATGAATCTTATGAAAGCTGAAAAAATAATCGATATAGCAATTAATGCGAGAGTGCCACCATCCTACAGTCCACTCCACCAACAACAACATCATTCCAATCTGCACGCGCTCTCTCACACACACACACACCGAAACCCACCACATGACACCACACCAGCACTAGACTAGAGGGTGAACAGCAGCAGTAGCAGTAGCAGTAGCAGCAACAGCAGCAACAGCGGCAGCAGAAGAAGAAAAACCACCATCAACAACACCAGCACCAATGCCACCACCAACTTTTAACCATCAACCATTCATTCATTCATTCATTCATTCACTCATTCGTTACCCACCCCCAATCCAATTCATAATTGCATGCGATGCCATGCCAAACCATCCGGCCAGCAACAAAAATATGCCGCTGTAACTGTAGCAGCAGCAGCACCAACAGCAGCAGCAGCACAGCAATTTATTACTTTCATAATATGTTGTTATTGTTATTGTTGTTGCTATTGTTGTTGTTGTTGTTGCTGCTATTGCTTTTATGCTGAGCTGGTAGCATTCTGGCGCGTTTTCTGGGCGGTTCTCTTGAGTTTGAGTTTTCTTTTTGAGGGTAGCTGCCAGCAATAACATTTTATCCCATAAAAAGACTTTAGAATTTAATAAATAAAATAGAAAATAAAAAAAAAAAACAACGAAAACAAAAAAAAAAAAAAGGATTGGCTTTAATTTTCGTGAGACGTTGTTTATTGCTATGAATAAATAATAATGAAAAATAAAAGAGAAATTGTGAGTCAAGCCAAAATTCTTCTTACTTTTTCTTCTTTTAATTTGGGCACGGCACAACAGCCGCCCATGTAGCGCCTACGCCGAGCTTTACGCATCCACTCATATTGTGCGTACATGAGTGAGAAAGGGAGCTACAGTTTTATGCCGAATCCGATCGGTTTACAATCATTTTTACATTTACGAGGGGCTAAAAGATGATTGTCGCAGCGAGAATTGTCTGAGTAATGATATGCAGCAGCGCCCTCTATCAATCTAGTATGACAAAAATGAGAATGCACATGTATCTACATACTTATATACACTCAAATGATAAGCAGCACATAAGTATGCATCCACATGTATCCACGAGTATGAATCCAACTCGATTGATAGAGGGCGCTGATTCGGGTATAATTCAAACTTGGTTGATAGAGAGCGCTAAGTATGAATCATTTTCGATTGATAGAGGGCGCTAAGTATGAATCATTCTCGATTGATAGAGGGCGCCGCCCATCAGTTTCTAGTAAAACTTAACTTTTCAAACAAAAATCATTAGCAATTTCTAGAGCTGAAACAATGAGAGAGTGTAGACTGACAGAAAAACAAACGCGAGACACAAACAAATGGCGATTGTGTTACGAAAAAATCTCCACGAGGGTTAATCGGCCGCGAGGGTCAATCGGGACAGAGTGGCTCAGGAGGTGGTTTTAGTACGTAGGTACACTGGAGTGTGAATCGTGCATGCCATGCTGAACAGCACGGGGCTGCCAGTATCTATGAAGATTTCGCGTACCTTGTCGCACACAAAACAAAAACAAAAAAAAACAACATGAATAAGTATATCCATTTTTGTGTATCTTATTATTTTAAAGTTTAACAAAACGCCGCGATTTTAAACATAATCCAAACGTATTTCACAGCAAAAGATTGGTAGTTTGGGCTTGGGGATTTGGTGTTTGGGGAATTGGTGATTTTGGTTATGGCGATTTCATACCCAACCCATGTAACTTTCTCATCATCATTCGTCAGCAACATTATCAGCAAGCAACATCCATCGTCAATGTTTTGCAAGTGTTTTTATTTTGTGTTTGTTGTTGTGGCATTACTCTTACAAGTCTGTACTTTGGGTTCTTCTTGTTTTGCTCTTTCTCAACATAAACATGAAAATTGTTGTTTTCATTTTAAAACACAACACAACGTAATTTAACTCTGACTACACTCCCTCTCTCCCTGTCTCTCTCTCTCTCCCTCTCTCTCTCTCTCGATCTCATTCCGCATCTCTCTGCATCATCTCATCTATTGTTACTCTATTTTTTACTTAACTGTTTTTTTTTGTTTTTTTTTGTTTTATTTACATAGTTGAATTTTGTGCTTTTGCTCTTCTCTCACATCTTCTCTCATCAATGTTAAATACTACATACATACACATGCATGGCACTATCATCACTACTACTACATACAACAATAATTGTATAACAACTATTGCACTGCATTGCATGTGTGTGTGTGTGTGAGTGTGGTGTGTGAGCGAGCTGGTCCTTGCCTTGCCTTGCCTTGTTGTTGTTGTTGTTTTGTTCTTAGGTATTGCGTTACTGAGTACTGCACTCCATGAATTGTACTTAAAAAAAAAAAAAAAATTAGAAAACGAAGATGAAAAAAGAAAGAGTTCAGGATAAATATCAGGAAGGATGTTTCAATTTTTATTTCATTTTATTGTTAGCAACAACAACAACAAAAACAACACCAAGAAGAAGAACAAGAGCAACAACAACAACAACAACAACAAGAAGAAGAAGAACAACAACAACAACAACAACAACAACAACAACAACAACAACAACAACAACAAGATGATGATGATGAAGAAGAAGAAGAAGAACAACAACAACAACAACAACAAGAACAACAACAAAAACAACAACAGCAGCAGCAACAACAAGAACAACAACAAGAGCAAGAACAACAACAAGAACAACAACAACAAGAACAACAGCAACAACAAGAACAACAACAGTAGCAGCAATGCACTTCTTCCTCTTCTTCGGCTTCTTCTTTTCATAGTTTGTGTTTCTAGACACTTTTATTGTTATTACTGGTGCTATAGTGCTCCTGCTGCTGCTGCTGCTGCTGCTGGCTCCTCTTCTTCTTCTTCTTCTGCTTCTTCAGTTAGAATGCTGCTGCAAATGAAATTTGGCAACAATGCAACATTGTCGTAGTCAGAGTGGCCTGGCCGCATAGCAGAGCATATAAGCATATACTTAAGTGTACCTTGTGCTTCGGTTGCCGTGTTTTTGTTGTACAATATGCTGCAATATATTTAGTTCATATATTGTATGTATGTATGTATGTATGTATGTAAGTAGATATATGAATATGTTCGGTTTGCCTGTCTGTATCTCTGAGTCTGTCGCTTATTCGACGTTTTGTCTGCATTGGTGTTTTTTGTTGTTGTTTTTTTTTGTTCGCATACATAATATTTATTTTTGTTACTGCAATTTTGCTATTTTTGCTTACAAGACGCGTGGCTGTCGTTCTTGTGTATGGCTGTCTGTCGCTTTATGGTTTTTGTTTAAGCTAGTAACTATAGCTTAAGCTTGGATTGTATTTATATTGATTGTAAAGGATTTGGTTGTTGTTGGAATTTTGGTAATTTTCGTTTTGTTGGTATTGTATAGTGGTTGGTAAAATATACATACATATATGTATGTATGTATAAGTACATATGGTACATATTTCTATTTGGTATTGTAGAAAAAATAATGAACGGATACTTTATGGCGGCGTTAGCTACTGTTGTTGCCTCCGTCTTTTTCAGCTTGTTCGGAGTTGGTTTTTATGTTATTGATACGTGACATTAAGCACGACGACTCGAATTTCTTAGATACATACATACATACATACATACATACATACATATAAGATATCTATTGAGTGAATGCGATGCGGGAAATATGTAGAAGAAATTCGTAAGTAAACGCCAAAACTTTTAGCTGAAAACTATTTGAAATCTCGTTGAGAAGTTACATAAGTTTTTGGTTACCTAATAAATGGTATATCCCGGCAAATACTTAGGTACAGGTTCTTACGTTATACAGTTCCCATACAGTTGACTGTTAAACATTTAAAAGATCAAGTGGTACTCAGCTGGAGATGAAGTTGTGCCTTCACGCTTAGAGCTTTCTTTTTCATTCATGTAATGGGACCAACAGCCCATGAAAGGCCTAAGCCGAGCTTCTTGCATCCATTCATGTGGTGCGTGTTATTTGGAAATGCAAACGATCAGAATGAATTTAATCCAGATGTAGCACTCGTGGGATCAGGCAATCATCAAACTGAGCTTTAACAAGGTTTATCGTTTGCATAAATCAACGCATCGTTAAAAATTCTTTCGGCGACGCCTGTAATGTCTGCGATAGGCTCTGATTTTTCCATGATTACTAAACCTAACCTGAAAACCCAAAACGGAAACGTTCTGAAGAAGTAAACTTCTGTCGGCCGTTCCACTGACACACATTTTTAAACATAAAACTTCCATCTCAAATTTAATCGGCCTCAGCCATTCATGGCGCTAGTGCAATAGTCGAATCAATGATTTTTAAGAATTTAAGGAGTACTCTAGTGTGCTTGGCCTATAACAAATCATACCGCTCGAGACTATACCAAACAGGATAGTTAAGGGTTATACTTCATATCGTTTTATATTAAGAGGAATTGACCTGATAGGAAACAACGAGAATATATTTATTGACAGCCTTTTCATTCATGTAATGGGACCAACAGCCCATGAAAGGCCTTGCACCCACGAAAGGCCTTGCTTCTTGCATCCATTCATGTGATGCGTGTTACATTTGTACACGAATAAAAGGAAGGACCTACAGTTTAAGGCCGAATCAGAACAGCTTTTTCTTAGATTAATTTTACTCCTGAAGGTTTGCCGTGTAGAAAAATTGTTTTCCTACTTTTTGGTTTTTGCCCGGTGCTCTAGGATTCAAACTCCCTTTGGGCACTCTGCTTAGCATGCCAGCGTACTACCAACTACGACAAGGCGACCACTTAAAGATTTAATACCAATAAAAAAAAATTAAAAAAATCATCATTAATGTTTTTAAATCAAATCTGAACTTAGTTAATTCAGTCCCAAAATTGCACAATAATCTGAGTGTTTTATGTACATGTGAAATCTCAAATCTCTCATTTGAGTTTGTGAGAGAAAACTGTGGTAGGTTCTTTTCATTTACCTAGTAATCAACACACAGATTGAGGGGAAATTGGTACCGCTATGAGAGCAAAGCATTGTGTTGAGATTGAGAAAAAGAAAGGAAAACAGATAGGAGGGAGGGTTAAAGGGTGATGAGAGAGAAAAGTAACTGTGAATCCCTCAATGTCAATTGCGTCTATTGTGGCAGTGTCTTAAGATTTCACGAGTTACTTGTACTAGTCCTCCCTTCGCATCTTAGCATTGGCACGAGTATCCACGAAAAGGCATACATAAACTGGCGGTCACGAAAACCGCACCACTTGGCAACACTTTTTTAATACTTATGTAAAAATTTGGGCAATTTACTTATATTTTCTTGCTACGATAAAGGGGATTTACCGGTTTAAATTATTCCAAGTGTTTTGACAACAGAAATTAGTCATTCTAGTGCATTTGTTTAACGCAGAAGGGTTTTTTTGTGAAATAAGTGCAGTAATGAGTGCAAAATATAAGCAGTTGACACATGACAAAAAAGTCAGTGGACTAAGGACTTTCCTACCGGAAAAGGACTTTCCTACTAAAAACTTGGGTTTCTCACATTCCACAATTGTCCGTTTTTCAAAAAAAAAAAAAAAGAATACTATGGAGTCCCTGAAGAGGAAAAAAGGATCTGGTCATCAACGTGCAACCAGTAACAGAATTGATAGCCTTATAAAAAATATTAGCACAAAGGATCGGATCGATTTAAAAGTGCAGTAACTATTCGGGCCGAGCTAGAAACCTATCATTGCGTAAATATTAGCGTTGAAACTGTACGCAGGAGACTGCGAGAAGCTAGTTTATAGGGAAGGCGTCCTGCAAAAAAGCCATTGCTGACTGGAAAAATGAGAAAAGCGCATCTAGCTTGGGCTAAAAAACTATTAAAACTGAACACTGGAGGAGTGGCGAAATGTCATGTGGTCTGATGAAAGCAAATTTAATCTGCTAGGCGCCGATAATTTGCCGTACGTGCGCCATTCCAATCAATGGTGAACGTTACAAAGAAAACTGTATTGTAAAAACGTGGACAACGTGTACCGAATAAGACGGAGCGATGAGCTGTATGAACTATACGCCAACACTGACATAGTCAAGCGTAGAGTTCGCTAAAGCGCACATTGAGTGGGGTGGTTCAATTAATGCAAAAAAATGGCTTCATGTATTATGGACAGACGAAAGCAAGGTGAATCTTGTTGGAAGTGACGGAAAACATTGGGTTAGACATCAGAAAAATGCAGAATTGAGCCCAAAATATACTAGGAAGTTACGTTTAAGCACGAAGGTGGAAGCATCATGGTATGGGGATACTTCTCTTGGTAAGGTGTGGGCCCTCTGTATTGGATAAAAGAAAGGATCGACATATTTTCTTACGTAAACATCCTTCAGGAGTGGATGCTTCCTTATGCTGAATGGGAAATGCCCCTGAAATGGCAAATGCAATAGGACAACCGACCCAAAGCACACCTCAATCCTTGCACGAGATTGCTTTTCCCATAATGGAATTCCCGTTATGACCTGGCCTGCACAATCTCCTGACCTTAATCCAATCGAGAACTTGTGGAATATTGTCAGTCAAAGAGAAGATTGGCAGTACCAGAGCTAAAAACAAAGACGAATTGTGGCAAAGCATTCAAAGAGCGTGGTATTCCATACCCCAGGCTACTTGCGCGTCCCTGGTGGAATCAATGCCTAGAAGGTGTAAGGCGGTTTTAATTAAGTAACAAAGGCTATTCCACAAAATATTAGCATTAGTGAAGAATTTGAGTCAATATTTTACAAATTTTTTTTTTTAATTCTTATGTTCTTATGATTTTGTCCTTTTGAAATGTGATTTTATGTATAATTTTTACATTTCTTGTTTTACACTGAATTGATTTTGTTTTTGTTTTTCTTTTTGTTTTAAGAAAAAATTAAACTTATGGAATAAATGAATAAAAGTAAATACCTTTTAAATTTATCATAAGCCTAGAGAAATATTTGATTAAGGTTTTTGGTTTTAGAACAAGGTGTTCTTATTTGATTGTCCGACACTGTACATGCATGCACACATACATGTCAAGGTGAATATTCCTCAATTTTTACGGCTTAAGTTTCTATCCATGCCTACTGTACGCACACACGTGGACAACTGAAAAAGATATCGCTTTAATCTAAAAAGCTCTGGGCTAAACCAACTGTTCAAATATATGGTAATAAAATGAATTATTAGGGCACGGCACGGCACGGCACGGCACGGCACGGCACGTTTTATCATATTTACTCGATAAGTTTTTTCAATTTTGTTAAAACAAAAATAACATGCATAAATTTTATTTGCCCGTAATTTAATTATGGCTTAACAAAAAAAAAAAAAAAAACAAATAATGTATTCACCTCACCTCATCTTCTTCACCTCCTCCTGGTTGTTTAAAGCAACCCTGCCCTAAAGAGAGTAAGTGAGAGTAAATGAGGGGAGTGTAGTGAGCGCAAAAGAATGAAATAAATAAATATTACATTAAAGTTCAAAGATACTGGCAGCCAAATAACCAAACCTATGCAAAAAAAAAAAGAAAATAAAAAACATTAAAAAAAAAACCCCAAAAACTTAAATCTTCTTCTTCTGCTTCTTGTAAATGATTTATGAGTGCTCTGCTCTGCTCTGCGCTGCTCTGCTGGCATGTAAAGGTTGAAAGAGAAGAGAAACTGAGAAACTGAAAACTGAGAAAAAGAAACAAAAAGAAAAAAAGAAAACGGTAAAACTAAATGTTTAGCTAGTTGTTGTTGTTGTTGTATCTATCTTGATTTTGCCATGAGGCAAATACACACACACACACACACACACACACATATATATTTTTGAAACCTTAACAGTCATGGTAAGAATGAACGTGTACCAGCAGCGAAAGAAGAAGAAGAAGAATAGTAGAAACGAAAAGCAACAAAGTCAGCAACTACATAAATAGAAAATGAAAATTGATTTTTCAATTTGTGTATGTATGTATGTATGTATGAATGTATGTATGTATGTATGTATGTATGAATGAATGTATGAATGAATGTATGAATGAATGTATGTATGTATGTATGTATGTATGTATGTATATATGTATGTATGTATGTATGTATGTATGTATGTATGTTGTTACTTCTTCTGCTTCTCTTACTTATTCAACTTTCATTCATACCCTCCCTTTTCTCTCTCACCTTACCACTCTCTCTCTCTCTCTCTATCTCTTTGCCACTCGCTTTTTCCGCACTGTTTCTGAGCTTAGATACAGCGCTAAATTACATTTTACATTTACTTCCTGTTCTCTTCTATATAATTTTTGTGCATTTGTTGCCTCTTCTGCCTCTTCTTCCTTCTTCTATTTTCCCTTCATACTTTTATGTATGCAGTCATTGCTCTTTTTATGCACAACCTGCGTCGCTGCTTTCTTTTTATTATTGTTTTTCTCTATGTTCATTTCGCCCCCTTGAGAATATTGACCGCGGGGGGGGGGGGAGGACTGGGCTGGGCTGGGTGGTCGGCCTGGGCTGAGGCCGTGGGCAATTTGTATTCATGCCGCCGTGGTACGGACGACAACGACAACGACAGCGACAACGCGGTAATCCTTTGTAAATCCTTTGAGATTTCGAAAAGGGATAAAATAATAAAAAAAATAATTGTTTTTTTTGTTTGAAAACGGTAAATCAATATGTGATACGGGATATGTTTACATTTTCACTTTGTGGCTTTACTTTAACACATAAAATTTATCGTCTCTGGCATTTCCGTCGTTGTATCGATTTATGGCTGGTTGTCATCATTGAAAATGCATGAATTTTATTTAAAGTTCATTAATTTCAACAGAAGCAGTACATAAAAAATAAATGGTGTTTGCATTTGAAAATTTCACGGTTGATGTTTATTCACATAAAATAAATACCTAAATGGGTCGATTACTGGATGACAGTATCCGAGAACATTCTGTCTCTGAGGTGAGGTCGGTATTATGCCATTAACATTAATACGGAAAGTTAAGTTTGGTTTTTTAAGTAGATTGTTAACAGGTTAGCTCTTATTGTCCGTGTCCAAAGAAAGGTTAAACCTTCGACACAGGTCAAAGAAGCACAAGGTCGCAATGATAGGTGTTGGTGTTGGATCATCACATATGTGTTTTTGTTGTTTTTTGAAGGCTGTCCCGAGGACACACTTAGGCTGGAACGGCCCATGGCTTTACCACATGGTTGGACCTACACTTTAACGCCGGTTCTGAACGGCGAGATGGCAACTTGTTATCACTTGATGGTTTCTTTTTCCAACCCTGCTCGTTCAGATATGAAACGATTCATTCCTATCTGAGTAATAGAAATCAGAGAGAGGGGAGAATGCTGCTCGTCAGCTCCATCTCAACTGCTATTGAAGTTCCATATGGAATTTCTCAGGGTAGTCATCTTGATCCCATTTTATTTCTTATATTCGTTAATCATCCACCATCTGTTATCCGCCACTCAAAAGCTTTATTACATATACATACATTCTATCAAAAAATTACCTGAAAAGATAATTTAAAAAGATTGTCGCTAAATTGGCACTACTGTACTCTATCCTGACGTCAAATTTAAGCATGATCTGTCATTTAGTTTGTTTACAGCGCTACATTTTGTCAGATCATCTCAAGTGTGCTTGCAAGTTTTATAACGATTAAAAATATCGTACAAAGAACATTTATCTGAAACTTTTGTATTGCAAATGGAATTTAAAAATACTGTCGCTAAATTGGCATCACTGTACTCTACCCTGACGTCAAATTTGAGCATAATCTCTCATTTAGTTTGTTTACAGTGCTAGATTTTGTCAGTTCATCTCAAGAGTGCTTGCAATTTTTATAACGATTAAAAATATCGTACAAAGGTACAAAGAACATTTATCTCAAACTTTTGTATTGCAAATGGAATTTCCTGTACCGAATCATTACGAAAATGTTACAGAAGGCTTACAGTGACTCGACTTTATCAAAAACGCGGTCATATGAGTGGCACAGTGCATTCAAAAGGCGGTCGAGATGTGGTGGAAGATTTGCCTCGCTTTGGTCGGTAATGTTGACTGTTTTCTTTGATTGCGCACTCGGTGTAGCGCACTCGGCAATCTTGCCAGAAGGTCAGACGGTAAATAAAGAATATTATTTGGGCGTTATGTGGCATGTGAGAGAGGAAAAGTCAAGTTTATGGAAACGAAACTCATAGATTTTGCACCACGACAACGCACCCCATCTCGCAAGGCTGTCGTCATTGCGGGAACGAATTTCTGGCAAAAAACTCAAGAAAAATCATCATCGATCCACCACCACCGTATTCACTTGACATGGTTCCGCGGCTGACTTTTTTCTCTTTCCTCAAAACTAAAATTACCAAATCAGGCACTCCCGTTTTCAGTCGATAGAAGACATAAAAGAGAATTCGCGGCGAGAACTGAAGTCGGAATTCCGGAAAATGTTCGAGTAATAAGTTTGAAAAATGTTTTGATGGTTGGATTATTCGTTGGCATAAGAGTATCATTTCGGAAGGGGCCTACAGTGAAGGCGTTACATGGGATCCATCTCAAAATCTTCCTTCTTACACAACACTTCGTCTTAAACTTTTAGATATACCAGTTTTAGAAAGCAGAAGAGTAAAATGTTAAAATGGTAACATAAATATATAATTTAACCCATTTAACCCATTATTGCCACACCGGTAAGTTCACTTACCAGCACTTGCCTCAAGCATATCACTTCATTTATGTATATGTATTTGACCTATGACTTTTAACTGATCTGGTTTTAGTTATATTGTTAATTAAGTGGCCACACACGATACGTGTTTTTGCGAATCCCTATTTTTTTTTTAGTTATGAGAGAAAATGAAGAAAGGTGAGAGTTCTGCTCTTCTCGATCAAACAAATTAAGTATTGGCCATTCGTTGGATAGACAATAAACTTGTCACTATACTTTTCTTACTACACTACCAATGGTAAATTGGAATCCCCCGCCACACAAATGCCGAACGCTATGATCGCACCGAAAAAGCTTACACATCAACATTAAAGTGCTGAAATTACGGCAGGTGTGGACTTGCATGATAGTAGATAACGCCAAGATTTCGCAAATTACCGAATGGCAGTGCGATCGAAGAAATGGTGGTGGGCGAGTCAATGCTTGGAAGCTTCATGTTTTAGTTGCAAAGCATGAAAGCCAAAGACCACAAAAATCGCAGCTACAATTTTGAGGGGCTGTTTTCAATGAACTGATGCCTACGGTGGTAGCAGCATCAACATTACGAGCAGTATCTTCGTCCAGATCATCATCAATTATTGAGAGTTTGGCATCTATGTACATCGATGCGATCAACAACATTAACAAATTTGACAAATCTCAAAAAAAGAAAAGGAGTTCAGTGTAATTCAAGAATTGCTGGAAATCCGAAAAGATGTGTTATATGTATTTGTCGTACTCACGCGCCATACCAGTGTGTTGCATGCAATGTCCGATTGCCACAACATTTTTTTGCTTTCTATACTAAACACAAAGTATGAAATTACTCATAAAAAATGGGGAAGCCACGAAATCACCAGATCCAAAATCAAAATCCCTCAAATCCAAAATCAAAATCCCCAAAATCAGATATTAATAAATCCCCAAACCCAAAATACCCAACTTTAAGAAAAATCCAAATAACTCATAATCTCCCGATTCAAAATCTAAATCCCCTAAATCCAAAATCAGAAATTAATAAATCCCAAACCCAAAATCCCCAACTTTAAGAAAAATCCAAAAAGCTCATAGTCCCCATATCCAAAATCTAATCTCCTAAATCCAAAAGCAGAAATTAAAAAATCCCCAAACCCAAAATCTCCAACTTTAAGAAAAATTCCCAAACTCAATTAGCAGATCCAAAATCTAAATCCCCTAAATCCAAAATCAAAATCCCCAAAATCAGAAATTTATAAATCCTCAAACCCAAAATCCCCAACTTTAAGCAAAATTCCCAAAATCATAATCCCCAGATCCAAAATCTAAATCCCCTAAATCCAAAATCAAAATCCCCAAAATCAAAAAATAAAAAATCCCCAAACCCAAAATCCCCAACTTTAAGAAAAATCCAAAAAACGCATAATCTCCAGATCTAAAATCTAAATCCCCTAAATCCAAAATCTCCAAAAACAAGAAATTAAAATATCCCTAAACCCAAAATTGCCAACTTGAAGAAAAATTCCCATACTCATAATCCCCAGATCCAAAATCTAATCCCCTAAATCCAAAAATCAGAAATTAATAAATCCAAAAACCCAAAATACCCAACTTTAAGCAAAATTCCCAAACTCATAATCCCCAGATCGAAAATCTAAATCCCCTAAATCCAAAAATCAGAAATTAAAAAATCCCAAACCCAAAATTCCCAACTTTAAGAAAAATCCAAAAAACTCATAATCCCCAGATCCAAAATCTAAATCTCCTAAATCCAAAATCTCCAAAAACAAGAAATTAAAAATCCCAAACCCCAAATCCCCAACTTTAAGAAAAATCCAAAAAACTCATAATCCTCATATCCAAAATCTAATCCCCTAAATCCAAAATCAGAAATTAACAAATCCCCAATTTTAAGCAAAATTCCCAAACTCATAATCCCCAGATCCAAAATCTATATCCCCTAAATCTAAAATTAAAATCTCCAAAATAAATCCCCAAACCCAAAATCCCCAACTTTAAGCAAAATTCCCAAACTCATAATCCTCAGATCCAAAATCTAAATCTCCTAAATCCAAAATCTCCAAAAACAAGAAATTAAAAGTCCCAAACCCAAAATCCCCAACTTTAAGAAAAATCCAAAAAACTCATAATCCTCATATCCAACATCTAATCCCCTAAATCCAAAATCAGAAATTAATAAATCCCAAACTTTAAGCAAAATTCCCAAACTCATAATCCCCAGATCCAAAATCTATATCCCCTAATCTAAAATTAAAATCCCCAAAATAAATCCCCAAACCCAAAATCCCCAACTTTAAGCAAAATTCCCAAACTCATAATCCTCAGATCCAAAATCTAAATCTCCTAAATCCCCAAAATCAGAAATTAATAAATTCCCAACTTTAAGCAAAATTCCCAAACTCAATTAGCAGATCCAAAATCTAAATCCCCTAAATCTAAAATTAAAATCCCCAAAATCAGAAATTAATAAATCCCCAAACCCAAAATTCCCAACTTTAAGCAAAATTCCCAAACTCATGATTCCCAGATCCAAAATCTAAATCCCCTAAATCCAAAATCAAAATCAGAAATTAAAAAATCCCCAAACCCAAAATCCCCAATTTTAAGAAAAATCCACGTTGGGAAAAGGAGAGATTACGTTGAAACATAGAAAAAAAAAATTTGTGAAAAACTTGCCTCTTCATTCCTAACACAGGTACTTATTGATCTACCCTCGTATGATTAAATTCAGTACCTGTCGTACAACGAAATGGCCCTCTTCGTGTTCGTTGTGATGTGCAAGTGTGCAATGACTTCAATCGCTCAATTTAACATTAAAAATTCAGTTTTTAAATGAATTAACCAGCTGATGATTATAGAATCTGTAGCGCTGTTAATTGAAAACCACTGGGATCGTTACTTTACCCAACCATGTGGGTTATAATACGTACTGCCTGCCTGCGCAGCAAGAAGGTCTACACAAAAATAATTCAAATCAAATAAAAGAGAAAGTGTAGCAACAGAATAGAAAAGTGAAAAAAAATTCAAAACTTGAATTGAATACAAAAATGATATATAGTATTTATTCACCTGCTCTTTAATAGTGCAGCTGCACCTTAATCTACATATTTATTTCTTACGTCATTCGTGACCTATACAAAGAACTATTTGTTATGCAGTTGGGATTACTTCGATCTATTTGAAATACGGATTATGTGTGAAGAACAAACTATAAATAATAGAGCAGAGCATATTCAACAAGCAAGCCCAAACAAAAGAAGTTAAAAAGGTCTTAAAATGTGGTACCTTCACCTGCATGCATAAATTACTAAGTAGAGAATCAAGTGCACGTAACGAGTGAGATCGAAAAAATCGGATAACTTTAAATTGTCCTAGCATTGAAATCCCTTATGCAAATCAATAAAAATCTAAACAGTTTTGAAAAGAAAATTTAATTTCTGATAAAATGATCGATAAAACTAATTTGTTTGTTGTTTTTTACAGAATTCGGACAACTTTTCCGGTATGCCTGCCATTAGCGCCTTTATTGTCATTTCAGAGACTCTCTTCTCTTGGCGGCAGCATTCCACTTATTTCTAAAATCTTCCATGACTTTAGTTTCTTTGTTTGTTGCCTTTAATGTTCTTTTCACTAGAGCCCAAAAATCTCTCGATAGGCCTAAGTTCTGGGCAATTTGGTGGGTTGGCGATTTTTAGTACCAATTTGATGTTTTGGTCTTTGAACCATTTGAGGGTTACGGTTACTTTACTGTAGTGTCCTGCCACTAGATCAGGCCAAAAGAAAGTAGATACATTGTGCTTTCTAATGAAGGGCAGCAATCTCTTCTGGAGGCACTCCTTCACATAAATATCGGCGTTACCAGTGCCCCTTGTTACGAAACTTTTACTCCTTAGCCCACAACTGCAAATCGCTTGCCATACCAGAAACTTCTTCAGGGAACTTGGACTTTTGTTTTGTCCTAAATCTTTCCTCAACTCGTCCTCGTTCCTTTGCGGTGTAAAACTCTTGACCAGGGAATTGAGAAAACTTAGACACACGAATTTTTGGAAAAAATCTGTCTTCAACTTTTTAGCTCGACTCGGGACTACCAAGTTCTTAGTAGCGTTCCTGTCGGGTACTGATTTTGCACTTTTGATGTTTTAAGGCCCGCATCTTTTTTAATTTTATGAACTAAAAACTCACTGCAACTTGCTTTTTCCGCCAATTTTCGATTAGACAACGCTGGATTCTTCTCTAAGAGAGCAATGACTTTCTTCACCTTTTGTGGAGACACGAAACCGCATTTCCTTCCACAACCATTTTTTCTAGCAACTGTTAAGTGTGTTTTTTAGGATTTATTGGTGGGTATTTTAACGTGGTGGGTTCCAAGCCCGACGCACAACCATTCATTCAAGGCCATGGAGAAGCCCGCCGCACACATGAGTTAACTCACTGACGGTTGTCAGATCGTTATCCAGGGGACGCCACGAGGAGGCGGCTGTGTGTCGACTCGGAACGTAGAAGCACCAACAATAATGTCAGCCTTGAGATCAAGCGGAGACTAACTCTTGCCAACGGGCTCAGTAGGCAATTGAGAAGTAGAGCCCTCTCTCGACCGAGGACAAAACGAAATACCTTGTGTCAACAAACAAAGAGACACGGCGTCTTGGGCAAAATGTCACTGTTGACAACTATACTTTTGAAGTCGTCAAGGATTTCGTATATCTAGGATCCAGCATAAACACCAACAATAATGTCAGCCTTGAGATCAAGCGGAGGCTAACTCTTGCCAACAGGTGTTACTACGGGCTCAGTAGGCAATTGAGAAGTAGAGCCCTCTCTCGACCGACGAAAATAACGCTCTATAAGTCCCTCATCCTTCCCGTCCTAATGTATGGCGCAGAGACGTGGACATTGACCATCAATGATGAGAGACTGTTAGGAGCGTTCGAGAGGAATATACTCCGTAAGATCTACGGTCCAGTATGCGTGGACGACGTGTATCGAATAAGATGGAACGATGAGCTGTATGAGCTATATACGCCATCACTGCCATAGTCAAGCGTAAAAAACTCCAGCGGCTTTGCTGGCTGGGTCATGTTGAGCGAATGGAAGAAAGCGCTCCGGCTAGAATGGGGAGGATGTTTTATTCGAACCACGGTGGAGGAACACGCAGAAGGGGAGGTCCTAATCTCCGTTGGAAAGACCAGGTGCTGGGCAACCTGAGTGCACTCGGCCTTATCAACTGGCGCCAGCGCGCGCATAGCAGAGGCGACTGGCGAAGCTTCGTAGAGGCGGTCAAGATCGATTATCGGCGGTTGTAGTGCCAGTTAAGTAAGTAAGTAAGTAAGTGTTAAGTCTGTATTAAATTTTTTTAGAATCATCGTGACAGTGTTTTTGTACAACTTTCGCCTTATTTCCAATGGTTTTCTGGCTCCACTGCGGATTTTCTCGAAATAATTCAACAACTAAATTGCGTCTTTCCACTTCCGATGCCATGACCCAACTGAAAGTTCACAAGTCAAAAAACATGTGATTCATGTATTTCATCAGAATTTCTCCAACGCAAAGCTTGAATTGAATGTTTTGAATTTTGAGTTTTTTCATTCAGATGAAGAGTTTCAAAGCAGTGAGTGGTCTTTCAAAGTTATCCGATTTTTTCGATCACACTCCTTACGTGTACCAGGAATTATAAAAGAAAGGAAACATTTATACACTTCCTCTATAGCCGGAACGCAATGCAATGCAACGCAACGCAACGCAACAGCAACAGCCACACAATATTCACAAAGAAAATAATGAAATAAAAATGACAAATTTCGCAGCAGATTAATTTGTGAATGAAAGAAAAAGGTGACTAACCCCAGGCGTTAAACATTTCTCAGGCTTTCATCAACTAAATAAAAAAGTTATTATCTGAAGAAAAAATCGAATTGACAAAGGTCACTGAACGGTGAGTGAGTGGATGGCGAGAAGAAAAAAATCGAAAAGACAAATAGTCAAATATTAGATAAAAAGAAAACAAACTTCAAAAATTCACATGATTATAAGATCCCAAGAATTTTTTTATTGAAATTGAAACTTACGTGTGTGCGTTGAAAATTGGCAACAGCGCACATGCGCAATCGTAGCACAAGAAGAGAGGAAGCATACACACACACACACAGATACACACAGCCACACACAGACACCTCGAGAGGGAGCGATTCCAAATTCAATGTGACACCGAGAGAGAAGAGCGCAAAGCGCGATCGCAAATAACGTAAAATCTAATGAACATTTCACATTTCACATTTCACATTTCACATCACAAAACGATTATCGTCTCGTCAACACGCATACAATTAGGATAAATTGTTGTTGCAGTGCATTTACAGGTGTATGAAGAATGCACATGCCATATGTGCGACAGGGACAGAGAGTGAACATCATCTGTGTTCACTCTCTGCCCTGTTTTTTAAGCAGGTGTCACACATCAAAGGTATTTAGAAATTTCAAAGAATGAACACAATCAAAAAGTAAAATGTTGCTATGAAAATTATTTTTTTATTATTAAGTATTACGAACGAGCGAGCGAGCGTGTAGCAGAAAAACTGGTTTTCTTCATATACAAGGTGGGGCAAAAGTAGTGTTATAATGTGAATTGGCTGCCATTTGGTAGGAACCAAAAAACAATTGGTGTTTGTTATCATGGAAAGTTTATTTGAAGGTGTAAAACTGATGACATTTACTTAAGGAGTGAGATCGAAAAAATCTTAACTTACTACGAGGTATGATAAAAAAATAACCGCTATTTTTTCAAAAAGTATTTATTTATTCATCAACAACTCTATCTTGTCCCCTTCAAAGTAATCCCCCTCAGATATAATACACTTATGCCAGCGTTTTTTCCAATCCTCGAAACACTTCTGAAACGCGCTTTTTGGTATCGCCCACAGCTCCTGTTACGATTTTTCTTTTATCTCCTCAATCGTAGCAAAACGTAGCTTTCCTTTCATCGGTGTCTTCAGTTTTGGGAAGAGGAAAAAGTCAGCGGGGGCCAAGTCAAGTCCGGTGTGAATACGGTGGTTGAGGCATGATAACGGTTTTGTTTTTGGCCAAGAACTTACGCACAAGCGACGTGTTTTTGCTCAAAATTTAGCAATTTTGGAACAATGTTCGCTGCCGCACGTTTCATGCCTAAAACCACATCCGTAAAAATTGCTTGGCATGAGCCGAACGATATGCCAACATCATCAGCAACCTCTCTGATAGTGATTCGACGATTATCCAAAATCATTTTCTTCACTGCGTCAATGTTTTCATCGGTTTTTGACGTGCTCGGGCGACCAGACCAGGACGAGCATCGTCATTGACATCTTCTCGGCCTTCCTTAAACCGGTTATACCACAATTGAACTTGTGTTCTGCTCATAGTTCTGCTCATGTTCTGCCAAAGGCCACAGTCAACATTTCAAATGTCCTTGCGCATTTAATTTCATTTTTTACACAAAACTGAATACAGTTTCTTTGATCCATTTTTTCGAATAGTAAAAAATCGAAGAGCACACCAAAACACGACTAACCTTTTTATCTGTCTGTCAAAAACAAACTGACAATCCAAAATGGTTGGTATTGCCAACATATATAACAGACATGTTCTGTACCAACATAACAGAACAGAAAAATGCGAAAATCGAACATACGTAACTCATGAAATTTGAAAATAACGGTTAATTTTTAATGATTTTTTAACGGTTAATAAAGGTTTTTGACCTCGAATATAAAACTCAATCATTTTTAAACGGTTGATCTTAGAGTTTTGATTTTTTTTTAAATAATTAATAATATTTTACAATTTACAGAAAAATATAACTTTTATAGTTCTAACCACTATTTATGAACTCGTGGACCTTTTTTGCCTTCGAATTGAGAATTGAGCCTTCCATTAGAGATTTCATAGTTGTTTCAGACAACTTTTTGGAGCAGTTTGCCCATCTCCTTTTAAAATCTTCGATATTTTGGGACACCTTTTCTGTGCGTGCTCTTTAAGTTTCTTTTCACAAGAGCCCAATATCTTTCCACTGGTCTTAGCTCCGAACAATTTGGAGGATTGGCCTCTCTTGGTACAAAAACTATGTTATTACTTTGGTACCACTCCAGAGCTTTCTTGCCGTAGTGACATGATGCCAAAGCGGGCCAAAAATATGTGCTCTCTTATGAAAGGAAGAAGCGTTTTTTTTCAAACATTCTTTGATGTATATTTCGGTATTTATAGGGCCCACTGTAACAAATGACTTGCTTCTTTTGCCGCAACTGCATATAGCTTGCCATACCAGGAATTTTAAATTTTTTAGAAAATTTTGTCTGCTTTCGGATTCTAAATTGTTCTTCGACATTTCCTCGAGCATCAGCAACATACAAATTTTGACCCGGAAGCTGCGTAAAATCTGCCAGTACATACGTTTCGTCGTCCATTACGCAACATGAATATTTTTGCATGAAATTCGCTTTTAATTTCCGAGCCCTACTTTTGGCATCTAAATTTCTTGCAGCATTCATGTCGGGAACTTTTTGGACTTTGTATGATTTCAAACCATTGTTTTCGCACCAAATAGTCAGAGGACTGGGATAACCGGGCAGCTTTTCTAGCAAATGTGTTTCGAGATCTTTTCAATATGCTCTTTCTATTTTCTTGGCTTTCCCAATATCATGTGGTCCAGGTTTCCTATCTATGGTCAAATTCTTCTGAAACCATTTAATAACATTGGAAACAGTTTGACGGCAGTCCTTCAATTCTTTGGCCAATTTTTTGTAGGACCAATTTGGATTTTTTTGAAAATTTTTAATGATTTTAAGACGTACTTCTTTTTCTTCACTCATTTTGATCAAACTCACAATAAATCAACATGCTTCTCATTAAAAATAATAACTGACATTGTTTTCAAAGATTACTACATCAAAGAAATTTTTAAATTTTACACCCAAAAAAAATTATTAGGTAAAACGTGTCTTAAGATTTTTTCAATCTCATTCCTTAGTTGAAAAAATTACATTACAATACTTTTGCACCACCTTGCACAATTCGAGAAGAAAATATTTTCTTTCCTAAGAACACATTGCAAACAAACTTGTTGTAATAGGCAATTTCGTTTACACTCACTTCCTTTCTCTCTCTCTCTCTCTCTCTCTCTCTCTCACTCTTTCGCATTCCGCTTGAGCGCGCAGTCACAACTGCGTATCAAACATTTTTGGTAAAATCAACAGTTGACGTTGAAATCGGAGGCAGCGGTAGGCAGAGGTAAAACAAAAAAAACTAGTTTCAGTTATTATTATTTAACACACGAGTGTAATGACGAGTATACCCAACGTGAAAGGAAGTGCTCCAACAGCGACCCACCACACTGGAACGCTTCCCAGTCAGCCAGTAAGCGCTCCCTCGTAATAGTACAGCTCCATACACTTGCATGTCAAACGAAGTAAGCGCCGACTTGAAGCTTCCCGGAAGCACTGAAAGAGCGCTACCTAAGGCGGCGCAAGGAGAACACAGAAAAGAAGACTCTCATCTGACTCATAGGTTATTAAAGGAAACCAATTATCATTTGGTCTCTCAGTAATATTTTGAAATATTTCTCAATCTCTTGAGAGCTCAATCTCCAATAAGCATTCAGAAAAAAAAAAAACAACAAAACTCTAGAACTCTAGAACTCTGAAAGCACTGCTTTGGGAAGCGCTCCAAATTTTGCCGTTGGGTAATGACGGCACACACACACACACACACACGCACACACGCACACATTCGCATTTCACATCAGAGCTGAGCTGAGAATAACAAAATTAGAATGTACCGATTATGTAATAACGTGTGACATGTGTACTAGATAAATGCGTGCACGTAACAGAGAGAGAGAGAGAGAGTGTGAGAGAGCGCGAACGGGAGTATTTTTAAGTATCTATACTCATTAGCAGATAATAGTAAAAAAGAAATAAATGAATACGGTAAATAAAAAATCAAAACTCAAAGTATAAATGAAAAATAATGGGGAAAACCTTGGTAACAAACAACAAAACTAAGTACTACCATACACATACATACACACCTGGACAAAATAATAGGTGTAAACCTAAAAATTTTTAAAATGAACGAAAAAAATTATTTGGCACGGTTGGTCTACAATCAAAAGGCAAATTTGGAATGTTTTGGAATGAAATGGGGGAATCTTACTTTACTTTACTTTTAATGGCACAACAGCTCATGGAGGGCCTAGGACGAGCTTTTCGCATCCAGTCATGTTATGCGCGTTGTATTTGTGCATGAATGGCAGGGAACTACAGTTGAATGCCGAATCCGAACGGCGAAGTGAAAAGCTTTTCATAGCAATGCAATTTTTACTCTTGTAGGTTTGCCGTTGTCTGCCAAGAGGTGGAAGAGGTGCCGTGTAGAAAAATTATATTTTCTACTTTCTGCTTTTGCCTGTGCCGAGATTCGAGCCCCGGACACTCTGCGGAGCAGTCCAACGCACTACCACTAGACCACAGCGACCAAATGGGGGAATCCACGCAACAAAAGTTCTTCTCGATAAATATTGCGCTTGGTTTGTTTATTTGTTCAACCTTCAAATTGATCTGGCCAATAAAATTCTTAGGTGTGTTTTGGTTTAAATTAAAAGTGAATAAATTTAAAGCGTTATTTCATTCCAGAAGGTAAGATTTCGATGAAAGTGAACTAAATAAAGGTTTAATTATAATTTTTAATAATATTAGATGGGTCGTGGAGTTCATTGCAGAACAGAGGAGAGAAGACTTGTTCGTCAGCTCCGAGACAAAGGAAAAACCTACAAATTCATTGCCAGATCGGTGGAACGGTCTCAGAATTTCGTTACAATGCTCTCAAACCACAAAAAGCGATTGAGCGCGTGGAGCACCTAAAAAAACTTCATTAATGACCGACAATCGTATCGTTACATTAGCTAAACGCGACCCGTTCAAGTTGCCCAGAACAATTGCAAGCGAAATTGGGAATGTTGTATCATCACGAACCGTTCCAAGACGATTAGTAAGCGCAAATCGAACAGGTAGGATTGCTCGCAAAGTTATTCTGCTTAGAACAGCAAATTTGAAGAATAGGCAAAATGTTGCAGTAGTTCATAAAACATAGTGCGGTTCGCAGGGAAAATGACGCAATATTCTTCTCTGGAGCGAAAATAAATTTGTTTGGTAACGATGCGAAAAGAAACGTTCGTCGCCCGAAAGTCAAAGAATTCGACGTCCGGTTCACAAAGAAAACAGTGAAGCACTGAGGTGGCAGCTTAATGGTATGGTGCGGTTTTTCTTGGCAAGGTATTGGTCCGATACATCAAATTAATGGCGTTGTGGATAGATTCATGTTATACACGATTTGTTGGAAACGGTGAAGCTACCATATGCCGAGGATAATATGCTGCTTTTGTGGAAATTTCAGCAGGACAATGATCCTAAACATTCATCGCGTGTTGTCAATGGCATGGTTCCAAGAGCATAATGTAGACGTCCTTGAATGGCCAAGTCAATCCCCAGATCTAAATCCTATTGAGAACCTCTGGGGAGAACTTAAACGCCAAAACAAAATACAGTAATGGGAAAATATTCAAAACATTTGGTACAACATTCCTGTAGAAACTTGTCGAAAGTCGGAAGTTGATATCGTCAATGTCCAGAAGAATCGAAAAAGCCATCAAGAATAATGGTGGGTGGATATTCTGGGTATTAATGCGTTCTTACAATGGCAATGGCAAACCTACAAGAGTAAAAATTGCCTATGAGAAAAGCTTTTCACTTCGCCGTTCGGATTCGGCATTAAACTGTAGGTCCCCCCCCATTCCATTCATGTACAAATATAATACGCACAACATGAGTGGATGCGAAAAGCGAAAAGCTCGGCCTATGGCCTCCATGGGCTGTTGTGCCATTAAAAGTAAAGTAATGCGTTCTTACTAATTCCGTAAAATACGGGACCACAAACTAGCAAACTTTCAATATTTATACTAAAGTTTTTTTGTGCACACCTTTCATTCGGCGGTCCAATCGAAAATCTGTGTATTTTATGAATTAAATGAACCAAAATTTAAGTTATTTTTTAGAGTTTTTAAAAGCTTTTATGTCGTCTTGTTATGAGGCTGAAAACTAATTTATTTTTTAAATGATAAGTAATAAAAAATATATGAAAGCCAAGCTTTTTTGAAAAAAAAAAATATGTTCACACCTATTATTTTGTCCAGGTGTGTACATACACACTTACACCGCTACATATTTATGGTAGTTGTAATTAGAACATATAACTTTAGAACTAACAGTACGTAGCAACCAATATTAGAGAGAGCATTAGGTGATACTAGGAGTGTACCAAAGAGAAGCAGAGCGAGAGAGAGAGGGAGAGGGAGAGAGAACGCTACTCGGGTAGCATAGCATACCGATTGGCACGCTAACTGCAAAAGCGCAACAACTCAAAATTGTAAAACTTAAATTCAGTAAACGAGAAATAAATGCTTTTACTTACCTGTGGATGGAATTAAACAAATTTATTTTATAATATAACGAGATTTCCCAGACATTTCCCATAAATTACGTGTTTTTGTTTTTATGCAACTGCTCATAAGCTAAAACAATATTTTTTATTGTTTCCTGAATATTCAATTTTCAATTTTGATTTGTGTCGCTTTTGCAGTTAAGATGAGATATGTCTATGCGTGCTCAACTAACTAACTAGAGTGAGGTGTGGTGAGATTTTTGTTACTTTATTATTGTTGCTGTTGTCATGTGTTGAAATGAAACTCATTACAATGCTAGAACAGTTTTTTTTATTAGTTGTTTTTTGTTTTTGTTTTTCAGTTTTATTATAGGCACGTTTGTTGTTTTAATGTTGCTTTTTGGTTTGGTTGAACTTGAATGAAAATTGCAAACAATTTTATAGCTTTTGCTGGCATTTCAAATGTAATATAGTAGGTATGTATGTATGTATGTATGTATGTATGTTTGTAATTATTGTAATCGTTGTAAAGTAAAAATCAAGGGTATTAAAATAAAAAAATAAAAAAAATAACTTTCCACGCATGAAATATCAAAATGAAATATCATTAAACTTAAAAGCGCTGCGCTTTAAATTTAATACTTAAGTTCATAAGTTTTTATAGTTTTTATAAACTATCTAAAATTGCAACTCACTCATTGTGTTCAGGGTCATTTGTAATTTGAGTGAGAATTATGTTTTTACACTCAGCTGTTAAATTGTGGCTCTTGCGTCATCCTAATCACCGCCCTCTATCGTTGGTAACTGAATGTGCTTACGTGATCAGAAGCACGTATCTAAAGGGTGATTTGATTTTTATGAGAGCTTGGTTTTTGAACATTTAAAAAAACACAGAAATTTTACAAAAGTGAATGAAATTTTTATTTGGATCGATAAATCAATTCCTGCCATTTACTTTTTAAAGATAATTTCACTTGAATGTTGCCCGCGGCTACACTCCAAGTGACAGGGTCCATTCTGAAGGTCCAATTTTGGCACATTTTTCACACATTTCGGCCGGAATCTCACCAATGACGCGTTCACTGTTGGCTTCCAAAGCAGCAATCGCGTGTGGCTTGTCCCTCTAGACAAGAGACTTAACATAGCCCCACAAAAACTAGTCTAACGGGGTCAAATCACACGATCTTGGTGGCCAATTGACTGCACCAAAACGTGAGATTAACTGCTCACCAAATTCGCCTCTCAATTGATGCATGGTTTAGCCTGTAGTGTGGCATGTGACACCTTCCTGTTGAATTAAGATTAACTGCTCGCCTCTGCCTCTCAATTGATGCATGGTTTAGCCTGTGGCACCTTCCTGTTGAATTAAGATTAACTGCTCACCAAATTCGCCTCTGCCTCTCAATTGATGCTTGGTTTAGCCTGCAGGGTGGCATGTGGCACCTTCCTGTTGAAACCACATGTCGGCCGAGTCCAATTCTTGTATTTAAGGCAAAAAAAAAAAGAGTCAGTTATCATCGAACGGCACCGGTACCTTTCTCCATTGACCGTAACGTTGCGGCCTTCATCGTCTTTGAAGAAGTACGGCCCAATGATGCCGCCTGACCATAAACCCCACCAAGCAGTGTATTTTTCGGGATGCATTGGTACCTGCTGAATTGCCTCTGGCTGGTCTTCACTCCAAATACGGCAATTCTGCTTATTCTATTGAACCAAAAACGAGCCTCATCGCTGAAGACAATTTTGCGATAAAAAACCGATCCTCCAGCTGTTCTAAGGCCCATTCACCAAAAATTCGACATTGTTTTAGGTCGCCTGACTTCAGTTCTTGCACCAGCTGTATTTTGTATGGCATTAATCCGAGATCTTGGCGTAAAATCTTCAAGATGGTCGAATAACACAAACCCAAGTGCTGCGATCGGCACCGGATGAACATATCACGATCTTCTTCAACACTGGCGGATACAGCAAGAATATTCTCTTCGGTACGCATTCCATGGATACGATTTGCTGGATTGATGTCCAATAAAGTGAAACTGGTGCGAATTTTGGCCACAATGCACTGAATAGTAAGCTATTTGGGTCGATTATAACGAAACACATTTTTCACAGAGCACGAATTTTGATAAATAAATAAATTTCAATAATTTGCAAACGTTGTTCAGGCGTTAGTCTATTTGAATATCAAGTAGTAGGCCTTGATTTTCAAAAAACTTGATTTCATTGTAAATTTCGCAATGTAATTGTGGAAACAGAAACAGTAATTGTAGAAACGCTTTCGTCTCAAGATCATATTCAAGAAATGAGTTCCTCGTATACGCGAAACGTTTTGAAGCAGTCTTTCTTTGTTCCCATCCAAAAGGTCACAAGATGTCCCACTTGAGTGCTTCGAAGTACTTAAAAAAGTCGAAGGCGTTTGTCCAGCATTGGAACCAAAACTTTTTGGTGCATAAAAATGTGGACGACTTGCCAAATCGCGGCATTTGCAGAGCTACCTCGAAACAGGAGGACTTGGTTATAAAGAGGATTTTCGAGGCTAAAACAGCCATATCCTTGAAAACATCTTGAATATCCTTGAATTGGCTCGAAAGGGCATAAAAATCTCTCTGGATACAATAAGTAACCGTTTGAGGGAATTTCAGATCCAATTTCGAGCAACGACAGTAAAACCCTTACTAACTGCAAAGCAACTAAAAAAAACGCCAAGAGTGGGCAACTGAACATGTGGATGACGATTGGAGCCAAGTGTGCTGTTCACAGACGAATCCTCCTTTTGGATGACAAACACTATTAAGCGTGCTTGGTCCAATAAAGACGGTAAGATGCTCCAGCGATCAGTGAAACATCCAGGAAAGGTTCATGTTTGGCGATGCTTCACAAAACAAGGATTTGGCAAATTAATCATGATCACGAGTAATTTGTTGGATGCCAACCACGATATCATGACCACGATATACCGTCGTGGACTTCTGTCATCAACGGATATGTGGTTTGGGGCAGGAAGCCGAGATTGAGTTCTTCAAGAGAACAACGACCGAAAAACATCGCAATCGCTTGTGTTACACTTGGAAAGAGGAGAACGGCATAACTTCATTGGATTGGCACTCACAGTCAGTCGCCAGATGCGAATCCGATCGAAAATGTTTGGGCTCTTATGAAGTTATGAAGTTAAAACTACAATAAATCATTTGAAACGGCTTCTTAGGGTAATATGGCGAAGTTTAACACGGTCATATGCTGAAAAATTAGTCGGTATCTTGCATTTCCGTTGTTATGCATAAATTACAAAGAATGGTGGCGGCGACTGGACGCCACATTTATATATTTGCGCAATGAATAATTAATCATTTCAAGATGCTGTGCACCTTTTTTTTAGGATACCCCAATTTTTTAAAGTGACTTAAGCCGATTGCTTTCTTGTGGAAACTACTGTATATAATGTCAATTTACTACAAGTAACCTTTTCCCCTTTAGTTGCTGTGGTGTAGTGGTAGTACATTGGACTGCTACGCAGAGCGTCCGGGGTTCGAATCTCGGCACAGGCAAAATCAAAAAAAAGTAGAAAACATAATTTTTCTACACGACAACGCCACCTCTTGGCAGGCAATGGCAAACCTACAAGAGTAAAAATTGAATTGCTATGAAAAGCTTTTCACTTCGCCGTTCGGATTCGGCATTAAACTGTAGGTCCCTTCCATTCATGTACAAATATAACACGCACAACACGAGTGGATGCGAAAAGCTCGGCCTAGGCCCTCCATCGGCTGTTGTACCATTAAAAGTAAAGTAAGTAAGTAACCTTTTCCCCCCCGGAGAAGTTAGATTAAGTTACAGTGCCGTCAAGATTCCGCATAAAGCTTTTTCACCTTATGTTTCCCCAGAAGCTTGTCAAGCAATTGATCCACTTCTGTTCCAAGTCATTCACATTGAATTGATTTCACAGGACAACCCACTCGAAAATCGAAAACTTTTCTACCCACGCACATTTCGGAAGAAGCTTTAGCTTCCATATGGTAAAATACATAAATATAAATGAGTAGTACCATAACACTTCTTGCCTTTTCAATTAAGACATTAAGCTTGGCAAATTTATATGCTAATAAACATGAGACAACGATGTTGGCACTCCTCCTTTACTAACTCAAAGGCGCTATATTTATGGTAACATTTATACAAAAACAAAAAACCATGAAGAAGAGTAAAATAAAAAGTAAAATAAAAGCAAAAACACAGAGTGAGAGTGAGAGAGAAGAGAGCGTAAAACGTTATAACGGGAAAAACGAAATATAAATATGTATGTACGAGTATGTATGTATATTGTTATTGTAATAAAATACCATTGCGTGTCAAACTGTCATAAATACAAAATGGATGCGAATGCGCGAGAACGAAAAAAGAAAACAAAGCAATGAATATCCTCCTTATGTATGACTGCTTGAGATTGAGATTGAGACAGCAACAAATAAAATTCGTCATTTATTTATTTACCATTTTACTCGTCAGGCACAGCAACAACAACAACAACAACAACGCAAAATACAGTAACGTAATGCAATAACGTAACGCAGCAATGTACGAGTAGAGTATGTAAGTATGGTAGTAAAGTCGAATGAAATGATTTTGTCGATTTGATTTTTTTGATTTTTTTCGTACTTATTTTTAGAATTGCCAGCTATGCCGCGCAGCGCAGCGCAGCGCAACGCAGCGCGACTAGAGCTAAAGTGACAAGCCCTTTTTGTATTGCACATGTCGTCGTTTGCGAATTTAAATGTCGTATATTGATTTATAATATGAAAAATTAATATGAAAAAATGAAGAATTGAATTGAATTAAATTGAATATGATCGAATTGAAAGCAAATGTGATGTATGTATGTATAGACAGAAAAATATAAAACCAAAAAGCCAAATATTAGTGGTTTACTCTTCACTTTTTACCCCGCTAAAAAAGAATTATGAGAAATACCTTTCAATTGAATGAATGAATGTATGTATGTACTAAATTGTCGAGAACTACTAAAACCACACTTAATTTCTCATACGACAATATGCACGAGAAGATACGAAAATACGAGATAAAAATACAACAACTGGCATCGACAAGAAGAATGAAAAAAAATGTATACAGTGGTGGACAATCAAATAAGAACACCTTGCACTATAAAACTACCATTGATTTTTTTATTATTGGACTGCTTATGGCAAACCATTTTTATAGAGAAGAAAATGGTATGATATATACTTTATAAATTTCTAGGTGGCAACACTACATTTAAATATTTTTTGGGGATTCCCAAACAAAAAAGTTGAGTCGAAGCGAAGCATTCGAAGGCGGACAATCAAAATGAGAACAACAGACGAAAAAATTTATATTTTAAAAAGAAAACTTAAATTTGTTGATAATTTGTGCTGGTAAGCATTTAAATGGTAGCATTGAGGGTAATTCAACAAATTAAATGTAAACTATTCCGTAATGTCACAGCAAAAGCACGGTCGAGCAAAGCACTGCAGCCAGGAGGAGCGTGACTTGGTGAAAAAACTGCGAAATGAGGGACAAAGCAATTGCCAAATAGCTAAAACTATTAGCAGATCCTCGACATTTGTCTGCCAATCTTTATTACATCAAAAATTTCATTGCAAGAGAGGTAGGCCCCGCAAAACTATAAGTGCAGATGACAATCGCAAACAATTTTGGCGGCACGCGATCCATTTAAGGTAGCTGCCGCAATTAGAGAGGAGACAGGGGAGGGTCCAAATTTGTGCTCGATCAGTAAGGAGACGTTTGGCGGGGGAAAAAAAACTGTATGGGAGAACAGCACGAAAAGTACCAATGTTGACACAAAGACATCGAAAGTGTCCCATACAGTTCGCTGAAGCGCACATTGAGTGGGATGGTTCAATTAATGCAAAAAAATGGCCTCATGTATTATGGACAGACGGAAGCAAGGTGAATCTTGTTGGAAGTGATGGCAAACGTTGGGTTAGACGCCCGAAAAATGCAGAATTGAGCCCAAAATATACTAGGAAGACGTTTAGGCACGGAGGTGGAAGCATCGTGGTATGGGGATGCTTCTCTTGGTATGGTGTATGGTGTGGTCCCTCTGTATTTACTTTAATTTTTACTTTTGATGGCACAACAGCCCATGGAGGACCTAGGCCGAGCTTTTCGCATCCACTCATGTTGTGCGTGTTATATTTGTACATGAATGGAAGGGACCTACAGTTTAAAGCCGAAACCGAACGGTTCTTGTATGTTTGCCATTGCCAGAGGTGGTGCCTTGTAGAAAAATTATTTTTTCTACTTTTCGATTTTGCCTGAGCCGAGATTCGAACCTCGGACACTCTGCGTAGCGTCCAACGCACTACCACTACGCCACAGCGACCCTCTGTATTGGATAAAAGAAACGATGGACAGATTTCTTTACATAAACATCCTTCAGGAGGTGATGCTTCCTTATGCTGAATGGGAAATGCCCCTGAAATGGGAAATGCAGCAGGATAACCGGCCCAAAGCACACCTCAATCCTTGCGCTTGATTGGTTTTCTCATAATGGAATTCCCGTTATGACCTGACCTGCACAATCTCCTGACCTTAATCCAATCGAGAACTTGTTGAATATTGTCAAAGAGAAGATTGGCAGAAGCAGAGCTAAAAACAAAGACGAATTGTGGCAAAGCATTCAAAGAGCGTGGTATTCCATACCCCAGGCTACTTGCGCGTCTCTGGTCAAATCAATGCCTAGAAGGTGTAAGGCGGTTTTAATTAAGTAACAAAGGCTATTCCATAAAATATTAGCATTAGTGAACAATTTGAATCAATATTTCATAAATTTTGTATTTTTAATATAAGTTTTCTTATGATTTTGTCCTTTTGAAATGTGATCTTATGTATAACTTTTAAATTTCTTTTTTTACACTGAATTGATTTTGTTTTTGTTTTAGGAAAAAATTAAACTTATGGAATAAATGGTTAAAAGTAAATACCTTTGAAATTTATCATAAGCCTAGAGAAATCGTTTTTTAAGGTTTTTGGTTTCAGAACAAGGTGTTCTTATTTGATTGTCCAACACTGTATATTAAATAATGTCGACAACAGCAACAAAAGCAAAAACAAAACACTGGTGACGACAATGACTTCAACATTTACAACAACAACAGCAACAATATTCAACGGCATGACGAGGAGAAGTTAATGCACTCACAGAAAGCTACTACTGTTGTTGTTGTTGTTGTTGTTGTTGATGTCGATTTAAATTTTGTTTTTATTATTAAGCGTACGAGTGAGTTCACACACATACACCCATCATACTCTCTCTTTACTCGTCTCTCACTTACACTCTGCTTGAAGTATAGGTAAGGTAGGTAATTTAGAAATTACTGTTTAATTTATGGTGAACGCACTTGCAAACAGATGTTTTGGTTTTATTGCAAAGCAGCAGCACCAACAGCAACAACAACAACAACAACAACAAATAACCAGTTTTTATTCAATTTTCTTATAAATAACTTTTCACATGTTGACGAAACGAAACGAAATAAATAAATAAATTCTTGAATTTATGAATATTTTTAGGTAATACTTAAATTGATTTGTGATACGAATATAAGGTACCTACTATAGAAACTCGTTTGTTTCATAATCGGAAATAAGCGTTTGTATATTTTTGAAAATGTTCCAATTATCTGGTATCTGGGACTTACCCACTTTAAATACTCGAGTAGCTACAAAGGCACAGGCCAGCCAGCCAGCCTTGATAAGTGTGAAATCCCCCACAGGGAAATCAAACATACCATATTTTTCTCACTTATTCTTTCTTAACTTTCAGAGAAATATTTTGAATGTGGTAGTGCTTTAGGCGTGTTTATTTTGACGCTTATACACAATTACCTAACTACCATATATTATATGTATATATTTATCTATACTTAGCTGCTAGTTATGAAATGCTAGATAAAAAGCAGTGTTGGCAAAGTGTAGTTTCCAGATAAATGTGGCGTAGTTGGTAGATAGAGCGTTGTGCCCTGCTACGCAGAGTGTCCAGTCCAGGGTTCAAATCTCGTCACAGGCAAAATCAAAAAAGTAGAAAAAACAATGGATGCGAAAAGCTCGGCCTAGGCCCTCCATGGGCTGTTGTGCCATTAAAAGTAAAGTAAAGTAAAGAATCACTAAAGTACACGGAATCACTTCTTGGCAGATGACAATGGCGGATTCGCTATAAAACTGTAGGTCCCTTCGAAAAAAGGGATGCGAAAAGCTTAGCCTAGGCCATCCACAGTAGCCCGGTGCCATTAAAAAAAGAACAAAGAAAACGTGATCGATTTTCAATTAAGGATGAAGTAAAAATTCATTACACTCATACCAAACTAGAAATTCAGGGTTTAAAAGAAGGCACAGCATAGAACTGTCGACCTTAAAACAGCCAGTTCCAGGCAAATCATGAGCTGTTTCGATACTCCCCTCGTTTTCTCGGTTTTTCACTATTCCTCACATTTCAGCTGTATTTGTTGTTGTTAACGTTAGTAAAAACTACTACTCTTATCCTCATTCATCTAATCTCGCTTTTTTTCTCTCTGCTCCTAGACTTAATTCATCTTTATCTATCCCTTTTCTCTTCTTCCCTCCTTTTGCCTTTCTCGTTTTCACCTCCTCTTTTTCTTTCTCAATTCCTTCTCTACCATCATTCTTTTTCTCTTCTCATATCTCATATCTCTTTCTCTGCAGTCTCCCCCTCCCCCCTGACCCCTTCCCCTTCTACTCACTTTCCGCTTTATATCACACTTTTTTCACCTCTATCCCTTTCCTCTCTTCTTTATTCAAAATAGTTAAATATTCGCGTAATATCACATACTTTCTGCTTTAATAATCAAAATGAAGAAGAATGTGATGTTTAAGAAAAATCCCCAAGCGTTCTTGCCGTAATTTTTTAATTATGCAATCAATTTCAAGCAAGCGGTGAACCCCACAGGAAAATAACAGCTAGGGTAGGTCATGAATTACATGAATTTGGCAAAAAGACTACACACACACACACACACACGCGCGCTGAGGCATGAAGAACTGGGAACGAAGCACAAGAGAGGAGTGAAAGAGTGAGTGCGAGAGAGAAGTAACTAAATACAAGTACGGTATTTTGTTTGTACAGAAACAACAAATGCAATTTTATTGCACACATTCGATTCTTGTCGTGTTTGTTGTTGTTGCACTGTTGTGAAAATTGCAAATAAATCGTTGCTTGTTATTGTTGTTGGTTTGTTTATAAACAAACAAACAAAAACAAAAACAAAAACAAAAAACGAAAAAAAAAGAGTAAGTATGAGTATTTATTTCCCCATATGACTGACTGGCTGGCTATATGTATGCATGTAGAAAATTGTACATGCTCTCTGCATGTCGTCTGCATTGCATATGAGAAGAGAGAGAGAGTTTTATGACCTTTGCAGCAGTGGTGTATTTACTGTCACTGCCATTGAACAGTACTAAAAAGCACACATGTGTGCAAACATTCTCATATTGTGTAATAAATTGTATGTGTGTATGTATGGCATATGTACAGGGTGTTTCTTTTAGAAGTGTGGTTTTCAAGGAGAAATAAAACGCATATAATTTAATGTTATGGCCAAGAATTTAGCTTAATTATAAAGATAAGGATTTGCCATCATTATGTTTTAAAAACGATTTAGGGCAAGTGGGCGCTGGTTCAGGTGGTTCGAATAAATTCCAGCCGAGAGGCCCAATTTTCGGCCACTTTTTGCAGCAATTGGGGCCGTATGTCAGTACTAATGCGCCGAATATTCTCTTCCAAGGCGTCAATCGTCTCAGGCTTATCTGCGTAGACAAACGACTTCACATAACCCCACAAAAAATAGTCCAGCGGTGTTAAATCGCACGATCTTGGAGGCCACGCTACAGGCCCACGACGCGAGATAATGCGCTCACCAAAAGTTTCCTTCAATAAATTTATTGTTTCGTTGGCTGTATGGCATGTAGCGCCTTGTAGCGTCTGGTTGGAACCAAAGGTCGTCCACATCAACATCAACATCCACATCCTCCAATTCAGGCACGAAAAAGTCATTAATCATGGCTCTATAGCGTTCCCCATTGACTGTAACATTATGACCGGCTTCATCTTTGAAGTAATATGGACCAATGATTACCTCTGCCCATAGAACACACCAAACAGTGACTTTTTGAGGATGTAACGGCGACTCAACAATGGCTTGTAGATTATGATCACTCCAAATGCGACAATTTTTTTTATTAAAGTGACCTCCATGGGCTGTTGTGTTATAAAATTTAAAAGTACCCATTCAACCAAAAGTGAGCTTCATCGCTGAACAAAATTTTCTTGTGAAAATCGGGATCGGTGGCCATCTCGTTTTGGTAATAAATTTGCACGATTTGCAAACGTTGTTCATGAATAAGTCTATTCATTATGAAATGGCAAACCAAACTGAGCATAAATCAAGTGACAGCTGTCAAAAAGACCAACTCCGAAAAAAGTATTGCCAGATTGAAAACCACACTTCCAAAAAAAAAACACACCCGTTATATGTATGTAGATAAAAAAGAACATTCTCTATATATAAACTAAATTACAGACGAGAGACGAGTAGGAGCATTTGAAGTGGAGCACAAAAAAGAAAAGCAACAAGAAAGAAAAGTGGATGATTATTTACAACACGATTGCATACTAGACTAGCGCAAGTGAATCAACCCCACGCGTGGACATTGAGACATCAATATTTTCCCCAAGTACTTTGTCTGTTTTTGAAATGTTAGGTGGTGTTTTTTTTTCTTTTTTGTTATTGCTTTTGTGTTGCATCATTACCATTATTTCACCAATACTTAATAAATACCATAACAACAATACATAATAATGTGAGAATATGCACAGGTTTTGTTTCGAAAGCCACAATTGATGAAACATTCAATTTGCATAAAGTATTATAGCAAATGTAATTTGCCATGTATCTACTATACATAAATCGTTCACATACAAACACAAACACACACAAACACAAACACACACACACACACACACACACACACACACGCACACACACACACACACGCACACACACACAAACACGCACACACACACGCGCCAACATAGACTTAAATAAATTGGAATTATTTTAAATGAATTGTTGTTGTTAAGAGCAAGAAGAAGAAAGTAAAGTAGACTTCCGTGCGCCGGTCCGTCCACCCGTCCGTCCGTCAGGCCGCCTATGAGCAATATACACAAGTTTCGACATCAATTTTAAGAGGGGAGTGAACTGGAAACTTTTTTGCTTAGGGTTTTTCCAGTGATTGACAACCAAATTATTGCATGTAATTTTATTTAATTAGCAGAGAAAACAAATGTGAAACATTTGTGGTTAGGCATTGCAAATTACCTTGAAGTGAAGGGAGTAATAAATTGAGTTTGTTATTTACGAGTATCTAAATTTAGATCGCTACACATACATACATACTAATAGAGTTCGTTTGTTCTTCGATTGAATTATAGCACTAACCTTTTAGCAACAATTTCAGCTAACAAGTTCTGAAGCTTAGCTTGTGGATGCTTAGCTTGCAAGACAATAAGTTGATAAAGTCTTCCAGCAAATGTTCTGTAAAGAGAAAGCAAAAAGAAATCCTGTTAAAAATTGAATAGAGAAATCAATGCAAGAAATATGTATTGAAAATATCGATGAAAAGAATAAATGAATTACAGGGAAAAAATTAAGCAGAGAGATAAAAGGGAATGGGGAAAGAATAGATCCATATTACATAGGGAGAAAGCGAGAGGTAGCAAAGGAGTGAGAAGAGTAATAGAAAAAGAGAAAGGAAAGAGAAGGGAAAGAGAAGGGAAAGAGAAAGGAAAGAGAACGGAAAGAAAGGGAATTAAATAGAAAAGAGTAGATCACATATTACATTGGGAGAAAGCGAGAGGTAGCTAAGGAGTGAGAAGAGTAATAAAAAAAGAGAAAGAGAAAGGAAAGAAAGAGAAATGAATAGAAAAGAGTAGATCACATATTACATAGGGAGAAAGCGAGAGGTAGCAAAGGAGTGAGAAGAGTAATAGAAAAAGAGAAGGGAAAGAGAAAGGAAAGAGAAAGGAAAGAAAGAGAAATGAATAGAAAAGAGCAGATCACATATTACATAGGGAGAAAGCGAGAGGTAGCAAAGGAGTGAAAAGAGTAATAGAAAAAGAGAAGGGAAAGAGAAAGGAAAAAAAGAGAAATGAATAGAAAAGAGTGGATCACATATTACATAGGGAGAAAGCGAGAGGTAGCAAAGGAGTGAGAAGAGTAATAGAAAAAGAGAAGGGAAAGAGAAAGGAAAGAGAAATGAAAAAGAAAGGAAAGAAAGAGAAATAAATAGAAAAGAGTAGATCACATATTACATAGGGAAAAAACGAGAGGTAGTAAAGGAGTGAGAAGAGTAATAGAAAAAGAGAAAGGAAAGAAAGAGAAATGAATAGAATGTATCAGAACAAAGCAGAAAGTCGTGGATGGGGAAAAGGGAATGGAAAGAAGAAAAAGATTAGAGATTTGATGATAAGCTAAAACGGGGAAAATCGAAGAAAACAATAAAGTGGAGAAAGGGCAATGTTACACAAGAGAAGATGTCAAAAGAAATGAGAGAAAAATAATGAGAACCTGAAGAGGGGTATAAAAATGGAGGTAGGATAAAAAAAGTGTTGAATAAGAGAAAGAGAAAGGGGAGGGAAAGGTAGAATGTGAGAGGAAGGGAAAAGAGAGAGAAAAATAGAGAATTAAGAGTGGGAAAGAAAAAAAAGGATCTCCTTCCCTCCTTTGTTATTTTTCTTTCCTACTCTTATTTCTCTAATTACCCCCTCTCTTTTCCCTTCCTCTCACATTCGATTCGTACCTTTCCCCCTCTTCCTCGTTCTCTTATTCAACACGTTTTTATCCTGCCTCCTTTTTTATACTTTTATAAAAAGTATTTCCTTCCCTCCTTTTCATTCTTTCCCATTGTTACTTCTCCATTTTTCTCTCTCTTTTCCCTTCGTCTTAAACTCTCACAAAAGAATGGAAATTAGAGAAGGAAGAATGAAAAACAGACGAAGGAAAGTGAGAAATAGAGGTTGGAAAAGGAAAATAGAGAGTGGACAAATGAAAAACGAGTATTTTAAAAATAAATATTTAAAGAGAGATAGAGAAAGATTCGGCATTAAACTGTAGGTCCCTTCCATTCATGTACAAATATAACACGCACAACATGCGTGGGTACGAAAAGCTCGGCCTAGGCCCTCGATGGGCTGTTGTGTCATTAAAAGTAAAGAAAGATAGAGAAAGAAGAAGAGAAGGGAAATTGGAATATAGCTGAATAGAGAGAAAGGGAAGGGGAAAGAAAACGAGATGGGAAATTGGAAAAGAATAGAAAATTTGAAGAAAAAAGTGATAATGGCGGTTGGTGAAAGAGAAAAAGAACAATAGCAAAGAGAGAAAGCAAGTGAGATAAAATGGTTGAGAAAAGCGTGAGAAAAAGGCAGATTGATGGCTATTTCCATTTATAAAACCATGTACAACTACAACACGAACAACAGAGTGGATGCGAAAAGCTCGGCCTAGGCCCCTCCATGGGGTGTTGTGCCATTAAATGTAGAAAAGAAAGGAAATATAATAATCTCTAAGGCTTACACAGCTTTTTAGAGACCTGCACAAACTCACTCACTTGTGCCATTTAAAGTTAAGCACTTCGATTTTATAGCCATTAAATGGCATCAAATCAATTTACCACACAAAATTGGGCCAAATGTGGTTGGTAAACGAACAGAATGGCTACTCACTGATAAATACAATAATCAGTACTTTAATTGATAAATTCAATCACTGAAGATTAGAAATAAGTTTAATTTATATTTTTGTGTTGCTGATTAAAATAAGGGTAAAAAAAAAAAAATAACTTGTGAATGTTCCAGTCTATTTAAATTCTTTAATGCAATTAAATTTTAAAATTTCAAGAAAAGCTTTAGTGTGAAAGAGCGAGAGCGAGAGAAATTCTCAATTACAGCTTAAATATTTAATGAAGTTATAATTAAAATGACGTTTTAATGTGTGTGGATTTGCATGGCTTTCCCTGTAATACATAAAAAAGAATATAAAAACATTCTACACCTTTTTTTTACTGCGGTTGTTGTTTATATTTTTATATTTCTGGCATACGGCTATGAATATCTAAGTAAGTATGTACATACATATACTATGAGGTAGACATAACGACGGACAGATACACATATACATACATACATACTCGTATGTATGGATATATCTCTGTCTGACTGTCGCTGGCTGTTTTGGCTGACTGTCTTGTCTGCCTCGCTTATGCGTAACCTATCCACAGCCATCAAACCAGCCAGCCAGCCAGCTAGCCAAGTCATTCAGTCAGTCATCCAGGCTTTTGCCAATGTTTGTGTAAGTATGTGCATGTGTGTGAGTGTATGTGTGTGTGTGCTTGTGCATATGTATGTATGAGTTATATTTATTCTTTTCGTACTGTAAGTTCTTTTGTTTTGGAACGTGTTTTAGTGGTTGATGGTTGCTCTGATGTTGTTGTTGTTGTTGTTGCTGTTGCCGTTGTTTTTGTTTAAGTTATTTTTACTGTTGCTGTCGTCAATTACAAAGGCGCGCAGGCAGGCGCAGCTTAGCAATGGGCAATGGCCTTTTTTTATTTTACATCTTTTATATTTTAATAAATTATCGTAGTAGAAGCAGCCAAAAGAAGCGCACACACCACGTAAGCGTTAAAGCTGTTAAACAAATAAGTAAAGTAATTACTTTTTTTTATTAATGTGTAGCAAACAATAATAGAGGGAAAGAGGGAGGAAAGAGAGGGACAGAGAGAGACAGTTGGAGGGACAGAGAGAGAGGGAAAGAAAGAGGGAGAAATAGTGGGAGAGAGGAGAGAGAGGGAGAGAGAGAGAGGGAGAGAGAGAGAGAGGGAGAGAGAGAGAGAGAGGGAGAGAGAGATAGAGAGAGAAAGAGGGAGAGAGAGATAGAGAGGGAGAGAGAGATAGAGAGGGAGAGAGAGAGAGGGATAGAGAGAGAGGGAGAGAGAGAGGGATAGATAGAGAGGGAGAGAGAGAGGGATAGAGAGAGAGGGAGAGAGAGAGAGGGAGAGAGAGAGAGAGAGGGAGAGAGAGAGAGAGAGGGAGAGAGAGATAGAGAGAGAAAGAGGGAGAGAGAGATAGAGAGGGAAGGAGAGAGGGATAGAGAGAGAGGGAGAGAGAGAGGGATAGAGAGAGAGGGAGAGAGAGAGAGGGATAGAGAGAGAGGGAGAGAGAGAGAGGGAGAGAGAGAGAGGGAGAGAGAGAGAGGGAGAGAGAGGGAGAGAGAGAGAGGGAAAGAGAGAGGGAGAGAGAGAGGGAGAGAGAGAGAGAAGAGAGAGAGAGAGAAGAGAGAGAGAGAGGAAGAGAGAGAGAGGGGAGAGAGAGAGAGGGGAGAAAGAGATAGAGAGATAGAGATAGAGAGATGGAGAGAGATAGAGAGAGGGAGAGAGATAGATAGGGAGAGAGATAGACATAGAGAGAGGGACGGAGAGAGAGGGACGGAGAGAGAGATAGACATAGAGAGAGGGACGGAGAGAGAGATAGACATAGAGAGAGGGACGGAGAGAGAGATAGAGAGAGGGAGAGAGAGATAGAGAGGGGGAGAGAGATAGAGAGGGGGAGAGAGATAGAGAAAGGGGAGAGAGGAGAGAGAGAAGAGAGAGGGGAGAGAGGGGAGAATGATAGATAGAGGGAGAGTGATAGAAAGAGAGAGGGAGAGAGTGATCGAAAGATAGAGGGAGAGAGTGATAGAAAGATAGAGGGGAGAGAGTGATAGAAAGATAGAGGGGATAGAGTTTGAAAGAGAGAGAGAAATAGAGAGGAGAGAAATAGAAAGTGAGAGGGAGAGAGAGTTAGAGGAAGATAGAGAGAGGGAGTGAGATTGGGAGAGAGAGATAGAGGAAGATAGAGAGAGGGAGTGAGATTGGGAGAGGGAAGCGAGATAGAAGTAGATGGATTGAAAGAGAAGAGAGAGAAATAGAAAGAGTGGAGAGAAATAGAAAGTGAGAGGGAGAGAGATAGAAAGAGGAAGAGAGGGAAAGAGAAAAAAATTAAGCTTTAAAAGCAGTCAGCAATTCAAGCAGCCATGCCAGTATCCAAGAAGAAGCATACATTCGAAAATCAGATACGCAGCAGAAAAAAAAGGGTTATAAAATTAAAAATAATTAATTTTTTTGGACCAAGTTTTTAAAATATATTTATTGATATTGCATACGAAAAACAATTACTAATTGGAAATGCCCGCCTTTGGCCTTCACGCACGCCTTAAGTCCCACTGGCCAATTATCAGTAGCTGCACGCACCTCGTGCACTGGAAAAGTACTGACGGCACGAATCAAAGCAGTCTTCAGAGAATCAATGTTGATGTATCTTTTGTGGCAAACCATGCCCTCTAAAACTGTCCATAATTTGTAGTCCAGTGGGTTCAGATCAAGACTTCCAGACGGCCATTGTTCAGAGCAAATGAATGCTGGCACATTGTTTTGAAGCCTGGTTAGGGTTGTCGGGTCGTCTTAGTCTTATGGACTGGCGCAGAATCCTGCTGGCAAGTTCACGGCTGGTTTTGGAACAGGGAATGGCTAAGTGGCTTCACAACAGCTTCAAAAACGGTTTCTGGGTAAACTTTAGCCGAAGTTTTGACCGCTTGTTCGCAGAAATGCATCGTACGAGACACCCCACCAAAACCATGACTGAATCTGGGAGATGACCCTTTTCAAGCCATGGGATCAATTCAAATGCCTCCTTAGATGACCGTGCAAACACCCTATCATTTTGCTTGTTAAATTTTACCTGCACTGTTTACATTTTTTCATTCGTGAACAAGATTTTTCTATGCAAGTTATCAGCGTGCTTCACCAAAAGACGTTTGGATTTTTCTACCCAATTTTTTTCCAAAGCTGCAGTCAACAAATTTCCGGTGCGACATTTGAAGGCACCAAGTCTCAAGTCTTTTTTAATAATTCGACTCATGGACTTTTGCGTGATATTCATCTCACGGGTCATGATTTTCTGCTTTCGGAGCGGATTTCGCTGAATTCTTGATTTGACAGCTTTGATGAGTTGCTGCGTGCGAACTGTAGGTGGACGGCCCGACAGGTGGCGGTCTTTGTTCGAGGTCAGTCTCCTCAAACAGTTTTATGCACCGGTAGACGAACATGCGACTAATCCCGAGTGGGCGGAGCGCTTTGAAACTATCACCCTTTTTCATTTCTCACTTAAAAAGTGCTGTAACAGCGATACGGTTCTCATTATCTGACCAATCCATGGTGAAAGCTGACACAATTTTGAATTCCCGTTTCAGGCTAACGCTATAGAGATTAGCTTTCATAAACCATGTGGCAATAAATAACAGGGTATGTTCAATTCTACTATTGCTATGGGTGTGTTCAATGTTGTAACAGTATTTATGTCCTTAATAAGTACACATATGTATAAAGGGTGGTTTTTCTAGAAGTGTGGTTTTCAATCTGGCAATACTTTTTTCGGAGTTGGTCTTTTTGATAGCTGTCACTTGATTTATGCTCAGTTTGGTTTGCCATTTCATAATGAAGAGACTTACGCCTGAACAATGTCTGCAAATTATTGAAAATTATTATCAAAATTCATGCGCTGTGAAAAAAGTGTTTCGCAAGCTACGTCCAATTAGCGACGAGGCTCATTTTTGCCCCATTTCTGTGTTTATGGAATTACAAACTGAAAACCGTTATAACAATTGCATACTTGAAAGTATCTTTCAAGAAAGACAACAACAACTGGTTCTTTTGCAGCCAGCAGCAACAGTTCGCAGTGACAAGATTGAGTACACATGGCATCCCACCGCTCTCTCCTCTCTCTAAACACAGGTGCGTGTTTGAAAATTATAAAAAATTATAAAAGTATGAAATAAAAAACTTTTATTGTGTCGCGCGAAGTTTGTCTTGTTTTCATTTTTCCACATTTTTTATTTCACTTTTCTTTTTTTTGTGGTCGTGTAATTTTATTATTATTAATTTTTGTTTTTGTTTTTTCTGTTCTGGTTTTCATTCTTTCGTTCATGTTCATGATCTTAATCGTAATTTACACGCAATTTTTAAATTTATCTTGAACTTGATACGAATAATACCATACCATACTTATGTACTATATGAAATGTTTCGTTCACAAAGTCACCAAGTCACCAAGTCGCAAAGTGTGTGTGAACACGAATGAGCGACTGACTGAGGAATGCATGGAGTGGCCTGGACTTAGTCAACTAGTCAGGGTGACGTTTATAATTTGTTCGCTGTTGATGACGCTATTATGTGATGCATGTGGGCCAACAGCCACATCATTGACCACCGTAAAGGGTCAAAATACGCTATGTAAATATGTATGAAGTAGTCCATTAGTACAGTAAATATGTACTCGTAAACATTAAACGCTTTGCCCGCATGCAATGCACCGCATACCTACTTGCCCTACATTTTTCGTTTTAATAACTGTGCTTTCCGTTTTCGGTTTACTTAAGTACAAAAACTGTGTAAATAATATTCGTATTTATTAAAAGCAAGCGGCGCCGCTTTAAGATTTTATCAAAAGATCAATTTTACACATTTCAAGATTTAATGTTAAAGTTTGGGATACATACATTGAAATAGTGGAGACTTGGGAAATTCACATACATTCCGGATGATATAAAAAAAATCAGCCCTACTGAAGCCCACTTCCTCAGAACGTTTCCGTTTCGGGGTTTCAGGTTAGGCTTAGTAATCATGGAAAAAGCAGAGCCTATCGCAGACATTACAGGCGTGTGGCCGAAAAAATTTTTAACGATGTGCTGATTTATGCAAACGATAAACCTTTTTATAGCTCAGTTTCACGATTCCCTGATCCCACGAGTGCTACATCTGGATTAACTTCATTCTGATCGTTGGCATTTCCAAATGCATGCAGCAACGTCCTCTGCAAAATCATCATCTCCCTCAAAATATTCATACTCAAAGCATGCGAATTTATTCGCTACAAAATTATACTTATATAATCTTACTACAGACAGGCTGAGAAGTGGTCGACCTCGCGTTGTTCGTACGATTGGAGCCATAAAAGCTGTGCGGGAGCGGATTCGCCGAAATCCCTTAAGAAAGCAAAAGATCATGGCTAGAGAAATGGATTTGTCTTCCAGATCCATGTGACGACTAATCCGTGATGATCTCCACATGAAGGTCTTTCGCAGGTGCACATGCCATCTTTTAACTCCACGGCTAAAACAAATACGATTGGAAAGATGTAAGAAGCTTTTGCAGTGGCACGCAAGAAACGGTCATGAAAATATCCTTTTTACGGTGGAGGAAGTTTTTTAGTAAGCAAAACGACAAAATCTATCCGAGAACATCTGAAGAAGCTAAATTTATTGTGCCAAGGGTTCAGAGAGGTCTGGTGGGGAGTATCCCATAAAGGCGTCAGTTCCTTGCATTTTTGCGAAAAGGGTGTTAAAACTGGAGCAAAAGTGTACCAACAATATGTCTTGGAAGGCGTGGTGAAAGACTTGACGATAACCCTCGTTAATGCAGAGCACTGGGTCTTTCAACAAGACTCTGCACCGGCACACAAAGCCAAAACAACTCAAGAGTGGCTACGTCAGAATATTACAGCCTGTATTACTTAGTGCTGAAGATTGGTCCTCGGGAAGTCCAGATTTGAATCCCCTTGATTACATATTGTGGTCAGAGCTAGAGGGAGGGTGTGGCCTACAAAGTTCGCCACCGAAATTTGGAGAGTCTTCTTATTTCAGCAGCGTCATCAATACCCATCGAAACCATACGTGCCGCTATAGCCCAATGGCCTGATCGTCTAAAGGCGTCCATTAAAGCGAGAGGCGACCATTTTGAATAAGATGTTGATTTTCAGAAACACTATAATTTATTTTGTTATTATAAATTACAAAAATTATTAAAAAAAAAAACTCGTTTCTTTAATTTTTACAATATATTCAAATTGTAACAGAACTTATGGCAGGACTAAGTATAATCTCGAAAGGTGGAAAATTTGCCACTTGCCGGTCTGAGAACTCGCCATGTTGTTATGAGGAAGTTGACTAGAAACTTGGCAAATCTAAAATCTGGTCTATGTTTTGTTGTGCTAATGCGAGTTGTTTTCTTTCCACGGAGTAAAATTTTCAGTAAATCATCTGCCCTTCACTTTCATTGAGAAGCTGAGAGTTCGGCCACCTCAACGACTGCCTCCTGGTGTTGTATAATCTGAGGACATTCCCCGTGACTCAATGAGATGAGTGTTGATGCAATTATTGGCTCTTAGAAACTCATTTTGCCATTCATGTTGTCTCACCGCTTTAATCTTTGATTTCAATGAAATTCGAATTCTGTTGTGCCTCAAGTGCCTCAGTGCTGGTTTTTAAGTATTTTTTTTTCACGATAGCAGAATCTGAATTTAGTTGGTCCTCCGTTTTCCGACGAAGTCTACATTCTCGGTGTCTCTCAGCCGCAGTTTATGCTAGAGATTTTATCGTAACACAATCGCCATTTGTTTGTGCCTCGCTTTTGTTTTTTATCAGTTTACACTCTCTCATTCTTTCAGCTCTAGAAATTGCTAATGATTTTTGTTTGAAATGTCAAAGATTACTAGAAACTGTTGGTCAGTGCCCTCTATCAAACGAGTATGAATCATATGCTTATCAGCGCCCTCTATCAATCGATAGAGCTCCTCTGCTGCCCTTCATTTCCGTGACAATTTTCTCTGCGATGATCAACTTTAACCTCCTCGTAAACATAAAAACAATTCAGAAGAAGTAAACTACTAAAAATTTAAAATTTTCACAAAAACGATGACAGAAAGGGTTATGTAAATGGGTTATGTAAAAAGTATCCGCGTTTTTATATTACAAGATGATGTTGGTACCCAAAAATCTGGCAACACTAGTCCGATTATGTTTAACGAACATATGTTTGAAATGTGGCATTTCAGGCTACAATTTCAGACATTTCAGGCTACATTTTGTGGCATTTCAGGCTACACTTTGTGACATTTCAGGCTACATTTTGTAGCATTTCAGGCTACACTTTGCGACATTTCAGGCTACATTTTGTAGCATTTCAGGCTACACTTTGCGACATTTCAGGCTACACTTTGTGACATTTCAGGCTACATTTTGTGACATTTCAGGCTACATTTTGCGGCATTTCAGGCTACATTTTGCGGCATTTCAGGCTACACTTTGTGACATTTCAGGCTACATTTTGTAGCATTTCAGGCTACACTTTGCGACATTTCAGGCTACACTTTGTGACATTTCAGGCTACACTTTGTGACATTTCAGGCTACATTTTGTGACATTTCAGGCTACATTTTGCGGCATTTCAGGCTACATTTCATGGCATTTCAGGCTACATTTTGTGGCATTTCAGGCTACACTATGTGACATTTCAGGCTACATTTCATGGCATTTCAGGCTACACTTTGTGACATTTCAGGCTACATTTTGTGTTATTTCAGGCTACACTTTGTGACATTTCAGGGTACACTTTGTGACATTTCAGGCTACACTTTGTGACATTTCAGGCTACATTTCAAGGCATTTCAGGCTACACTTTGTGACATTTCAGGCTACATTTTGTAGCATTTCAGGCTACATTTTGTGACATTTCAAGCTACACTTTGTGACATTTCAGGCTACATTTTGTGGCATTTCAGGATACACTTTGTGACACTTCAGGCTACATTTCAAGGCATTTCAGGCTACATTTTGTGGCATTTTAGGCTACTCTTTGTTACATTTCAAGCTACAGGCTTTTGTGTGAAGACAGTTTTGTAATTCGTCGCTAGTGTAAAAAGTAACATTGACTTGAAAATGAGTGAAATATCTGCAGAAATGTGCTAAGTGATGCTATATTACTTAAGGAAAAGGTAAAACCGCTGCAAAAACATGCCGAAAAATTTGTGCACGGTTTACGGTGAGGATTCTGTGAGTGAACGCTACACCCAGGAGCTGTTTGCTCGATTCCATTCTGGTAAATTTGATATCAAAGATGAACTGAAATTCATTGAAAAAGCCGATAAAATCTTTCTTTCAGCTGGTGGAGCAAGATCGACACGTCAGCTGTCAAGAGATAGCGGAGGCACTAAACATCAACCGCATGACAGATATGTGGGTACCAACCGTATACTTTTTATATGCATCCTGTCGGAGTGTTTTGATACTTGAAAATAAACCAGAATTGATAGTCTCTGCAGTAAAAGTTTAAGTTCTACTAACAAGTCAACTTGTTCAGTACCGCGTCCAGCGATTTCTTCATTGCATTTAAATAATGCGTTTCAGAGGTGCAACAATGGATCTGAGATACATTTTTCAATTCTTGAACGATCATAATAAAATTTTTTTCTATTACTTACTGAACACTCAAAAGCCGCATCAAATGAAAAACTATTGTGGTTAGTTTTATGCAATAAAATCTTCTTGGCCAACATTGTTATCATGTTCGAATTACAGAGGTTCTACTGTACTTCGAATAGATTTATGTAGAATACTTTAAAATATTACCATACGTAAATTACACAACGAGTATTTCGTCCCAAGTGATACTTTTTTCTTCAGCACATATTTTTAAAATCTAAAAATGCACAAAAAAAATCAAAGAGCCACAAAGAATTTACCGAAAAACCAAAAACAGACACATACATACATACATACATACATACATACATACATATATACTATACATATATATATTTCTATACATTCCAATATGAATATTAAATAGAAAGTAGAGCAGCAAGGAAACCAAACCCCAAACCCCAAAAACCAACACCACCCAACCTATTTGCATTCTGTTTTGAAAATAGATACCTACCTACTACGAGTATGAGTGTCTATAGGGTGTTCCAAAAAGAGTTAACAATTAAAATTTTGTACAAGTGGCAGCGCTGGAATTTAACAGAAAAGTAGCGCTGCACAAAGGAGAACAACGCGTTGTCATTGTGAAAATAAGTTAGGAAAAGCAGTGACTGTGACTGACATTCGTTAGAGGAACGGAGGAGATGATAGCGGAGTTCTTGTGGCCTCAGCGGGAACGGTAAGAATCTGAATGGCATATGATTTCAGTAGGACGACGTTACCTGCCACACTGTGCACGAATGACAATCGTTTTTTTGTTTTTTTTTGGAACAACGATTTTTCAGACCGAATCAATCATCTCCCGAAATTCCGATGACAACTGGCCATCAGCCACAAGATCGTTCGATTTCTTTTCTTATGGGGGTTTTGTGAAATCCCTGCTCTCTATTTGAATGAACTGCAAACAATTCCTGAGCTCAAGACGGGAAAATGCGACTGCGTCATCGTCAATGAGATAGAGGCACATCTTTCACAAAATTTCATGGAACATTCTCATTCAAAGAGCAAGGGTCTGTAAACAGAGAGGTTGGGGATAGGGAGGGGGTGGCATTTGCCAAAATTTTTATGCTATACTTAAACGGAACGTGTCTACTTTAAAATGCAATAAAAAAAACACTATCAGCATTCGCTCAAAAAATAATAAGCGTTTTATTTGTAAACTAAATCGTGCACACTCTTAATAATTGGGACACCCTTTAGTTAGGAAGTAGATAGAATCTTAACGCATTCTTTAAATTGTATGCTGAATGCTAGGATGGAAGGCAAAACAAGGAAGGAGAATGTAAGCAAGTCTACTCTTCAAATAAGTATTGTACTTATGTTGCAGCTAAAATGAAATGAAAAATGAGAGAAGATTCAGAGGGAGGAAAAGAGCGTGGAAAGAAAAGAATAGAATAGAATAGAAGCATGCCTACAATGGCACAATTTTATTGTACCTACATATAAAAAAGGAAGTATTTTTGTGCCCAACCAACCACCCCCCCCCCCCCCCCACCCACGGCAGAAACGAGCCTCAATTTGTTTCGAATTCATTTTATGGCATATTTAATTTGCTTTCTGAAGGGAAGAGCACATACACAAGTTAAGGTGGGCGTCGGGAATAGAGAAACAATTCTCCATGTACATATGTATATTCTAAACTATAACTATGCATGTATGTATGTATGTATACTATGTACTCGGGAGTTCAATCTTCAAACTAATGATCATTGATACTTTACATACTTTTAATGGCACAACAGCCCATGGAGGGCCTAGGCCGAGTTTTTTCGCATCCACTCATGTTGTGCGTGTTATATTTGTACATGAATGGAAGGGACCTACAGTTTTATGCCGAATCCGAACGGCGAAGTGAAAAGCTTTTCATAGCAATTTTTACTCTTGTATGTTTGCCATTGCCTGCCAAGAGGCGGTGCCGTGTAGAAAAATTATTTTTTCTACTCTTTTTTTGATTTTGCCTGCTCCGAGATTCGAACCCCGACATTCTGCGTAGCAGCCCAACGCAGTACCACTACGCCACAGCGATGATCATTGATAGCTTCACATTTTTCCCATCTCTCTGGCAATGTGTGAATAAATGCCTCGCTAAAAAAAAAACCTGTTCGTTTTTTGAGTCAAACCAGTCATCGAACCATTTTTCCCCATTTTCATACGAATCAAAGTGCTGCTCAGCAAGTGCGTTCCAGCGTGCCCCATTGATGAAAATAAGTGGTAGTCAAATGGAGCCAAATCTGGTGAATAAGCCGCAAGGAGGGAGGGGCTTCCCAGCTGTACGAATCTACCAATTCCCGAGTCTGTTTTGTTCGATGTGATGGTGATGGTGCATTGTCATCAAGAAAAATCACTTTGTGTTGCTTAGCTTGATATTCTGGACGTTTCTGGCGCAAAGCACGGTTCAAATCGGTCAATTGTTGTTGGTAGCATTGACCAGTAACTGTTTCACCTGGTTTCAGAAGGTCAAACCAGATAACACCTCGCTGATCCCAGAAAACGAAGAGCATTGTTTTCTTTCCGAAGCGATTTGGCTTTGCTGTCGATTTGGCCCGCGTACCGGGCTTAATATATGATCGTTTACGTTCGGGATTCACGAAATAAATCAATCATATCCAGAAGATATGACTTTCATTTGTACCTGGCGAGCAACATTTCACAGGTGGTTTTTTTGATTTTCTTGCTGTCTTTCAGTCAAAATTCATGCGGCACCCATCTTCTCATCTTCCCACTTTCGCATTACGGAGAAGGTACTTTATCGGAGAGGACAGCTGGAAAATGGTATGATCGAATCCACTCTGGGCATTTTGATGTAAAAGACTTATTTTTACTTTTAATGGCACAACAGCCCATGGAGGGCCTAGGCCGAGCTTTTTCGCATCCAATCATGTTGTGCGTGTTATATTTGCACATGAATGGACGGGACCTACAGTTTAATGCCGAATCCGAACGGCGAAGTGAAAAGCTTTTCATAGCAATTCAATTTTTACTCTTGTAGGTTTGCCATTGCCTGCCAAGAGGTGGTGCCGTGTAGAGAAATTATTTTTCGACTTTTTTTTGTTTGTTTGATTTTTCCTTTGCCGAGATTCGAACCCCGGACACTCTGCGCAGCAGTCCAACGCACTACCACTACGCCACAGCGACCACTGATGTAAAAGACGCTTCACCTAAATCTGGTCGACCATGCATCGAAAAAGTGGGCGAAACTCTTGAAAAGATGGAGGAAGTCCGACACATAGACAGTTGCGAACACATCGCTACGGATCTTGGCAGTGCTCACAAAACGGTTTTGAACCATTTAAAAAAGGCTGGCTATTCCATAAAACTGAATAATTGGGTGCCACATAATCTGAGTGAAAAAAATCATACTAACCGCATCTCATTATGTGAATCTCTTCTGAAACGAAATGACCTCGACGAGCCACTTTTGCACAAATTGGTTACTGGTGACGAAAAAAATGGATAACGTGTGAAAATAATGTGCCAAAAAGATCATGGTCAAAACGATGTGAGCCTCTGGCTAAACCGTCGCAAAGCCGGAACTGACGACCAGGGGGTTTTGCTTAGTATTTAGTGGGATTTCAAGGGTCCTGTGAACTACGAGCTAGTTCCGCATGGCCAAACGGTTAATTCGAAGGAACTGTACTGTCAACAATTAACATTCAATCTTGAAGCGCTCAAGGACAAACGTTCATAATTAGTCAAAAGAAAGCGCGTCGTCTTTCATCACCACAACACTAGACAACATAAGTACTTCTTTGGTGACCCGCCAAACAGTGAGAGAGCTTGGCTCTGCAGTTTTAATGCATCCACCATACAGTCCAGACCTTGCACCTTCGGATTACCATTTGTTTCACTCGTTGCAGAATTATCTTAATGGCGTAAAGTTGCATCCCCAAGAGGACTGCAAAAAGATCTTGTCCGAGTTTTTCGAGCAGAAACCCCAGGAATTCTTTAAGGACGGTATTATGGTTTTGTCCGAAAGATGGCAAGAGGTGGTCAATAACAATGGAAAATATTTCACTCAATAAAGTTATTTTGATATCACTTTTCTGAACTTTTCTTTTTAGCCTACCTTAATTAAAATAATTAGAATGAGTAGCATCTCCTTGAAAAGTAGCATAACGACCCGCTCTCTCACGGCCCAGAAAAACTTTCACTCACTTGAGAGAGTGAAAGCGATTCACAATTAATTTGCTATTAAACCATGCCATGATTTGGTGAATTAAATTCGTGTGTGTGTGTGTGTGTGTGTTCTCATGATGAAATTTTAGTAAACGTGCACGATTTTATAAGAAATTTCATGAATAATTCCGTTACTTCCAACACATGTTCGAGTGGGTGGCGAACGAACAAGCACACTCCATTGCCAAATATACTGATTGACGTAGGTGGCGGGCGGTAGTAGAAAAAAGTGTCACGAAAACACACGCAGAGTAGTAATTTGTGTCAACTCTTCTGCATTGTGCTCGTATAAGAATATTCGAGAATTCACGTTTCACTGTTCTAATTGGCGAAAAATAAAGCTTCCTCCAAAAAACATGAGCGATGAACTTCTCATTCTTCATATTTGGCTAACGATTTACAATGACTGTCGTTCGTTACGTTAACAACGATTAGATTAGGAAATATGTATAGTATGCCTACTGGGATATGAATTATTGATTTGACTGTTTCGATTTTTAAGAGTACAATAAAGTTACTCTCACCATTTACATACATTTTGGGAGCTAAGTCATTTTTTTAATTTCAAGTCACTTTCTGTATTTCGAAAGAAACTATCGTTCGCTTACTTTACAAACAAATCAAAACAGAAAACAAACTTAACGCAAACAAGTGATGAGTGGCCGGCCGAACACAATGGAATGGATTTATAGAGGTGTCGGATCCTAAATGTAAAGAGCAAAGAGAGTAAAAAGCGATAAAGTAATTTACCATTACAACTTTCAAGACTTGAATGTCAATTGTTTACTTTGCTGGAGAGAGAAAAGGGTTGCGAGAGGCTGATTTAAAAGAGAATAGCAAATACTGACGCTTAAATCTTGAGATAGATATAGGGAGTGAGATCGAAAAAATCGGACAACTTTAAATTGTCCTAGCATTGAAATCCCTTATGCAAATCAAAAAAAATGCAAACAGTTTTGAAAAGAAATATTAATTTCTGATAAAATGATCGATAAAACTAATTTGGTTGTTGTTTTTTACAGAATTCGGACAACTTTCCCGGTATGCCTGCCATTAGCGCCTTTACTGTTATTTCAGAGACTCTCTTGGCGGCAGCATTCCACTTATTTCTAAAATCTTCCATGAATTTAGCTTCTTTGTTTGTTGCCTTTAATGTTCTTTTCACTAGAGCCCAATATCTCGCGATAGGCCTAAGTTCTGAGCAATTTGGTGGGTTGGCGATTTTTGGTACCAATTTGATGTTTTGGTCTTTGAACCATTTAAGGGTTACGGTTACTTTACTGTAGTGGCAGGAGGCTAGATCAGGCCAAAAGAAAGTTGATACATTGTGCTTTCTAATGAAGGGCAGCAATCTCTTCTGGAGGCACTCCTTCACATAAATTTCGGCGTTAACAGTGCCACGTGTTACGAAACTTTTACTCCTTAGCCCACAACTACAAATCGATTGCCATACCAGAAACTTCTTCGGGAACTTGGACTTTTTTTTTATCCTAAATCTTTCAACTCCTCCTCGTTCCTTTGCGGTGTAAAACTCTTGACCAGGCAATTGAGAAAACTTAGACAACACATATGTTTCATCGTCCATAACACAATGCAATCGAATTTTTGGAAAAAATCTGTCTTCAACTTTTTAGCTCGGCTCTGGGCTACCAAGTTCTTAGTAGCGTTCCTGTCGGGTATTGCCTGCACTTTGTATGTTTTAAGGCCCTCATCTTTTTTAATTTTACGAACTAAAAACTCACTGCAACTTGCTTTTTCGCTGGATTCTTCTCTAAGAGAGCAACGACTTTCTTCGACGACTTTTGTGGAGACACGAAACCGCATTTCCTTCCAGAGCCATATTTTCTAGCAACTGTTAAGTAAGTCTGTATTAAATTTTTTAAGAATCATCGTGACAGTGTTTTTGTGCAACTTTCGCCTTATTTGCAATGGTTTTCTGGCTCCACTGTGGATTTTCTCGAAATAATTCAACAACTAAATCGCATTTTTCCACTTCCGATGACATGACCCAACTGAAAGTTCACAAGTCAAAAAACATGTGATTCATGTATTTCATCAGAATTTCTCCAACGCAAAGCTTGGAATTTTGAATTTTGAGTTTTTTCATTCAGATGAAGAGTTTCAAAGCAGTGGTCTTTCAAAGTTATCCGATTTTTTCGATCTCACTCCTTACCATAAATGGGCACTAACGAGTTTACTTCCAAGAGAAGAACGAAAAAAATTCGTTTTCTCTCAAATCACATAACCTGAGTAGGGAGTCTCTAGAAGAAAAGATGAATCAAGTTTATATGTACATATTTGAAATTATGTAAGTGCATTATTTAAGATAAATTATAGGCTCAGGCATGAAGACATTGGCTTAGCCTGGGTTTCACGCCACGGCAACATTGAAATTTAATTTCCATTAAAAGCCACATCAATTAGTGAAGTCACTAAGTAGCATAGCAGCGATTCCCCTGAGACTAGGATGTTGACCTTTGCAGATGATGATTGTAGATAGAGAGAAATCGCTAGTATGCAGTTGGTAGTGTTTTAGCGTGCTACGGAGAGTGTTCGAGGTTCGAATCCCAACACGGCACGGCCGCCCACTTCTTGGCAGGTAATGGCAAACCTACAATAATAAAAAATTACCTATGAAAAGCTTTTTATATTCACATTCTCGTTTGAATTCGGCATAAAACTGTAGTCCCCTTCTATTCCCGTTCAAAAATATAGCACGCACAACATGAGTGGATGCGAAAAGCTCAGCCTAGGCCCTCCATTAAAAGAAGAAGAAAATGAATTTTCACAAAAAAATATATCCGAAATATGGCCGCAAATGAACCAGGCCACAGACAATACAAAATTGCTGAATTTCTCATATTGTCGATGAACTTTTCAACTTTTGCAACTTTTTCAACTAAACTCAAACTTTTTACTATGCTACTTTAATTTTTAAATGCGAAATTTATAAAGCAACACACACCAGCACACCAGCAGCAGCAGAAGTGAATTGCAGCATTTTCATTAAATCGAATTTAAGCTTAAAGCCCAACATGCACGAGCAAATGTACGCAATTTAAAATGTCTAATAGTACACACATTTTATCGCAGCAGCTCAAACGGAACGGAGGGAGAGCAAAATACAGAGAAAGAAAACGGGAGAGAGAGAGAGAAAGAGAGAGCGAAAGAGAGGAAAGTAACTGAAAAAAGTAGGGTTCAAATTGGGAGTTTAACAGCGCCAGAACATATACATGCATTTAATGCATGTGTGCGTGTGTGTGTCTCTGTGTGTGTGTGTGTGGTTGTGTGCTATGTACGAGTCGCACATGCCAAAGACCGGCCGGTAGGAGGCAGTGCTGCTACTTTTTCCTTTTATGTTTTCATGTCGGTATTGTTTTTCCTTGTGTTGCTTTTGATACCATTCTAGTATTAAAGAGCAGTAACTATGTAGAAAGAAATCAGAAATATACAACAACTGTGTAACTGACAAACACAGAGAGCACAAAACACCACGCCAAGCTGCATACATACACACATACATTTTGCGATTTCGGGAGCAGATTTTATGGTGGAGTACTGAGTGCGTATGTGGGATTGGATGGAAAAAAAGATTGAGTGTGAGTCCGTGTGTGTGTGTGTGTGTGTGTGTGTAAGTGAGAGCAGAAAAATCAATAAAATCAAGGGCAGACAATGAATACGAAGAAGAATATGAAGAAGAGGAAGCAGGCGGAGCAACAACAAAACGGCAAGAGAGAGCGAGGACGAGGACGATGACGATGACGACGGCAACGGGAACTTCAACGAACAAATGCAAATACATTACAGCACGTGGCGGAGGCAGTGGGGAAAAGAGGAAACTGAGAACATTGTATACAACAACAACAATAACAAGTAAAGGGAAAATAATGAAAGGCCGGCAGGCCGGTAGGCAGGCAGGCAGGCAGGCAGGCATTCAACATAACAACAACCATAATAACAACAAGAAGAAGAGCATGAGCATTAAACGAGAGGGAGTTTTGCGCGCGCGTTCATATTCAAAACTTGTGCATATACGAGTACCATACATATCCATATACCGAAGTACATGTGTCTGTGTATGTATAAAAATGTTAACTGTGGGTGGATGGTAGGCGCAAAAGTGATCAAATGAGAGTGGAACTAATATGGATGACGTGAAGAAAGAGAAGAGTGGCTGCAATGGGGTAGATGACGTACGTATTCCCTCTCCTCAACGTAGGGTAGATGGGTGTTGCTTGGGTAGGGTGGGTTTGCGGTTATGTAAAGTTGATGTGTGCTCGGTTCGCTTAGGTTTTTGGGGTGCTTTCAACGAGACGAGATGAATGTATGAAAAATGAAAGAATCGCGTTAGCAACAAAAACTTCTGCCTCCATGTACTATAGTACATATGTATGTATGAATTTTTGCAAAACATAAAACACATTAGGCAAGCACGCACCGTTGGGCAGTCATTGCCGTCGTCGTTCACGTCGTCGAATAGTCAGTGTAATCGTACATTGGTTCATTTCCGCAACATACCAGCACAGGCAGGCAAAACTGGCAGAATATTATTATGTATATATTGTGAAAGTGAGAAAAGCGAAAAAGATGGTAGTAGCAAAGAAAATAGTAGAAGTAGAACAAAAAAAAAACACACACACACACACACACACACACACACAAAAGTAATAATTTTCGTTCTAGAGAAGTGTAGTTTAGGGGGTGCGGAGCAGCAGCAGAAATGCTTGAATGTTTAATGTCTTGTTAAATTCTTGGATGGATGTCGACAGCAGGCATCCACGAAGAGTGAGATGAGAAGAGGCGAACCGGAGCAGCAGAAGCAATGTAAATGTAGTAGTTGCTGCTATTCGTCGTGGTGCTTATTATTTGCACAACATTTTTTTATATGATTTGTTTCCTCGACTTGCTACTTTATTTTAGATGAAATTACTTTTTTCCATAGCTGGGCCGAAGAGGGTCGACGAAGAGGCTGTGGTGGTAGCAGCTCATTGTTTTCCCAGTATAGTCGTTACATTTGCTTTTTTCTCGATTTCTGTTCTTCTATGTAATATGGTGTATGAAAAATTCTATGAAAAATTACATTATTTTTTATTCTTTTTTTTTCTCGGGCGCTATAAAAGCAATAAAATACTAGCTAGGGTCGGTCGTTTTGATAAGGTTTCTTATTTTCTATTTCATTTACTTATTTATTATTCTTCTTCTTTTTCTTCTTCTGCATATTCTGTTTCGTAGTTAAATTAAAGCGAAATCGTAAAGGAAGGAAAGGCTACCGGCCGCGTACCACGCAGTCTGGGAAAATCTTTTAACACACAACAGCATCGTGTTTTTTTTTTTTGTTTGTTTTTAATTTTTATTCTTCTCTTCTCTTTTGCGTTTTCGTTTTTTGTGTGTTACTCTTAGTTACTGAAATTTTAATTAATTTGAAATGCCAAACAATGAAATCTTCTGTTAAATGGCAGCATTTAAATATGTTGGCTACGTTCTTTCATTCGGTATGTTGTAATAATAAAGGCATTAAAGTTAAAGCTGTCTGGAAATAGGCATGCGAAAAGATTAAAGATAAAAGCTTTAATTGCTCGTGAGCGAAAGTTGTATCCAAGGCATGGTGCTCTATTGAATTCAGTAGCCACGTCCCCTTCTTTTGTAGACATGTTACATGTGAAGCTTAACACACCGTAGAAGGGTGAACAGGAAGGTGGCGCCATGGCGCAATGGGCCATTAATTATTGGGTGTATACTAAGTATTACTAGAAAATGAGGAATTCACATTTGATGGCATAACTTGCACCGAATCACATCTGGCAATACTGTAATCATACAACTTTTGTTTTGATTATGTATCAATTTGCTACAGTGTGAACAACATAACCTTGTTGCACTACAAACTTGTCAATATACGTGCCAAAGAAAAAATTCTGCGTTTTTCTTTTAATTTGTAAGAAAAAGTGCTGCTCAAGGTTATCGATTGCTGCTCAAGGTTATCGATTGCTGCTGAAAGTTTACTGGTGAATATACTCTATCGATTAAAACCTACCAATTCTGGCTTCGACGCTTTAGAAGTGGGGATTTTGGCGCCATGTGGTAATGCTCTATATTGGGTGGGATCAGAAGGGTGTCATTTATTATGAGCTGTTGCTAAAACCTGGTAAAACTATTACGGCAAAGATGTATCATAAACAATTGAATCGTTTGAAGAGAGCAGCAATGACCGATAAACGATCAGGCATGAGACGGTAATTTTACAAAAATGGGACTAATTCGTTCATAACCTCAAAAGATGGTTTTTTTGCAATTTTGCTTCTGAACGGCGCCAGAGAGTGTGAAATGGGACTCGTCGGTCTTCAAAATTTCCTTCAAAAAATCAGGTTCAGTCCCAACCATTCGAGCCAACTGTTTGGCCATCTTCCAACGTGGACGTGGACGGTCTGTCGGCAATATTCTTTGAGTCAATTACACTTTATGTGGAAACATATGCAAATTATCCTTCAAAATGCGCCGCAAGGTGGTTCCACTGACGCCAAAATGCTGAGCGCGTTGACTATACGACACATGTGGGTTCTCGGCAACACTCTCTCTTACCGCTTCAACCAGCAGTTCATTGGAACGCCTTGGGCGTTGATGATGATCGGCTTGTCGTCGATTTTCCACTGTCCCGTGCTCAACCAAATTCGACACCAAACGACGAAAAGTGTTGCCAGACGGTGCTTGTTGGCCACGAATTGCAAGTTGAGTTAACACAACTGAACTACTATTTTCAATGTACAGCGTCACTATTTCGGCGCGTTGTTTCGCTATGAGCGATTGATGGTTAAAAATGTACTGAAGTGACATGTTAACTCAAGTCAATCGGTTGATAAATGTTATTAGTTATTCAATGTGTACATAGCGACATAAAAGATGGCGCACCCTGTACATATAAAGAGTCAGTTGAGCGTTCAATGATTTCTGAATTATGTAGGTAGTATACCTACTACAAATTCCCCGAGATTCCACTATATCTTAAATAGTTATGTGGCGGTCTTTAGAATCTTTTCTAAACAAAAAAGTTTTTCACTTTCGCTCATAAAAAATACATTGTATTTTTTCGCTTAGAACTAATGCTCTGCTGCTTAAAGAATTTGATTAAAATACTTAAAATATGTTCGTTTCTGTGCCGACTAGTGCCTCAGTTATTTTATTTCCTTGTTTTTTTTTTTTAATACAGTCAACACACACAAGTTGTACCACTATGAATGCAGGGCATTGTTTTGATTGGAAGAGAGATTGATAGGTCGGAGGAAGAAGGAGGGAGAATGAGAGAGGAACTGCAATCACACAGGACACCGATAAAGAAATAAGCAGCCATTGTAGCAAGTGTTATATCTTTATGGTACCATAATGAATTTCAGTTTCATCAATGTCCACTATGACCGCATGTAGCGCCAACGAAATGGAAAATGCACCGTTGTGGTGCTGTTTAGAAACATTGTTCTTTTTGTCTAGTTTTTGATTTTGCCTATGCCGAGATTCGAACCGCTGGCACTCTGCGTAACAGTCCACAGTGTAGTTGAGCTATCAACTTGAAACTTGGCATGGAGTCTTCTTTTTGCTGCAGACAAATAATACGTTTCAGCGACCGATGCCCAATTACTGGAAGATATAGGCCCTATATAACAGAACAATAGAATTGGCGATAGCTGCGTGAAAATTGAAGCTAGCAAACTCCAAACAATTTAGAAATTTTAATTCATCGATTTCTAAAAACCTCGAGTAACAGATTTCAAAAGCAAATCGAAACTTACTTTACTTTACTTTTAATGGCACAACAGCCCATGGAGGGCCTAGGCCGAGCTTTTCGCATCCACTCATGTTGTACGTGTTATATTTGTACTTGAATGGAAGCAAATCGAAACACTTTCCCATTTTTGTCATGCATGGTGGTATCGTAAGGGGAGCCAAAAAACCAACAACAACAAAGACGTATTGAGTCCGCACAGTTGCTTGTCTTCACATATTCCAATAAAATACATTCCCTGTTATATAATTTCATTTAAACAAAAAACAAACACAAGAGAGAGCCCTCCTCTGATTGTGCGCTACTATTCTCTTGCATAAGTAAGACCATTTTTGATCAATCCTTAGGCCATAGAGGACACGAGATGCAACCCGGAGATACTAAGTATATCGATATCGTATATTTTCACTTCTTGACAATGGAAAAAAGTTACATTTTCTGATGAGTCCAAATTTTATTTGTGCGGATTGGATGGTAAAAGTCTAGTAGTGAGAGGGACAAAGGGTGGAAGGCTGAACCCGAAATATACAAAAGGAACCGTCGAACATGGAAGCGGTCTGGGGTGGCTTCTCTGCACAAGGAAACGGTCCGATTCAACGTGTTGAAGGAATAATGAAGTCTCACGATTATAAAGGTATATTAGAAAATACTATGTTGCCACATGCAACTTGGGAAATGCCACTTATTTCGAGGTTCCATCATGATAACGATCCCAAACACAAACATAAGAGACGCTGATCCAATCTGGACATCTGCAAAACGGTGTGCAGAAGTGTTTTGTGATTTGTCCAAACAGGAAGGCAGCAGAATTCCTTCGCAAATTAGGAAGGAAGGACCCTCGCCGGATGGTGGGACTCATCACAGGGCATAATCCATGGGGCCAACATATGACCACCGTCGGCATCACCGAGGACCCGACCTGCATATCTTGTCTGGAGGAGGTGGACACAGCACAGAGCATTTTCTCTGCACATGCCCCGCCTTTGCCAGAACGAGATGTCGCATTTTGGGTTTCGATGTCACAGGAATGGACAAAGTTCACTCCTTCCCCTTCTGGCGATCTTCTGAGATTTGTGAGAGAATCCGGAAACTCTGCTGAAGAGAACGTAGTTCCCCTATAACCACTTTTTCAAACTTTTCCCACTTTTTCTCAAACCCCTTACTTGCTGTCACCCCTTCTTCTTACCCTAGGCCTTAAGTACAATGGGCTATATAGCCTGAGTGCTTGAGGAACTATCCTGCACTCGTAGGTCAGGTTCTCGGCCTTCTTCACATCCATCCATCCGTCCAAACATACGTCGAAAGTGGTAAAAGATTGGATCAAAGGTCAAAATGTTAATGTCCTTCAACGGTAGGCGCAGTCGCAAGACCTAAATCCAATCGAGAGTCTCTCGGGGATCGTAAAACGATGAATTGGCAACAGCAATTTTAAGAAACCGGAAAAGCTCTTTGCCGAAGTTGAGAAACAGTGGAAGGACATTCCAAATACATTTATTCATAATCTACTCGCCTCCATGCCAAGAATATGCGCAGCAGTTATAAAAAACAAGGAGTTACTTACTTTACTTACTTTTAATGGCATAACAACCCATGGAGGGCCTAGGACTACCTTTTCGCATCCACTCATGTTGTGCGTGTTATATTTGTACATGAATGGAAGGGACCTGCAGTTTAATGCCGAATCCGAACGGCGAAGTGAAAAGCTTTTCATAGGCAATTTTTTACTCTTGTAGGTTTGCCATTGCCTGCCAAGAGGTGGAAGAGGTGCCGTGTAGAAAAATAATTTTTTCTACTTTTTGATTTTGCCTGTGCCGAGATTCGAAAACCCCGGACACTCTGCGCAGCAGTCCAACGCCTTACCACTACACCACAGCGCCCACCACACCGAAAATCGATGATTTAGCTCTATGTGTTCTCAGTTGCAGCAAAAGATTTACCCAGCACTGTACATATGGTATTTCACATACCCAATCATATCGCTCCTTTGTTTCACACAGCCTCGTCATAATCCCCGTTTACACCTTTCAAGGCGGCTTGAACGTAAATTGTTAGGCTTGCTGGAAAGGGTAACCAAAAGGATTGCAGGCGGCAAGTGCAAAGCAGTATTCAAATTTAAGTATTAAAGTTGAATTGCCTAAACAAAGGATGTATTAGGGTCTTCTATTTACGTCAAAATTCATTCATACAACAAAAATCAAAACAAAGTAAATTGATGCGACGTAAATCGACAAATGACTCAACATGTTGACCACATGTTTTACCAATAAACTCAACTTTAAACAACATGCGTCGAAGCGAAAAGCTCGGCCTAGGCCCTCCATGGGCTGTTGTGCCATTAAAGGGAGAAGAAGAAGAAGAAGAAGAAGAAGAAGAAAAAGAAATACGAAAGAATATTAAATTGTTGGACTTTAATTCCGAGGAAAAATTTCAGCCGCAATTAAATTTAATGAATTGGTGCAAATTAGAAGAAATAAATTTCCAATGCCAAGATGAAAACTCAATTTTTTGTGTATTTTTGTTAATCAAGCAGGAACTGACTTCGATAAGCATTTCCCATGCGAACTTTTAATAGCTACAAAAAACAATGAAAGAAATTTTATTCGTCAGTGTAAAAAAGCAAAATGATTGAACAAAAATTATAAAATTTTGTCGAACCTTAAAAAGGAACAGACATAAGGAAGCAGCAAGAAGGTTCTTCTGCTGACAGCAGAATGGAATTACTTCCGAGGCGTTCAGGGAAGAAAAAGGAAAGCAGTAAGCAGGAAAGACATAAGCGCCAGTTAATGGCGAAAATTTTGCGTTGCGTATTTATCTTCATTTTCAATGAATGAACTATCGACATTAAAGGTACACAGGCGAAAGGGGGGAAGACGAGGAGGAGAAGGCAATTGGAGCAGCAGCAGCAGCAGCAATATAAGCACAACAACAACAATACACATACATATGTACCATGGTATGTATGTATGTATGTATGTACATAAGTATATTGATGAAAAATAATCACATTTAAAGAAGAAGCAGAAAAGTTCGTTCTGTCGGCAGGCAATATTACCCTCAAATAAACAACAACGACAACAGCAACAACAACAAATAATATACATTTACATTTCCAATTTTAGATGCGAGGCACGTTTACATCCAAAAACCAAAACCAAGAAAAACACATACTTACACAATCAAAAAAAAAACCCAACGACAGCAGCAAAAAAAGAGAGCGAAAAACCGAGAGGGAAGCAAGCAGCCAAAGGAAAGAAAGAGACTGAGCGCAGCATAAAGTTTTCGCACAAAATTGGACTTTCAATGCTGGTTTAAATAATAAAAAAAAAGCACGCACACACACACACACACACACACACAGTAATAAGTATGAATGTATGTATATGCGTACGTACACACACACACACACACACACACACACACGGACACTTTAATACTCTCCCGTCAACCCGAGCCGCACCGACCCGATTATTATGGCAGAGCTAATACACACACACACACACACAAAAAAACACAACACAAACATCCAACCATCACCCCCCACCCACCTCTTGACCTGACGCTAGCATCGCAGTAGACGTTAACGTTAATGCTGACGTCGCTCCGGCGCTAGCATAGGCGCAGCAGTGTTGCCAACATACATTATTATCATCTCCGTTATCAAAATATGCCCGATGGCGATGGCGGCGTTAACGGCATGTGCAGGGGGAGCGAAATGTAGTTAAAGAAAGAAAATACTTCCACAATCTCGCTCCGGTTCGCGCTCTCGTTCTCTTCAGTAGCACAAAACACAAGCTAAGGGGGTGAGTAGTTTTGGGGTCACAAAGCAGAGAGAGCGAGTATTAAAGTTTGGGGGGAGTATGTATGGAAAGAAAATATATGTATAATGACAGGCTGTCAGGCAGGCAGGCAGCAGGCAAAAAGCAAGAAGCAGCAGCAGACGAGTGGCGGGAAACAGAAGAAAAGTAGAGTGTTCATGTGTGTGTGTATATGTGAATATATGTATGTATGTACATTGGGTGGGTGTGTAACTAACAAACGGCCTGCCTGCCAAGCAGTTAAAGTAACGCACACACACACACACACACACATTTGCAATATACCTACCCAACTCTCCCCCTCCTGCCTGCCCCTGCTCCTTCTCTATTCAAAATAGAAAGCATGTAGCTAACGATTTTCTGTACATATATACATACACACATACATACATACATACATACATACATTTGTGGTGGGTATATTTTATGTATGCACATTTCGTTCTTTTTTTTTATATTATCCTCTTGTTATGTATACACATACATACATACATACATACATACATACATATGTACATATGTAGTCAAATAAAAACAAACACACACCTTTTCTTGCATGTATGCATGTATATCAACTTACAAATGCCCATATACCATCAAAAGCTGTTAATATCGATTTTCAGTATTGAAAGCGGCTGTGGCTGCTGGCTGCTGGCTGCTGTTGCCATTGCTCGTGTTGTGTTATTGTTTATATTCTACTGTTAGGTATATCTCTATATCTACATACATATATAACAACATATCTATCTATGGTTGCACTTATGAGGCAGCGCCACAACACTAGTATACATTGACATACACATTCATATCGCCACCTTAATTTGCTAAAGCCCTAACATACAATTTTTCAAAATTAAGGTTTTGCTAGATTATGATCAAGCGTGTCCCAAGAAAGTTTGAACGCATACATCGAAAGCTCAGGTTATCAGAAATTTTAAAAGCAATACTATGTCATTCTGTCAAAAAGCCATTCTACCAGGAAATGATCATTTAAAAAAAGGTCGGGACTGTAAAAATTATTTTTATCGCTAAGTTGGCACCACTATCCTCGATCCTAACGTGATAGTTTTGAGCTGTCATCTGTTATTTAGTTTGTTTAACAAAGAATTTGTCTTAAATTCTATGTTACAAATGGAATTTCATGTGCCGAATCGCTGAATATGTTACAGAACAGGCTTACAGTGCCTCGACTTTATACAAAACACACGTGCATATGAGTGGTGCAGGGCATTCGAGAAAGCGGTCGAGATGTGGTGGAAGATTTGCCTCACTCTGGTCGTTAATGATGACTGTTTTCTTTGATTATCGCGGAAGGTCACACACGGTAAACAAAGAATATTATCTGGGCATTATGTGGCGTGTGAGAGAGAAAATTCGTCGAAAAAAGCCAAGTTTGTGGAAAGAAAACTCATGGATTTTACACCACGACAAAGCACCCCATCTCCCAAGGCTGTCGTCATTGCGGGAACGAATTTCTGGCAAAAAACTCAAGAAATATCATCGATCCACCACCATCGTATTCACTTGACATGGTTCCGCGGCTGACTTTTTTCTCTTTCCGCAAAACTCAAATTACCAATTCGAGGTACACCCGTTTTCAGTCGATAGAAGACATAAAAGAGAATTCGCAGCGAAAACTGAAACCGGAATTCCGGAAAATGTAATGCGTTTGAAAAATGTTTTAATAATTGGATTATTCGTTGGCATAAGTGTATCAATTCGGAAAAGCCCCACTTTGAAGGCGATACAATAAATTTGAATGAATAATAAATATTTTGTGTTTTTGTTGACCAATTTCCGGTACTCTTCAAATGTACATATGTTGTTTTACTTCTCCAGTAAAATTTCAAAAAAGCGTGTTAGCACTTTTGCAAAATAAGGTAATGATATGTGAAGTATGCACTTATGTACATATTTATGTATACCTCTCAAGATTTCTAATCATAATCATAAAATACACCGTAATGTAACACACATACATATATCCATCTACACACACACACACGCACTCACACATACATTGTGCTATATACACGTATAGATAGCATATTAACAAGAGGCAGAGGCAGAGGCAGAGTCAGAGGCAGCAACATCAACATAGCTTAACATGCCTTGAATGAAAGAACATTGACATATCTCTAGACTTTGCGTTTACTTATAAATACAACAAGAAACAGCATGAAAATATGTACGAGTATGTGTATGTACATATCTATCCAGACACATACATACGGTTACATACATATATGAGTGTACGAAATACATATCGCTAGCTCATATGGTTGGTATTTCATTTCAAAAAGTTATTTCACATTTTCTATTTTCTATGAAGAAAAACTTTTACAGGGTAGGGTAGGGTGTAGGAATGTTCGACACTGAAGCGAATAAAAATCCAGTGGCTGGATCATGTTGAGTTAATGGAAGAAGCCGTTTCGGCTAGTAGCGTGTCTTATTCGAGCCACGATGGACGAACATGCAGTAGAGGTCGTCCTATTCTCCGTTGGAGAGTGAGAGATAGAGCGAGAGATAGATAGTGAGAGATAGATAGTGAGAGATAGAGAGTGATGTAGGGAGAGAGATAGAGCGAGAGGTAGAGAGTGAGAGATAGAGAGTGAGAGATAGAGCGAGAGGTAGAGAGTGAGAGATAGAGAGTGAGAGATAGAGCGAGAGGTAGAGAGTGAGAGTGAGAGATAGAGCGAGAAGTAGAGATAGAGCGAGAGGTAGAGAGTGAGAGACAGAGCGAGAGGTAGAGAGTGAGAGATAGAGACTGAGTGATAGAGTGAGAGATAGAGACTAAGTGATAGAGCGAGAGGTAGAGAGAGAGATAGAGCGAGAGGTAGAGAGAGAGATAGAGCGAGAGGTAGAGTGAGAGATAGAGTGAGAGATAGAGCGAGAGGTAGAGAGTGAGTGAGAGATAGAGTGAGAGATAGAGCGAGAGGTAGAGAGTGAGTGAGAGATAGAGCGAGAGGTAGAGAGTGAGTGAGAGATAGAGCGAGAGGTAGAGAGTGAGTGAGAGATAGAGAGTGAGAAATAGAGCGAGCGATAGAGAGTGTGAGATAGAGCGAGAGGTAGAGAGTGAGATAGAGCGAGAGATAGAGAGTGAGCGATAGAGTGAGAGGTAGGGAGAGATAGAGCGAGAGGTAGAGAGTGAGAGATAGAGCGAGAGGTAGATAGTGAGAGATAGAGCAAGAGGTAGAGAGTGAGAGATAGAGCGAGAGGTAGAGAGTGAGTGAGAGATAGAGTGAGCGATAGAGAGTGAGATAGAGCGAGAGGTGGAGACTGAGAGATAGAGCGAGAGGTAGAGAGTGAGGGATAGAGCGAGAGGTATGGAGAGAGATAGAGCAAGTGATAGAGAGTGAGAGATAGAGCGGGAGGTAGAGAGTAAAAGATAGAGCGAGTGGTAGAGAGTGATAGATAGAGCGGGAGGTAGAGAGTAAAAGATAGAGCGAGAGGTAGAGAGTGATAGATAGAGCGAGAGGTAAATAAAGAGAGACAGAATTAGAGGAAAAGATAATCTCAGCAAGAGAAAAGCGTATTGTTAGCTTCAAAGCTGTGGTGACAGCTGTAGTGCGGGAGCATTCTATACACACAGAAAGAGATAAAAAACAGCAGAATAGCGAAAAGGCCGAAAGCATTTGGGAAGGTTTATTAGCAATTTTTTTGTTTTTTTTTTTAATTTAAAAGACTATATTCTTCCATTTTGTGAATAATTTAAATAATATTTTTTATCAAAACTTTGTAATTTTCACATTGCAACATTTTTTTCTCAGCGACCACTTTACATCCAATTCTTTTACTTCAAATGTTATAAATTGAACTAAAAATATGCTATAAAATTGGACATAAAATAAAAGCGGGGAAAAAACGAAGAAATAGGTTGTTTTGTTAGAAGGTCGCAGGTTTGAATATTATTTCTTTAAAATATAAAAATATTATTTTCGAACACTTGAACTTAAAAAGAAAGAACAAAGCAAACTTCGTCAAGTGTAGAATAAAATTGTGAAAAATTGGCAACGCTTAGTAGAGAAATTAATTGAGTGCCTACTTTTGAAAACTAGTCAAATACGAAATTGGACCGGCAATGTGATTCGATATATGAAACCATCAATAGCTCTTCAGAGATAATAAATAAATTTCAGATAGAGTCCAGTCCGTCTGTCCTGTGGTACTGAGTGTTCCTCTCCTACTGAAATAAATAATTCGCCAAGTTATGCTTCAATCAAAATGCTCGGAAATTTCACTCCCTGTATGGAGTAACATTTTTTATGCATTCCTTGCCATTTTTGTTTTGTTTTGTTTTATTTACATGCTTACACAGATTTTTAAAGCAAAATAAGAAGCAAGCGCAAACAACAGCAGCAACAACAGCAGCAGCAACAACAACAACAACACCAAAACATTAAGTCCCAAAAAGTTTATTAGTTTGTTGCGAATTATTGCCACATAGAGCAAAAGCCAGAAGAAGAAGAAGAAGAAGAAGGAGCAAGCAAACCAACGAAATATTTTACTTGCCAGCTACTCGCTGCTGGCTGCCTGCCTGCCTGCCTGGCCTGCTGCTTGCCAGCCCGACTGACTGACTTGACTGGCTTGGCTAACTAACTGACTTGACTGCTGCGGCGGAAAAGGGAAATTAAACCCCCCCCCCCCCCCCCCCCCAAGCCGACACAACCAAAGCGAACAGTACCAAATAAATACCAAATAGCAATACCAACCAGCAAGAGCAGGGAGGAGCAATAGCAAAGGAAATAAACAAAATATGCGACAGTTCGTTACTTGAGAGCAGCAGCATACTTAGTTTGTGAGGCTTCCATTGCTGTTGATGCTGCGACTGCGACTGCTGCTGCTGTAGCTTTATTTATTTTTATTTTCTACATTCTTTTTATTTAGTTTTGTATTGAGGGCAGCAGGCGAAGCTGCAGCAGAGCGTGCATTGAGAAGTGAGAGGGCGGCGTTTCGTTGGTACTGGGAGAGTATGGTGAGGAAGTCAAAAGTAATCTTTCAGTATTTCTATGCTCAGGAATGTGTGGGGAGAAAACGGGAGAGAGAGAGAAGAAAGATATACCATATATAGAGAGAGGTTGAGAGATGTTAGTTAATGCTACCACCGCTGCTACTTGCGGTGGCTACTGTGACTGTATGTATGTGTGTATGTGCGTGTGTGTGTGTGTGTGTGTGTGTTTGTGTATGTGTGGGGAAAAACTAAATTGCAATAACTATGAACGCTCTAATGTAACTACGATGCGCCCGACCGCCCGACCGAACCAACGAACGCGCCATGGAATTTTAACGTTCTGCTCTTGTTGTTTTTATTATTATTATTATTACTTATTTGCCTCTTCTCTGCGTTTTTTGTTTTGTTTGTGTGCTGCAGTTGTCGTTATTTATATTTTGCTGCTTTTTCCTCAGTCACTCATTGTGATGTAGGATTAAAAATGAGGACAATTCTTTTTTTCTTTTTTTTTTTTTTTTTTTTTTACTTTTCTCTTGTATACTTTCAGCTTGAAATGAGGTTGAAGTGCGTTCATTGTGGGAAAAAACATAATTTTTAAAGCGAAATATTTTTGTACCTAACATTTACAAGCTTACATAATTTTTTTTTTCTTATTCCTAAATCAACCAGAGAAAAAACTTTAGAAATTATGAGAAATGTATGAAATTGTTGCATCCTACAGCCAGCCAGCGTGACATGAGGGAACCATCAACTTACTCCAGCTGAAAACTTTGACTTTGAAAATATTCCCCCAACATTGTTCGAGGGATTTACTGATATGAACTTATTCAAAATCTTTCTTTCTTCTTTTCTTTCTTATAAGTAATAACTGAATTCAAATTCAGTCTCTCAAACACAAAAAAACAAACAATGTTTATTTGAATTAATGCTCGTAGTCGACAGCTCGTTGGAAAAAAACGTACACAAAAATAAATTAAAAGAAATAATGAAAGTCACAAACGTTAACCAGTTTGAGGCTCATGCTATATGCTGAAAAATAGACCAATGGCTAGAAATTTCAGCAAGAGTTTAGCAAGAGTTGACATGAAGCGGGAGTGGACATTAATTGCTACTAAACTAAACTAAACTAAATTAAAAAACAGTACGCAAAGGCAATGGTTAGCATAAGGTAAAAACAAAAATGGAATTATCAATTGTGTCTGGATGGATTTGAAAAGTAAAGCTGAAAAAGAAAATTGTTCACAACCAATGTGAATCCCGAGCCAAGACGGTGGCATATTTAATCATAAAATGCTATCGCCTTTAGAAGAATCTTCAGCCAACATCATGTACTTCCATGAAATGCATGGAATGAAGTCCAGCCGGGGTAATCTTGGGCACTACTAGTCTCTGCCGGTGAAGAACCATTGACTGACCCAGACCTAATCCCATCAACAACTCAGGTACCATAGTTGCTCCTATGAAATGTGAAAAATGTGAAATCAACTGCAGCACTTTCGCCTTCGTCAGGGTTAAAAACATGTTGATGCTGGCCATTTTCGTAGTTTTTCACAAAATTAAAACTAATTAAATTGAAAAACAAATTAAACCTCAAAAAAAAAATTTTTATTTTTACTATCTCTTCACTTACAGTTGCTAAAAAATAAGAAATCTCCTTGATCCTGATCTTATTACTGCGGAAATACTAAAAAAAAAAAAACTCTCAACAAAGGCTCTAGCTAGATTAGCTTACACAATAAATTCATGCTTTGCATTAAAATATGTACCTACTTGTTGGAAAGTAGCAGAGATTATGATGGTTCCTAAACCAGGTAAACCACTTCACGAAGTCTCGTCGTATAGGCCAATATCGCTCTTACCAACGCTACAAACCAATTATCGTAACCTTAAGGTGTAACCTTATTCCATTGCACCAGTTTGGATTCAGGGCAAACCATTCAACTACTGAACAAATACTTAGAATCACAAACATAATTGAAAAATGCTTTGAAGATAAAGAAATTTGCTCTGGTGTATTCCTCGCTGTTGCACAGGCTTTCGATAAAGTCTGGCACGCACGATTAACTAAAAAAAATAAGAACTATGCTCCCAGTCAACTATTGCGATATATTGGAATCATACCTATTCGATAGATTTTTCCGAGTAAAATATGAAAATCAGTATTCTGAACTTAAGCCCATCAAAGCGGAAGTCCCACAGGGCAGCATACTCGGACCAATTTTATATTTACTTTATACATCGTATATGCCACCTCTTGAAAATGCTACTACTTATAGCCACATTTGCCGATGATACTGCTGTTCTTACATTCGCAAATACGGAAGCTGGGTCAACGCAACAACTCCAGAATGCTGTTATTATAATAGCAAATTGGACAGTAAAATGGAAAATTACTTTAAATCATTCAAAATTTACCCATATAAATTTTACGACTAAAACGATTTCACGCTTACCTATCTACATATCTGGTATCCAAGTACCATACTCAAACAATGCCAATTACCTAGGCATGACCTTGGACGCCAAGCTCAAATGGAAAGAGCACATTATAATTGAAAAAAAGCGGAGCTTGAAATCAGGCTGCGAAATCTCCGATGGACCCTAGGCAGACACTCTGCTCTGTCTGTACATTGTAAATTTTGTATATACAAACAAATACTAAAACCTATTTGGTTTTAGGGTGCGCAGCTTTGGCGCTAAGGTGCTAAGATAAGATATGTAAACATTACGCAACGTTTTCAAAACAAATTGCTCCGCTCTATAGACAACGCCCCGTGGTACATAAGAAACAGTGACCTGCAGTAACTGCAAAAATAGGCAAATTGTCAAGGTCTCATCATGAAAGACTACGCCAGCACTCGAATGAAGCTACTGGATTCAAGAAACTTGCGGAGACGATTATATCGCACTAAGCCTTATGATCTGGTGGAGCACACTCAATAATGTTCTGTAGAATTTATTGATACATTCTCTAAGCATTCCAATGTAAACAGCTCGTTGGTCACATATGACCAGTCGCTGTGATAGGAAATGTGGCTAATTATTAACTTACTTTTGTTAATTATTATTATTGCATTTCAATAAAAAAAAAAACAAAAAAATTACAGTAGCGTTTTCCGCTCATTGCAACAATCTAAGGAGTGTGATTGAAACAATCTTATAACACACCTTGTACCTAATAATATTTTTTGGGTGTCAAATTTAAAAATTATTTCTCTTTGAAAACAATGTCAATTATTATTTTTAATGATAAACATGTTGATTTATTGTGAGTAGAAGAAGGACGTCTTAAAATGATTAAAAAATTTTCAAAAAAATCCAAATTGGTCCCACAAAAAATTGGCCAAAGAATTGAAGGTCTGCCGTCAAACTGTTTCCAATGTTATTAAACAGTTTCAAGAGAATTTGACCATAGATAGGAAACCCGTTTCGGGATGAAAACAAGGACCGCATGATATTGGGAAAGCCAAGAAAATAGAAAGCCTATTGAAAATATCTCCAAACACATCTGCTAGAAAAGCTGCCCGGTTAGCCCAGTCCTCTGGCTATTTGTTGCGAAAAGTTAAAGACAATGCAGGTTTGAAATCATACAAAGTCCAAAAAGTTCCAGACAGGAGTGCTGCAAGAAATTTAGATGCCAAAAGTAGGGCTCGGAAATTAAAAGCGAATTTCATGCAAAAATATTCATGTTGCATAATGGACGACGAAACGTATGTACTGGCAGATTTTACGCAGCTTCCTGGTCAAAATTTTTATGTTGCTGAACAAAGAACAATTTAGAGCAAATTTAGAACAAGTATGGAGCAAAAAAAAAAAAAAAATTAATATAAATTTGGTAGCCTGTTAATATTCACAAAACTATGTCACCACTAAACCGATCTGGACCGTGAGTTTGTGGCATGGATAGCATTTGTGTTTGCGCCTAAGAGTACTGATGGACAAGATCATCTAAGAAGAACAATTTAGAATCCGAAAGCAGACAAAATTTTCTAAAAAAATTTCAAATTCCTGGTATGGCAAGCTATATGCAGTTGCGGCAAAAGAAGCAAGTCATTTTTTTACAGTGGGCTCTATAAATACCGAAATATACATCAAAGAATGTTTGAAAAAAAAAAACGCTTCTTCCTTTCATAAGAGAGCACAATGTGGTCACATATTTTTGGCCCGATTTGGCATCATGTCACTACGGCAAGAAAGCTCTGGAGTGGTACCAAAGTAATAACATAGTTTTTGTACCAAGAGAGGCCAATCCTCCAAATTGTCCGGAGCTAAAACCAGTGGACAGATATTGGGCTCTTGTGAAAAGACACTTAAAGAGCACGCACAGAAAAGGTGTCCCAAAATATCTAAGATTTTAAAAGGAGATGGGCAAACTGCTCCAAAAAGTTGTCTGAAACAACTATCAAATCTCCAATGGAAGGCTCAATTTTCAATTCGAAGGCAAAAAAGGTCCACGAGTTCCTAAATAGTGAATAGTGACTATAAAAGTTATATTTTTCTGTAATTTGTAAAATATTATCAATTAAATTATAAAAAAAATTAAAACTCTAACATGAACCGTTTAAAAATTATTGAATTTTATATATGTTAAGATTTTTTCGATCTCACTTACTTTACTTACTTTTAAAGGCACAACAGCCCATGGAGGGCCTAGGCCGAGCTTTTCGCATCCACTCATGTTATATTTGTACATGAATGGAAGGGACCTACAGTTTAAAGCCGAATCCGAAAAGCGTAGTGAAAAGCTTTTCATAGCAATTTTTACTCTTGTAGGTTTGCCATTGCCTGCTAAGAGGTGGTGCCGCGTAGAAAAATTATATTTTCTACTTTTTGATTTGGCCTGTGCCGAGATTCGAACCCCGGACACTCTGCGTAGCAGTCCAACGCACTACCACTACGCCACAGCGACCACTTTTCGATCTCACTCCTTATTGCAAAATTTGCTAAATCATGATTTCTGGCATCACTGATTCCCACTCTCTATCGCAATACACCACGATTAATCCATGCGATCTGCCTCTCTCTCTCTCTCGCTCTCGCTCACTGTCTCTTATTTTCTACTCCTACAGATTTAGATGGAAGAGAGTTCATACGCCATGCCATAGAAAGAATTTAACATTGGAACCATGAGTATCCGCTTTCCCCCATTACTTTGTATTGGAGAGTTGTGAAACGTTAGAAAAAAGTTTCATTTCATTTCAAACACAAATTGAAAGTGAGTGAAAATTAAATAATTTAAACAGTTTTGTTTTACAATTGCTTTGTATGGTATAACTGTCACAATTGAAATGATTGATAGACTGATTACCCAACACACCAACACACCACCAAGACTTGACGCGCCCCATTCATAAATACTATAGGTAAAATGACAACTTTCAAATGCATTGGAAGTCTATTCCACAAGAAACCACCAACAAATTATGTCACCAATATTAACAAATTAGTTAGTCAATGGGAAGAAATGAACATTGCTAGTTTAAAAAAATAAAACAACAAATGAGTACATAATTTTGCAACTACAAAAAGGCCACATGAAAGCGATACAACATAAAAAAAAAGGTGATTAAATCGTAAGAAGGCAGACAGAAGAAGGAAGGAGGGAAGGAAGGAATGGAATGAACATCTGCCATGATGAGAGAATAAAGTGAATGAAAGAAAATTAACAGTTACAAAAAGATAAATAGAACGGTCCTCGTTTGAAAGCAAAGCAAAACCAAATACAAAATGAATTTAGCAATAATTTAAATCAAGCGAGTAAGAAAGAAAACAAAAAGCAGCAAAAAGCAGCAAAAAGTAAAAAGAAATGTAAATTTAATGTAATAAATTCATGAGCTGAATGCAAAATTACGCAAAAAGCAAACGAAAAAATACTCGTAAAAAATGTATAAATAAATTTCACTGACTTTACAGATACAGATGCAGTTGTAGCAAATAAAGTAGAAACGAAACGCGAATAGAGACGATACAACGACACAACGACACAACAACACAACAAAACACAATAGAGAGTGAGTGTACAGAGAGACGAGCAATGAAGAAGACACAGGAGAAGTAGCAGAAGAGACAACAACAAACAACAGCGACGACAACGAGGACGTGGACGAGAGAACAACAACAGTGTTGAGAAAATGTTGTAATAGCAAAAAAGAATCCAAAAAAAAAACAAAGAGAAACGTTAGAATAGTATGAAAGAGAGAGAGAGCGAGAGCGAGAACGAGAGAGAGAGACAAGACAAGAGAGTGCACTATGTACTCTACACTTTTTTCTATTGAAATTCAACTATAAATTACACAAAAAAGATGAAAAAGAAGGCAAAAGAGAAGAAGACGAGCAGATAAAGACAAAGTCGAAAAAAAGTTAGTTTCGGTATCGCATGAACGCGCAAATGGAAGAGTAACGTAATGATAAGTTAAGCTTTCAACTCAAACTCCTCAAGCTAAAGCAGTTTACACTTGTAGCAAATTAGAATGAATTGCAGCGAAACGAGGATAAATCGAGGAAAGAGTGCAGCAGGTTCCAAACAGGGAAGAGTTAACATTTTCACTTGTGTCTATGCTAGGCAGCGAACAACTTAACAACAACAACACACAGTTACTCGACAATATTGCCGAACATACATACATACATACATACATAACAACAACAAATAATAATAATAATAATAATAAAGTATGCATATGGTAAAAGTAAAAAAGAAAAAGAAGACATTTATAAGAAATACAAAAAGCAAATAAATAAAAACAATGAAGAAGTTGAAGCCAATCAACACAAAAGCCAACAAACTGGCTTAAATATTTGTATGTATGTAAATGAATTTAGCTATCAACTATTAATATTAAAGAGTATAAAAAAAACTGCTGCTGCTGCCGCTTGTTTTCTTTTTGTTTTAATTAGATTTTATAGTTGAATCTCATAAATGCAACCATGCAGCAATAATAATAACAACAACAACAACAACAGCAAAAGTAGACAAACCAGACTAATACAAAAAACACAGCAAAAATACACGATGATGACAACGAACAACAACAACAACAACCAACAATCATGCAATACAAAAAGTACGTTTTCCTCAACTCTTCTTCTTCTTCTTCTTCTCCTACTCCTTCTTCTTACTCTTCCATTTTGCTCAACATTTCCTATGACTAGAGAGGAGAGAAGCATACATTTCTAAATTCGATGCTTTTGTTGTTGTTGTTGTTGTTGTTTTCTTTAACATGCATCCACACAAATTTAGACTCCCTGCACTTTCCGCCCATTCAGCCAGCGCTCAATAACTTAACAACAACAACAACAACAACAACCACAAATATTGTGTTCTTCTTTTACTACAATTACTTCTTCAACAACAACCCAGTGGGGAAGTATACGATATTCGATACCGATGAATTCTTCAATCAAAATGAACATGTACGAGTATATTCCAAGACTGATGATGATACCCAAAAAATGTATTTCAAAATTGTCCCTACATGCAAAAAATGGTTAATTTGCGCAAATTTTATATGTCGTTCTGTGAGTAGTGGTCCAAAGTAACCGGTCTCTGAACTGGTTCAAAGGTGGTACACAGAATGGAATAATTCGATTTTAACTTCTTTTGTTTTCTAACCTGAAAATAATTTTTCTACGGTTGGCCCATTGGTAGTTTTATTCTAAGCTACATATAATTACTTAAGAAACTCCGAAAAAGATCGATTTGTGTGTTCGGTGTTCACAAAAAATGTTCTCCTCTTTATGCTAAACAACTTTCCTATTGATTCCAAAATGGATATACCTAAAATTAAAGATGTGCTAGCAAAGTCCTTTTAACGTTTGATGTTCCCCGACTTCATGTACCATTATCACGAAAACCAAACGTGATGGAGCAGATTCGAGCTGAGTGACCTCAAATTACTCTAGTACATTACATGGTAAATCACCAATCCGATCTTTGACTGTTGAACAGTGTAATTATTATAAAATTTCAGAAGCCGTTTAGCTGAAAGCAAAAAAAAAAAGAATGATTTTGTGATAAGCGCTTATGCAACTATTTTAGACAACTTTAAACCAGTACTGTGATATGTACCTAGTCTTGCCATAAGTTCTGTTACAAGCTTTTCAAAGTAGTAGGCTTTGAAATTTTAAATTGTATGATTCCGTTATTCGCATTTTTTGCTACAATGTTCTATTGCAAAACAAATTCAAATCAGTTTGGTTTCAATATGGAGTGCGGCAATAACGAAAATCGCATCGTCGCGGTGATTGCATTGCACAAATGCGGAAATAGCGCAAGTCAAATATTCACGTTGCTAAAAATAACTCGAAATATCGAAAATGTTTATTTATCGTACCATCGATCGTTTCTTGGATTCGTCTCAAGTGGAAGAAGTGGTCGACCTCGCGTTGTTCGTACGAGTGGAGCCATAAAATCCCTTAAGAAAGCAAAAGATCATGGCTAGAGAAATGGATATGTCTTCCAGATCCATGTCACGACTAATCCGTGATGATCTCCACATGAAGGTCTTTCGCAGGTGCACAGGCCATCTTTTAACTCCACGGCTAAAACAAATACGATTGGAAAGATGTAAGAAGCTTATGCAGTGGCACTCAAGAAACGGTCATGAAAATATCATTTTTACGGATGAAAAAATTTTTACGGTGAGAAAATTTTTAATAAGCAAAACGACAAAATCCAAGCTAAATTTATTGTGCCACGGGTTCAGAGAGGTCATCATCCAACATCCGTTATGGTCTGGTGGGGAGTAACCCATAAAGGCGTCAGTTTCTTGCATTTTTGCGAAAAGGGTGTTAAAACTGGAGCAAAAGTGTACCAACAATATGTCTTGGAAGGCGTGGTGAAAGACTTGACAATAACCCTCTTTAATGGAGAGCACTGGGTCTTTCAACAAGACTCTGCACCGGCACACAAAGCCAAAACAACTCAAGAGTGGCTACGTCAGAATATTACAGCCTGTATTACTTAGTGCTGAAGATTGGTCCTCGGGATTGGTCCAGATTTGAATCCCCTTGATTACATATTGTAGTCAGAGCTAGAGGGTGTGGCCTGCAAAGCCCACAGAAAGCTCTTATTTGAGCAGCGTCATCAATACCCATCGAAACCATACGTGCCGCTATAGCCCAATGGCCTGATCGTCTAAAAGCGAAAGGCGAACATTTTGAATAAGATGTTGATTTTCAGAAATACTATAATTTAATAACAAAATAAAAATTTACTTTACTTTTAATGGCACAACAGCCCATGGAGGGCCTAGGCCGAGCTTTTCGCATCCACTCATGTCGTACATATTATATTTGTACATGAAAATTACAACACATTAAAAAAACTCGTTTCTTTAATTTTTACACTATATTCAAATTGTAACAGAACTTATGGCAGGACTAGGTACCCTTGGGACCGGTATCGGGATGGTCACCTTTAGACCGATATTGCGACAGGCACCTTTATAACCAGTACCGTGATCGTTTCAAAGATATCTATCTATATGTTCTCAATTTACCCCATCCAATGACAATGCAGTGCTAAAGTTAACGGTTCGTTTCATACGAAAGTGTGAGACCTGGAAACGGTTCCTACGATATAACATAAAATGCATGGCATATTCTTTGGATATTCTTGAATTTCTTAAAATCCTGATATGATGGAAAAGTTGTATTCAGCGATGAAAATCCTACCCAAATAGTTAATGCACAAGGGAATGCCAGAGCTTTACTTTCACTTTAGCATTGCCATTTCGAAGTAGTTCATCTGTTCGTTCTCGCTTACTAATTGGTTATGTTACATATATGTACAAGTATGTAGGTATATGCAATACTCTCTTTCCCTATTGGGCACTTCTACAATAATAACAACAACATCCTCTCCACATTAAAATTGTGTATTGTTATTTTTGTTGCTATTGAATTTCGATTTTTGCTATGTAGGCATTTCTTTCTCTCGCATTCACACGCTCTCTCTAGCTGGCTACAGAAGAATATGCATGTGAACGACGTGTGTGTATGTGTGTATACATGTGAAATTCGTATGATTCGCGCCATCATCATCATCACCAGCAGCAGCAGCAGCAGCGATCGTCTGCGTCGCTGTCGTCTGCGCAACATTGTTGTATTCTTCTTTTTTGTTTTTTTGTTTTTCAATAACATTTATTATTACTTTTGTTGTTGCTGCTGTTTATTTGGTTCGTTGTCGGGAATGAGTTCATTCAACTGTCAAAAATACCATTTTTTTTTTTTTTTTTTCTTAATAAAAGCATCAAGAACCACAATGAACCTAATATTAAAGACATCGCCGTCGCCGTCGCCCTCGCCGTGGCCCTCGCCGTTGCCCTCGCCGTTGCCGTTGTTGCTGCCGCCACCTCCACCGCCGCCATTGCGTTCTTGCTACTCTTCTTACAATTGCCTGCCTGACTTGGCTTGCCTGCTCGCTTGTATTTAATTCTTCTTCATACTTTTTTCTTTTTTACAATGCGTGCGATTGTGCTTTAATTCTAAATTTAAGTTAATTCCTTGTCGTTTTCATGTTTTTCTTTTCGCCTCTTTTAAATATAACCAAATTTGTATTTAAAATAACAGATTCAGTGCTGGGCTGCATTATATTCTACGCTGTCATCATGCAGTCATGCAAAGTTTAAGTGGAAGGAGATGATGAAGTATCGTGGCACCGGAGCAGATCGAATCGAGATACTGTTGCCAAAAATAAATTTAAGGTAGCAACAGCAGCAACAACGAAAGAGAAGCATAATTTTATATTTTGTAATTATGTTGCGACCGACGATGACGCAAACGACGACGACTTCGAGTAGAAAAACGAAGCTAAAACTTATTTTAAATTTGTGGCCTTTTTGCTCTACGCTGACGACAGACATTAGTTTATGTTTCTGTTTGAATGCCATGAGCCAGCGAGCGCATAAACGTTGATCATTGAACTTGAGTTTATTGTTTTATACTTTTAGAGAAACGGAAATTTTTCATTGAAAGAAATAAAGAAAAATGAAAAAAAGTTATTAAGAAATCTAGTAAATCTTTTTAATTCGTTGAATTTTAGTAAATACCTTACCTGCCTACATTGTTAATTGATGGTATGAGGAACTCAAAATACAAGAACACATAGATTTTTAATTTATCTAGCAATATCCATAGAAACTTGGTATTCAGAGAACTGAGCAAATTGTTATACTACATAATTCATGACGTTGATACCCTTCATAGCCACTTTCAAGAAGTGGCAACATGAAGAAGATATAATAGCTAGATTAATATCATAGTTTTCTAAGAGGATACTGCTTACACCTCGATTCTCTTCCAAAAAAGAAAAAAAAACAAACAAAGTTCGTAACAAAGTGCCCAGAGTTGAACAGGTTAGAAATAGTGATGGCCACCCGCAAATGCACAATGATCAACTGAGCGAGCTTCTGCTGAAACAGAGTTCTTCACAAGTGTGTTTATAATGAATGTTTCTAAGAAAGGAGATTTTCTTGAATCTGCCCTTTTTAGAGAAAATAATGAAACATCAAGAATAATCAAACTTAGTGTGCCTATAATAAATGTTTTGTTTTCTTTACAAGTTCCAAACGTATCATAAATAAATTTTAAAGGTTAAGCTAATAATTATATCTATGTAATTATCATGTATGTACACACCTGGACAAAATAATAGGTGTACTACTGTGGGCAAAAGTTAGTAAGACTTTGTTCATAATTTAAAATTTTTTTATTCCTTCTTCCAAATCTATTTCGTCCCCTTCAAAGTAATCCCCCCTGGCCCCAATACACTTGTGCCAACGTTTTTTCCAATTCTCGAAACAGTTGTTAAAGTCAATTTCCGGAATAGCCTTCAATGCGCTTAGCGATTCATGTTTAATGTCTTCAATTGACTCAAAACGGTGTCCACGAAGCGGTTTTTTGAGTTTAGAAAATAGCCAAAAGTCACACGGTGCTAAGTCAGGCGAATAGGGTGGTAGGGTGGTTGCGGAACGATATCAGTCGAATTTTTGGCAAAATGGTCTCGTAAAACCAATGCAGTGATTTTGGAACCAATCGTGCATTCACTCTTCTTAGGCCCAAATGATGTTTTAAAATGGTTTTCACTGATCCTTCCGATATTCCAACGATGCCAGTAAGGTCTCTGACTGTTAATCGTCGATTCTCGAGCACCAATTCCTTGATTTTATTGACGTGTTGATCATCAGTTGATGTTGATGGCCGTCCTGGACGTGGTTCGTCGTCAACGCGTTCTCGACCATCTTTGAACAATTTGTACCAATCAAAAACACTTGCTCGCGACATACAATTATCACCGAAGGCCTTTTGCAACATTCTGAACGTTTCGGCACCAGAAATTTGATTCCGCACACAAAATTTATTGGAACTTCTTTGTTGAATAATTTCACTCATTGTGAAAATCGCCGAATGCACTTTTTGTACTTCAGAACTTCAGAAAGACAAGCGTATACTAAACACTAATGATTATTTTGATGTGACATTTGGCACAGATGTCACCGACACTCATACCAACCTTAAAAAAATAATATTTTGATGAATGGGTTTCCGCGCGAAATTTAAATTAAAAAGTCTTACTAACTTTTGCCCACAGTAGTAAACCCAAAAAATTTTAAAATAAACGAAAAAAATTAATTGGCACAGTTGGTCTACAATCAAAAGGCAAATTTGGAAGTTTGGTGGCACTGTTTTGGAATGAAATGGGAGAATCTTACTTTACTTTACTTTTAATGGCACAACAGCCCATGGAGGGCCTAGGACGAGCTTTTCGCATCCACTCATGTTGTGCGTGTTATATTTGTATATGAATTTTTTTTTCTACTCTCTTATTTTGGCTCTTCCGATATTCGAACCCCGGACACTCTGCGCAGCAGTCCAACGCACTACAACTAGACCACAGCGACCAAATGGGGGAATCCACGCAACAAAAGTTCTTCTCGATAAATATTGCGCTTAGTTTGTTTATTTGTTCAACCTTCAAATTGATCTGGACAATAAAATAGGTGTGTTTTAATAAAAATTAAAAGTGAATAAATTTAAAGCGTTATTTAATTCCAGAAGGTAAGAAATATTTCGATGAAAGTGAACTAAATAAAGGTTTAATTATAATTTTTAATAATATTAGATGGGTCGTGGAGTTCATTGCAGAACAGAGGAGAGAAGACTTGTTCGTCAGCTCCGAGACAAAGGAAAAACCTACAAATTCATTGCCAGATCGGTGGAACGGTCTCAGAATTTCGTTACAAATGCTCTCAAGCCACAAAAAGCGATTGAAATGCGTGGAGCACCTTAAAAAAACTTCATTAGTGACCGACAATCGTATCGTTACATTAGCTACACGCGACCCGTTCAAGTTGCCCAGAACAATTGCAAACGAAATTGGGAATGTTGTGTCATCACGAACCGTTCCAAGACGATGAGTAAGCGCAAATCGAACCGGTAGGATTGCTCGCAAAGTTCCTCTCTGTTTAGAACAGCAAATTTGAAGAACAGGAAAAATGTTGCAGTAGTTCATAAAACATAGTGTGGTTCACAGGGAGAAAAAAAAATGGCGCAATATTCTCTAGAGCGATGAAACAAAAATAAATTTGTTTGGTAACGACGCAGAAAGAAATTTTCGTCGCCCGAAAGGCAAAGAATTAAACGTCCGGTTCACAAAGAAAACAGTGAAGCACGGAGGTGGCAGCTTAATGGTATGGGGCTGTTTTTCTTGGCAAGGTATTGATCTGAAACATCAAATTAATGGCGTTATGGATAGATTCGTGTATAAGGATTTGTTGGAAACGGTAATATTACCATATGCCACTTTTGTGGAAATTTCAGCGGGACAATGATCCTAAACATTAATCGCGAGTTGTCAATGGCATGGTTCCAAGAGCATAATGTAGACGTCCTTGAGTGGCCAAGTCAATCCCCAGATCTAAATCCTATTGAGAACCTCTGGGGAGAACTTAAACGCCAAAACAAAATGCAGTTATGGGAAAATATTCAAAAAATTTGGTACAACATTCCTGTAGAAACTTGTCGAAATTCGGAAGTTGATATCGTCAATGTCCAGAAGAATCGAAAAAGCCATCAATAATAATGGTGGATGGATATTCTGGGTATTAATGCGTTCTTACAATGGCAATGGCAAACCTACAAGAGTAAAAATTGCCTATGAGAAAAGCTTTTCACTTCGACTTTCGGATTCGGCATTAAACTGTAGGTCCCCATTCCATTCATGTACAAATATAATACGCACAACATGAGTGGATGCGAAAAGCGAAAAGCTCGGCCTATGGCCTCCATGAGCTGTTGTGCCATTAAAAGTAAAGTAATGCGTTCTTACTAATTCCGTAAAATACGGGACCACAAACTAGCAAAATTCCAATATTTATTCTAAAGTTTTTTGTGCACACCTTTTATTCTGTCCAATCGAAAATCTGTTTATTTTATGAATTAACCAAAATTTAAGTTATTTTTTAGAGTTTTTAAAACCTTTTTAGATTGTTATGACACTGAAGTATGTTAATGTTGAAAACTAATTTATTTTTTGAAGGACTTTAAAAAATACTATATGAAATCCAAGCTTTTTTGAAATAAAAATATGTTCACACCTATTATTTTGTCCAGGTGTGTATGTATAAAAATCAATGTTACTAAAAAATTGAATCTATTTAATCTCAGCTTATTATAAGCAAAGCAAAATATGTTGGTGTAACAAAACAAAATGAAAATCTGTATACGAAAGTTTAGAAGCGAAAGAAACACGGTTTGCAAAAACAATTTAGTAAAAGCAGAAGAAGAAATATGAAAAAATAAACGGAAGGTAAATAACTATAGTAGAAAAAATGTAACAAAGAAAAGCAAAACAAAAAAAAAAAAAAAAAAAAAAAAACATCATGAAACACACAACATGAAAAATTGCTGCAATCGCATTTTTGAATATGGGAATTTGTATGCAGCCATTTTCATTTTGTTTTTGTTTCTCATGACGTTTTCGTGTGTGCAGCGCAGCACACAATTATCCACCTCACTTCTACCCACCACAATACCTCGTTTGAGTATTGGCAAATGTGGTTGTTGTTATTGTTGCAAATATTGCTTTTGCAGCTATTAAGTAAAGCACAAATGAATTTTTTTCCATACATCCATATACATAAATGCATACATATGAATGTATTTATGTATAAATGTATCTACATTCATATATTATATATTCATCTATGTATATTTTTGTTTAGATTTTCATTTGGCTGTTGTTTTAATACATACATAGGTATACATATATCAGTGCTACCAGGTGAAGTTATTCGAATGCCCCACATTGGATACTCGAATTCCTCAATTTTAGTGAAATTACCCACAAACAAAAAATAAAAAATATAGCATAGGGTAGTCCATCTAAAATTTGGAATTTTAACTACTGGTGATTTTGAGTGTGGCAACTCTAATGTCATTCGTATTACATATGAAGGAAAATTAGTTTTACTTATACAGTACTTTTCGCTTAAAGCGAACTTCAAGGGACTGGGCAAAATGGTTCGTTTTAATCGAAGTTCGCTTTATAGTTCATTAGTTCATTAGAAATAAAGCGGGTACTTTTGAAATTAGTTCGTTTTAGGCGGAAATTCATTTTAAACGGGTTCGTTTTAAGCGAAAAGAACTGTATTTGCGTCTGTTAACGAAATGCATCGATAAACGCTGGAGCAACTTTGGGAAATACTAAAATTTTACTTGCAAAATGGTGATTCTTCTACCGAAAGCGTATGAAAATCAAGTACTACGTTCAAAATTCGATAGAAGAGAAGCAACTAACACAAAATTTATGTGTCAATTTGTGCCACGTGTGCTTGCAATGTGATTTTTATTTGATTAAAACAACACGTTCTCGTACTGCTCCATTCCATTCATGTACAAATATAACACGCACAACATGAGTGGATGCGAAAAGCTATGCCTAGGCCCTCCATGGGCTGTTGTGCCATTAAAAGTAAAGCAAAGTAAGTTCTCGTAATGCTACAGTGTGCACAACAGAAAGAAAAAACTGCTGCCGTTGCTCAGAAGCACATCAACTGGCCATCGTTTTCTGGAATTGAAAATTTCACGAACTACTTTGTTGCGAATTTTGCATAAATATGTACCTTGTTGGTATAAAGCCGCACAAAGTTCAATTGGTACAACTGCCGAAGCCACATTACCATCGGTAACCTTTTACGGTTCGCTAATTACACCATGGAACGCTTTAAAGAAGATAAGCATTATTACCAAAAAATCATCTCTTCTCACGAAGTATTTATGGCCCATTTTAGAAGATATGGACTTTGAAAAAAGTTGGCTCCACAACATTATGGCGCGCCGTGTCGCGCATGCTGTGCAACTATCGATCTTTTGCGTGGCAAGAGGGAAGTTTAAAAATTATTCACGTTTTTAGTGATGTACATTGGCCACACCGCCGTTGCGATTTGACTCCTTTGGACTATTATTTGTGGGGAGCCGTTAAAAATAAAGATAAGTGTTATGCGAACCATCCAGCAACGATTGAGGCTCTTAAGGGCTTAAAGGCAACTGTTTTAAAGGTTTCTACCATTTTGGCCTCATGCATTACCTGCAGTTTCAATTTTATTTATTTTTATTAACAGTTCTTTATTTATTTTTTAATGTCTGAGGATAAGAAAGAATGCACTCCCTAACGTCATCAAACTAATCCGTCCTAATTTTTTTATATTTTTTTTTATGATTTTTTTAACACTCGGGGTGTACCACTATGAATGAAGAGCATTGTATTGAATAGAAAGAAGAAGGAGGGAGAATGAGAGAGAGAATGCAATCACACAGGACACCGATAAAGCGATAGGCAGCCATTGTGGCAAGTGTTATGCCTTTAACACAATGAACTTCAGTTTTATCAGTGTCGACTAGGACCGCATGTAGCGCCAAAGGCCAAGCTTTTCGCATCCATTTATGTTGTGCGTGTTATATTTGCACATGAATGGTTAATTTTAGGCTATGAAAAATATATGTTCCAAAATTTCCTTCATATCTCAATCATTACAGTTTATGCGTAGATTGTTTTTACCCGAGAAAAAAATTTTGATGTGATATTTCCTTTAAAAAAAAAGAAGATTGTCCCGAAACTAAGCCAAGCAGTAAATTGCATATCGGAACTCAGTTCTGTACCAGAATATTCGATGAAGCAAAACAAGATTAAAAATTTCTCATCTCCCCACGCGAATGAATATTCCCCGCAATCTGGCATCACCACTGGTATGTCTGCATTATTGTGTAAGTGTATGTAGGATTTCTCTTCTTTCGGATATTGAAATAAATGCAGCAATAGCAAATAGACACGAAGAGAGAGAGAGAGAGAGAGATACGAAGAAAAAACATGAATGTTTGTGGTTATAGATAGTGCACCAACAACAACAACAGTAGAGTTTAAGTTTGGACTAAGAGAGTGGCGTAGAGAGAAGGAGTGGAACAAAAAAAAAGTGCTAAAGCAAAAGCAGCGCGTGGGACTGAAAAGATGCGAAACTTGTTTAAAATGAAATTTTGATAAAAAAAAAAAAAAAAAAACAAACGAAAAATAAGCAACAAAAACATTCACTTACATACATACATATGCATGTATATCTAGTAAAATGTTTAAATATAGTAGGTACATATATTTTAATTGACAGACAACATCACGCATGCACCACACATTTCAAGCATTGCAGATGAACGAAAAAAATAAATAGATAAACAACGACAGTCAGACCGACAGACCAACAGACAAACAGACAGACGAACAAATGAATAAAATGAGCGAACGTATAAAATAAGTAAATATAAAAAGCAGACAGAGAGACAGACAGACATAACGATTACCAGCGCATATTCAGTGCAAGCAACTAAGCAAGCAAACAAACCAACAAACAAACAAACAAACAACTACAACAACAACAACAATCAAGCAAGCTAGCAAAGTATTTATGTACATACACATACAAATACAATGCAATAAGCTTTAAAAATATCCACAAGGCAGTTTCAGAGTTTCAGATTTAGATGCTTAGACAGCAAACTAAAAGCAACCAGCAGAAACAGCAACAACGATGACGATGACGACGACGACGGCGACGGCGACGGCGACGGCGACGACGATGAATAAAGTTTGTGTATATGCATTTTAGTTTTTTTTTTTTGTATAGCAGACATTAGAGGGGAGCGGAAGCAGCCAGCGAGGTAGGCAGAAGGTAACAGAAGAGCAGGTAACAGAAGAGAAGGTAACAGAAGAGAAGTACATAAATAAGTAAAGTAAAGTAGCAAAGGCATTTTTCGGTTTTCTGTTTTGCTTTTTTCCTTTTCTTCGTTTTCATTCTTTGCATTGAATTTCATTTATTTGTTGCAAGATGCCTACCTACAGCAGTTTTTACTGTAATTGGATTTTTAAGTGATTTTTATTTAACATTTTCGTTGTTCTCTCATACGCAAAAAAAAAATCAAATAATGAAATGAAATTGAAATTGTAGTAAGTGCTACATGCATACGCTGTAATGAAACGAAAAAAAAAATAAGGTTAGAAAAAAAATATCGGCCGAAAAAGAGAGAGGGAGAGATAGATAGACAGAGAGAGAGAGCGAGAGCGTAAAAGAAGAAGTAAACAATTAAGTTTACTTCAGTTCAACTGTGACGATTCGTTTGTGGGCTTGCCTGTACTTGTCTGTTTTTGCAGAAGAACCTAACGGTATATATAAATGTACATATGTATGTATGTATGTTTGTATATATGTATGGCATACCACATTCACTAACTAAAAGAAAAAACTATATTCTTCATAAAACAATATATATTTCAGATATACTAAAGTGCAAAGAAATATGCTTCAAAACTTATTTTTTAAAACTAAAATATTCGGAGCGAGATAGAAACAAGGGCGCATTACCACATACAGAATATCCCCTTCCTTTCTACATCAAAGTAAACACATTGGCCCTTGATATTAGAGCAACAAAAAAAAAGAAAATACATATACAGTAGAGTCTCGAAAGAGTGAACTAATTCATGCCCGTTGTTGTTCACTATTTCGGGTTGAACAAACTTTGTTTTTATTGAGCATTTCTGGCATAAAAACATTTAAAAGGAACATAGTTTTTTACGTTAAAAATGTTAAGTACTACTTTTTTGAAAAATATTCTGTGATATTAGTTTGTCTTTTTTGTTCAGTGACTGACTTCTGGACTGCCTGGTCACGAAGGGCTTGTAGTTCAAGAATATTTGTGAAGTTGGTCGTGTTTTCTTCAGTCCACTCAAACGCCTTGTCGAAAGCTTTGATTGCCTCTAACAATGTAATTGATTTTCATCCTGAAACTTCGATTTCTTCTACGTCATCATCATCATCATCGCCATCACTGTCAGCAGTGATGGCATCTTCGCCGCCACCCAAATCAAAAAATGCCACTGACACAGTTTTTTTCAATTTTGTTCCAATTCTGTATATCTTTTTTGCTGTACAAGTTCTAACCGAAAAATCTATCTAATAGCTGCTTCACATCAGTGTTGCCCGACACTGTAGTGTTCATTTAAACACTTTTCTTCCAAACAATTCACTTTTTATTGTTAAACATTTTGCATTTGTCCACTCTATCCAAGTTTGCATTGTTCACTCTTTAGAGTGTTCAATACAAAAAACAAAATCCTATTCACTCTTTCCAAGTGTTCACTCTTTCGAGATTCTACTGTATTTTAAATTTATTATTAGCTTTTCACACATTTTATTATGGAAGTCAATTGCTTTCAACAATACTCAAAAGTGAAAATAGTTATGATTACCCCAGAATTATTGGTTGGTTCTTCGGTAACAACAAAAATAACGCAATTCTCACACTCACACTGAGCATAAGAAACTTTCGAGTATTTAGAGTGATCTCTCGAACGTTGTGTAGTTATAATTAAAAATACGCAATATTCTCATTACGCTTTTCATTTCAATGAGTTGCTTGTTTTTATCATTTTAAGAATGAAAATATTCCACTGAAGCTCTCAACTTTACAGAAGAGAATAAAAGTTGCACTCTTTAGGAACGACTTAAAAAAAAAATCAAGAACCAATCAGACCAAATCTCTCTTTAGGCTAAAAAAAACAAAAGCACAGTTGCATTTCAATTGAATGATTTCTCCCATTTTAGAATTTACTACTCTTTCTCACTTGAAGAAATACATATACATACAGTGTCGGACAATCAAATAAGAACACCTTGAATTATAAAACTTGCATTGATTTTATTTTTTATCGGACTACTTATGGCAAACAATTTTTATAGAGAAGAAAATGGTATGATATATACTTTATAAATTTCTAAATATTTTTGGGGAATCCCATACAAAAAAGTTGAGTCGAAGCGAAGCAGTCGAAGGCGGACAATCAAAATAAGAACAACAAACGAAAAAATTTATATTTTAAAAAGAAAACTTAAATTTGTTTATAATTTGTGCTGGTAAGCATTTAAATGGTAGCATTGAGGGTAATTCAACAAATTAAATCTAAACTATTCCGTAATGTCACAGCAAACGCACGGTCGAGCAAAGCACTGCAGCAAGGAGGAGCGTGACTTGGTGAAAAAACTGCGAAATGAGGGACAAAGCATCCGCCAAATAGCTTAAACTATTAGCAGATCTTTATTACCTCAAAAATTGCATTGCAAGAGAGGTAGGCCCCGCAAAACTACAAGTGCAGATGACAATCGCATAACAATTTTGGCGGCAAGCGATCCATTTAAGGCAGCTACCGCAATTAGAGAGGAGACAGGGGAGGGTCCAAATTTGTGCTCGATCAGTAAGGAGACGTTTGGCGGGGGAAAAAAAACTGTATGGGAGAACAGCACGAAAAGTACCAATGTTGACACAAAGACATCGAAAGTGTCCCATAGAGTTCGCCGAAGCGCACATTGAGTGGGATGGTTCAATTAATGCCTAAAAATGGCCTAATGTATTATGGACAGACGAAAGCAAGGTGAATCTTGTTGGAAGTGATGGCAAACATTGGGTTAGACGCCCGAAAAATGCAGAATTGTGCCCAAAATATACTAGGAAGACGTTTAAGCACGGAGGTGGAAGCATCATGTTATGGGGATGGTTCTCTTGGTATAGTGTGGTCCCTTTGTATTGGATAAAAGAAACGATGGGCAAATTTTTTTACGTAAACATCCTTCAGCAGGTGATGCTTCCTTATGCTGAATGGGAAATGCCCCTGAAATGGCAAATGCAATAGGATAAGCGACCCAAAGCACACCTCAATCCTTGCGCGAGTTTGGTTTTCCCATAATGGAATTCCCGTTATGACCTGGCCTTCTCAATCTCCTGACCTTAATCCAATTGAGAAAATACTGTCAAAGAGAAGATTGGCAGTAGCAGAGCTAAAAACAAAGACGAATTGTGGCAAAAGGCGTGTTATTCCATACCCCCGGCTACTTGCCCGTCTCTGGTCGAATCAATGCCTAGAAGGTGTAAGGCGGTTTTAATTAAGTAACAAAGGCTATTCCACAAAATATTAGCATTAGTGAAGAATTTGAGTCAATATTTTATACATTTTATTTTTTTAATTCAAGTTTCCTTATGATTTTGTCCTTTTGAAATGTAATTTTATGTATAACTTTGAATTGATTTTGTCTTTGTTTTAAGAAAAAATCTAACTTATGGAATAAATGAATAAAAGTAAATACCTTTTAAATTTTAGGCTTATGACTAGAGAAATATCTGTTTAAGGTTTTTGGTTTCAGAACAAAGTGTTCTTATTGTATTGTCCGACACTGTATATGTATCAAGTTTGGATACGATTGCTTCGTTTACTCGAGGGACGAACGGAAAGACAGTCATGGCTAAATCGACTCGGCTATGTATCATACAATTTTGAGGGTTACAAAAGAACCACTACTTGATCAAAACCAAACATACACTGTACCTAGTGTAAGTAGATAATTGACAATACCATAAGAGTTATTAAGGAAAACGAAAAGAAATTGAAATCAATATGAATTCTTAAAGATTTTACCTTGTTTCAATAGGGGAAGTTGAAGATCATTGCAGCTGTTTGCCTGCAGGAAATTTTATGCAGTTTTGTTTCTTATATTGGAAATTTAGTTTTTTTTTGTTCTGCTTATTCTCTAGATTACCAAATAATGTATGAAAACTGTAATAAATAATCCATTATGTGTTGCAGCCGAAGCTGAATTAACTAGTAATTATTTTTTCGATTACTATAGATTACACTGTCCCGCTGGGTTTTTATCTTATGCTTTTAACTACAAGCTTGTTGAAAATTTCTTAGCCTCAAGGGAGGAAGAGGCGGCCAAGACCGATCATCGGTTGTAATGCCAGCTAAGCAAGTAAGTCGTAAGGGAGGAAAAGAAATACAAGTTATGATGTGAGACAAAGAGAACACATTGCTCTTTTATTTGTTTAAAATGTTATAAATCTTGAAAGAAAACAATTTGATGTGGGTAAATAATCACAGACAACTTAGTTTTATCTATTCAAATAACTAAACTCGGTTATTATTTCATGAACTAAAAATGATGAATGTGATATGATAAATATCCAGCAACAGTTTTATTTATACATGTTTACCTAATTAGTTTATTTATTTATATGTGACAGGGACACACTGCCACCAGAAAGGTCCATTATGATATCATTCATATACAAACATAACACGCACAACATGAATGAATGCAAAAATGTTGGCCTTTGGCGCAACATGCGGTCCTAGTCGACACTGATAAACTGAAGTTCATTGTGGTAAAGGCATAACACTTGCCACAATGGTTGTCTATATCTTTATCGGTGTCCTGTGTGATCACATTAACTTTCTCATTCTCCCTTGTTACAATTCGTTATCATTTGGAGGTTCTGCCATTGCCTGCCAAGCGGTCGTGTACTTGTACACTTTCTTATAATTTTCATATACTAGATATCGATAGGAAGTGTTTTTCGCTCTAAATTTAGTGATTATGGAAAATTATTTATGGCAATATTTCTTTGGGAAGCTTGTGTTTTAAATACTCTTCCTTTCTTTCTATTAATGCCACACAAACCAATGGAGGGCCTAGACCGAGTTAAGCTTAATAGAAGGGGACCTACAGTTTTAAATCCGAAATCCGAACGGAGAAGTAAACAGCTTTTCATATGCAATTTTCACTCTTGTAGGTTTGTGATGCCTTATAGAAAATAAATATTTTTTGCCTGTGCCAAGATTTGAACCTCTGACACTCTGCGTAGCAGGCCAACGCACTAGCAACTACGTCAAAGTGACCAGGTATTTTCGGTGAATACTTCAAAGATAAAAAAAAATTTACCAATAAACAAAACACTTTTAAAGATGTTATTACGATTATCTAGGATCTTGTTTATTTATACTCAAAAAATAAAAAGTTTCGATCACTGGATTGTGTTAAAAACAAATTATTACAATTTTATTAAATTCACTGAATAAAACATTTTGGAATTATGTACTTCATTCTGGGTTTTCACTAAAGCTATCGTACAGTGACTCATTCTGTAGTTTAATTTAAAGCACAGACTTCATCACTGTCACGATCATTCGACAGTTCCTCGAACTTTCCCAATGACGCTATGTTTCATGTAATTAGATGAGATGGCCTCATGCAATTAGCTCGAACCTCCCAGCGATATTTGAAGTTTCTATGCTAATACATTCCGAAGACGTTCGATGGCGTCGATGTGTAATACTCTACTACTACTTCACCAATAAATATGGAATTCTATTTATATTGGAAAGGTTTTTCAATTTGTCAAGGATTAATTACATTTAATATAACATTTTTAATCATTAGAAAATGGTAGAAGATTCAAACAACCACTAATGCTTTGAGGAATCCCAACTTTCCAAATTTAGAAATCCAATTCAGGGGTTGATTTAAAGATAAACATCATCGATTGTCAAATGAGGAATACAATGACTAATATTTTTTGAAATAAAAACAACAAAAACGTAATTACAGCAATTACAGAAAGAAGGGGGAAAAACAAATTGTATTTTAAATTTATTATTTTAATTACTTTTCTAATTTAATACTTTTCTATGAATACTATTAAAATAGGTTAAACTCACTTTTTTTTTTATTTCTGATTTGTATTTTGGTTATTTTTTTTTGTTTTTATTTTGTTTGTGTTCAATTTTGCATGTAACAAAATTCAGCATACAGCAAAATACTTGCTTACTGCTGTTGTTGTTGTAGCTTTAAAGCGAATGCACAAGAGTAAATTTAATTCAATATAAATAAACAACAAAGATTGCAATGTGGTTGCTGTTGTTGTTGTTGTGAGGGAAGACATCCGTTGTAAAGAGAAACCGCAATTATTTTCGTTTTCCTTTCCTTTCCTTTCTTTTCTACTCATTTCGTTTTATTTCATTTCATGTCGTTTCGTTTCGTTTCGTTTTTATTTTTATTTGTTTCTTTTTTGCTTCGACACTTTACAAACTTTTTATTTTATTATCACTTTTCCACGTTACGCGTTCAACACTTTATTTTTCTTAATTATTTGCTTATCGTAATTTCACACAATTCGCTTAGATTATAATTTTTTTACTAGATTAAATGAATTTTTTTTCTCTTTCACCAGTAGCTTATGACTTTTTCATACGTTTTCTGCGTATTCCCTGTCTTCTTTTACTTGTGCTTCCTTTGGATTTCTACAACTTTAATTACATCTGCTGCTGCTGCTGCTGCTGCTTTGAATTTTTTCAAATTTCTTGAATTCTGTCAGTACAATAATGTGTTGATTACTGTTTCCTGCTTTTTTTTCTACTTTTATGTTTTACTCAGAACTTCGCGCACAAGGCACACGCACACGCTCACGGACACGCACACACATTCACACCTAAGATTTTGTAAAAAAAAAAATGAAAATTTTCACTTATATGCGATGATTAACTACGCGACACATCCGAAAATACACGCTTAAACTAATAGAAGAGATACGTAACTTTTTCAGTGTGTGCTTCAGCTTTTCTTCTTAATTTACAATAAAATTTAATTTAATGAATTTTTTCGCTACCAATACACGGCCAATGCTGCATTTGGGGCGCGCACACTTTAAACTACTTAACAACAACACTTCTTTTTATCTTCACTCTTGCTAGCTCTCGCGCACTCCTTCTCGCTCACTCGTTCGCTTACATGCGCGCTCTATCTCCCTTTTGCTCTGCGGATTTTTATTTTATTTATTCCATTTTTTATTTTTATATTGTATAACGACAAAAAGCAACAACAATTTCCCATACACTTTTCGGTTTCATCTTTATCTTCGCTCTTGGTCTTCTTTATCACTTGCCTTCTTTTTCAGCTTATTTTCTGCTGCTACTTTATTTTTTGGTTGCTTACTTACTTGCTGCTCTTAACCAGACATATGTATACACAAATATATATATATATATATATATGTATATATATACATATATATTTACTCCTGCACACAAACCATTTACAAAACAAAAAAAAACAAAAAAATAACTTAATTGATCTTTTTTTGCTTCTTCATCCGTCGTCGTTTACCATTTTTCTCTTCTCATGCTGCTTCTCGTACTTTTTTCGCTTTGCTGTTCTTCTATTACCAAATTTACCATTCACATTTATATTTTTTTCATGCACAAACTCGTTGAATCTCAATTCACTCAATCATTTTTCACAATTTTCATTTACTTTAATTGGTTTTTTATTGAGTAATTCTTTTAAATTCTATATTAATCCACGCGTTTGCACCATATTTCCCCCCTATTCGAATTTTTCTTGTCTTATTCACTTGCAGTTAAAAAAGGAACTAATCCAGCGCGAACAACACGGCAAAATTATCTCAATTTTCTACAGCACCAACGCTGAATGTGTGCCATGGTGACGCTGAATTGGGTGTCGGCCATTTTGAATATGTGCTGTCAAAAAATTCATTCTCACCGCGTGGTGAATTCCTAACGCGAAATTTTATTCAACATTGTGCTGTGTGCCCAACTTGGTTTTAGTTAATTTCGAAATTGAAAGTTTATTTCAATAGTTAGGAAAACGAAACTGTCAGAAACAGTATCTATTATACAGTATGTACAGTAGAGCGGGTCACAAAAAAAAACAAAAAACCACCTCCTATCCGAAAGCTTATGTTGAGAGTATTTCAAACCATTTTTTTTTTTTTTTGGACCACGCTAAAAACTGCCAAAATTAATTTTTGTTTATAACTTTAGCAGTTGATGTCCGATTTTTATAAATTATATGTTGTTGCTGTCATGCGTCGAGACACGAATTTGGTGTTGGATTTGTGGTTGGGAAGAGACTGCGTCATCTAGTCTCGAGGTTCACGGCCGTGAACGAGCGCCTAGCCACTATCCGCATCAAGGCAAAATTCGTCAACATCAGCCTAATTTGTGTCCGTGCCCCGACATTTTCTTCTCAGGTGTTATTCATCTCCGAAGTCATTTGTAATAGTTAGGTCGCGTACTCAGAGTTGTACCCTCCTAAAGGTAAGATTTTTTTCAAAATTAGAAGCTTTCAGAAAATCATTAAATTCTTGCCCAAGAAGTGTTCCATTAGGTTAATAAACGAAAAAGTTAGAGCTGCTTAAATTTTGCTGCAATTCTTGTTTTAAGTACTTAAATAATTTCGATTTTTTGTTGTAGCTCAAACCAAAAACCAATAGAATTAATTAAGCCAATTAATATATTCAATATATATTGTTATCTAAGAAAATGTAGCAATCGTTGAGCCTTTTACAACAATATGTCATTTATAAAAATCAGACATCAACTGCCAAAGTTATAAAAAAAAATTAATTTGAGCGATTTTAAGCGTGGTCCAAAAAAACAAACAAAAATTGTTTTGAAAAACTCTCAACGTAAGCTTTCAGATAGGGGGTGGTTTTTTCAAACCTTGTTTTTTTTTTGTATGGGGACCGACCCGCTCTAATGTACAGTCACGAATAGAATTTTAGATTGTTTAAAATTGATTTCCTAAAATTCCTCCAATATTAACCAATTGAAAATGAGCTCAACGCAACGGTTTTAAGAAACGTAGGTAACTTTTGTAGTTTATTAGCCTCATTTTCTTTATTTTTTCAGGTTTTTAGTGCTGTCACGCCCTTGCACGATTTGAAGGCGTGCAAAAATAACGGCAATTATGTTTGCAGTGTCGAATTTTATCCGGTTGGGGTTGATCGACTTTCGGTCGATGATCGTTTGGTCGTTTTACGTAACACGTGCCTTATTTATAATCCAGAACATCCATAAACAGTCCTTTATAAAAGAAAAATCTTTGAGCTCGAAGGTGAAAAATGCCTAAGGCACAACTTTGCCTATTATTTATCCAGAAGACAGAAGACACACTTAGGCCAGGACGGCCCATTGCGATACGGCACACATGGTTGGACCTACAAATTTACCGCAGTTCCGAAAGGGGGAAGGGGGGGGGACTGACAATTTGTTATCACTTAATATCTTAGCCATTACCTGCCACCAAGTGGTGTACTTGTACATATTCTTTCTTATAATTCTCATTCACTTCATATCGGTAAAAATATAAGAAAATATCTGACCTCCTGGTTGGAAGTCTACTATTTTACCCAATAGACAGACTATCGAGGTCGTCGCCCACTATTTCCATAATCGTATTTATTTGATTAGTATTTACATTTTTTTTATGTTATGAAGCTTTAGAGGCTAAGAGTTAGTCCCATTAGTATTTTAAGTAAGTACTTCAATTTTGCCTAGGCTAAGTATCGAACCCAGTACAATCCTCTTGCGCCACTGCTGCCACAGTTAAAATTACGTATTAAAAATTTTATGTGAAATTTGAGAACATACCAGAATTTACAAGTCATTTTACATAAATTGAATTGAATTAATTCAGAAATCCCGCAAGTGCTGGATTGAATATGCTGTGATATTTAGGAAACTCTATATATCTTAACTAAAAACACATTAAAATGGCTCTATACATTATACATACTCGTTATGTGGCAGCGAAATATATTTAATAAGGTTCAAGCGAAGGGATTAAAAGAATGCAGTAAGCCTCGGTAAAGTAACTCAGGCTTTTAAGGTACTTAAAAGGGGACATTTCTATGGAAATTTTGCAGGAAAAAGTAGCAAACTACAGTCACTTAAGCGATTAAGGCACTTAAGAGAGAGGTACTTAACCGGGTTTACTGTATGCAACCTATGCTGTTATGAGATTTCTGCAATAATATAAATTTATAGCACTGTTTTAACATATTTATGATATTAATGAGATCGATTAGGGTAAAAAACCAACAATGATGACTAATCAGTGACTTGAAGAACTTTATTTTGATTAATTACAGATATATTGTAAAAAGGAAATAAGTAGTTAAAACATAAATAATGCTTTCACTATTTGCATAGTCAGAGTCTATGGTACTCTTCATTCAAAATTAGATGTCGATGAATTAAAAATCATAGAATTCAGCTTTGATGTGATAATTTTGATGTGAAAATTTAGTTGTGTTAAGTTTAAAGTAATCATTGATGGTGAAAATTTTCATGTGATATTTTTGATGTATAAGCTATAGGAATTGAGAATTTCCTAGCTGGGTAGGATTCCATTGTAGTTCCCTATTCATTCTGTATGAGTCTTTTTAAGTTTCTTCATTAACTAGTTCCAGTCGCTTGGATCACATTAGCTGTATTTCTTTTGACACATATACAGGCTTAAACCAATTTTTGCACTGGAAATTAACCCTATGAATGCGGGACATCGTGTTGATTGGAAGGAAGATTGATAGGTATGTGGAAGAAGAAGGGAGAAGTAGTTATGAGCGCATGCTTTAAATTTGCAAGTGTCATAACAATCGGGGAAAATATTTGTAGGGACCTTATTCGAAATACGCGCGGTACGACAAAAAAAAGAACTTTCTCTGTAATGCGTAGTGCGGATTTAACACAGTGTCTATAGCTTATCATCACATTGGATGGACATGCCCAGAACATCAAGAATCGCTGCCTCCGTAATAGCTACCCCACACATATCTACGGGGTTAACGGGGAGTTGAGAAACTAATTGGAAGGCGTGAGTTCCGCTTGCCGTTCGTTTTGTTCTAGGGAACACACAAACTGGCGGAATCAGCTTGCACATCTAAGCAGAATATCTGACGTAAAAGTAACGGTAAAACAGAGAGACGCAAGCCACGTTTCGACGATGTTCCAAGGAGTCAATAGAGCTGGAAACTCTACTGTCTCCTATTAACTTTATCGCTCGTTGTTGGATACGGTCCAGGAGCTCCAGTTGCGTTCGTGATGCTCCAGCCCATAGGTGCGAATTAAACTGCAATTGAGGACGTATATAGGTGGTGTAGATCATGCGGAGATCATTTTAGGTGAACTATTGTTTATACCGCCTACGAAGGCCGAGACACTTGGCTGCTTCTTTCGACACGTCAAAAATGTGTTTGTTCCATTGAACATCACATTGGGCGGACATGCCCAGAACATCAAGAATCGCTGCACGGATGCAGCTATAGCTATCCCACACATATCTACGGGGTTAACGGGGAGTTGGGAAACTCGTTTGTAAGGCAACAGACAACATTGGGTCTTACGCGCATTGAACTCAACTCCCCACACTGAGATTGACTGGAGATCTTTATTGAGTGAGTCATTCATAACAACATGTCCTTTCCTCTCAATCTCGGGAAGAAAAAAGATTTCCTTTTGAATTTTGAGCTATTTTATGGGTAAAAATTGTATTATTTTATAAATGTACTTATAATTTGACAGCTGTACGACACTGGAGCAGTGAATGTGGTCCCATTTGCATTATCGAATTGATGTGAAGTTTTGATGCTGTGCCCGAGACTGGATCACAACACTGTTGTAAAGCAGATCCATGCGCAGGTAGATTTGTTTATTATTATTATTAATTATACCTGAGTAGATATTGTAAGATAATGAATGCGTATCGAAAATGCAGCTGCTTTAAAATCTGTTTTAGTGTCTTTTGTTTTGCTCATAAAATACTTAAGCAGGGATTCGCGTTTCTTTTGTCACTTCGATATTTATCTTATGGTACATACTTATATACGCATCAAAAGAAACTGATATCCTTTTTATTCTACCTCATAAGATGATATAGAAAGAATATTCTTAGCACGCATACGATGCACAATACATTGAGAAATAAATTTAGTATTTTTCAAATGTCATAGATATTTCAATTACGCTATGTTACAATACGATTTCAACTATCACAATTTCAACTCAATGCGTTACGCTACGATACGATACATTTGCAATATTGAAGCTTAAACATTTCTATTCTTATTCGAATTTCGGTATTTTTCTATTCTTCCCATAGAAGTATACATTTTGATTAATAACCAATAATTCCAACTTCGAATCCTAATTGAAAAGATCTTGTGAAAATCAACAAATAGCATTGAAAAGAAAGTAACCCTGCTTCTAATAACAAACAGGGTTGCATCTTGCATGCATGCATTCATATGTGAGTTATCAGGAGTTACCATGTACTTTCTAAAAACTTATGTGGACACAACTTAACCGTTTAACAATATTGAAAATGTATTTTCATTAATAAAATCGTCTAATAAATGATAGCTAAGAAGAATTTTTAATTGAATGTTCAATTTCCAATACACAATATAATGCACATTTAATGTGCTTTTAATTACAACCCTGGACTAATCGGTATTTCTCTTTATACGAGATTTTACAAAAAGTGAATTCTCTTCAATTCAGTTCAATTCCGACCGCAGCGGTGAAGAAGAAAAAAATTTAGTTTTGAGGCGGTAGTGAGGGCAAAAGTCTATTCAATTATTATAAAAGATAAAGAATTTTATATATGAGTATAAAATAATTGCAGACGCCTTCTCAATTACCACTGCATAAAGTTTGTGCTTATATTTTCTGTTCTGTGTTTTATACATTCGATTGCATTCTTTCTCTTTGGGAATAAATTAAATATTATTTAATTTGTGTGCATTTATTTGTTAATTAAAATTAGAAATCAATTGTTTCTGTGCTTTCCTGTGAATTTTGTATTAATTTTTTACTTTTTGAGTGGCGAAAAATTTTCATATTCTGTAAGCAAAAGAAAAAAAAAAAAGGTGGAACAAGAAGAAGAGAAATATTGGATAAAAAGTGTGTAAAAGAAGAATTGTTTTCGATTGTTTGCTGGGGCACACACACAAACGCACACAAAAAAATCCATCCATAAATGAAAGGGGAGGAAAAACGCTGAAAAATACTTGTATATATATAAAATTCAAAGACTTAAATTTTGCGAATTTTTTAAGCAGTTTTTTTTTGCTACCTACAAAAGAAAATTCCGAAAATCATAAGCAAAATATAAATAAGGAGAATTGAAAAAAAAAACAGCAACAACAACAAAGACAAGAAATTGCACTCATTTAAAAATTGATGTAGCCATAAAAAACACAAAAAAAAGAGAAAGGGAACTAACAAAAAAAAAAAAACACCAAACACAAGAGGTAGAAGCAGCAAGGTGCAAAGAGTACATAAGAGCAGTGAATGTGGTCCCATTTGCATTATCGAATTGATGTGAAGTTTTGATGCTGTGCCCGAGACTGGATCACAGCACTGTTGTAAAGCAGATCCAAGCGCAGGTAGATTTGTTTATTATTATTATTAATTATACCCGAGTAGATATTGTAAGATAATGAATGCGTAACGAAAATGCAGCTGCTTTAAAATCTGGTTAATGCTTCAATAAATTTGGTTGATATTGTTGAACAGTATTGGTTAAGTGAAATATATCGTGTGCCACACCCATTTTATTGGAAAAAGCAACAAAAGTCCTCTAAAAATCTTTGCTTAAACATTGGTGCTAAATTCTTAAAATTTTAAAGTAGTAGCAACTCACCAATATTTTCCATGAAAGTCAGTCTGCCCTAAAGTCTTAAATCATCTTAAATCCCATGTAGGCATTTGAGCAAATAGCTAGAGTTGTCTTGTCAGTCTTTGCTGCATGCCAATCCTATTACCTTAACTATATACATTCACTTATTTCCATCCCAACTTGGTTTCGTCGAAAATTTTATTATCGAAATTGACAAACTGCTGAACTTTCAGATGACTGTCTCGATGATTCTTAAAAAATTTAATACAGACTTAACAGTTGCTAGAAAATATGGTTCTGGAAGGAAATGCGGTTTCGTGTCTCCACAAAAGTCGTCGAAGAAAGAAAGTTGCTCTCTTAGAGAAGAATCTAGCGTTGTCTAATCGAAAATTGGCGGAAAAAGCGAGTTGCAGTGAGTTTTTAGTTCGTAAAATTAAAAAAGAAGCGGGCCTTAAAACATACAAAGTGCAGTTCCTGTCAGTACCCGACAGGAACGCTACTAAGAACTTGGAAGTTCAGTCTTTGCTGCATGCCAATCCCATTACCTTAACTATATACATTCACTTATTTCCATCCCAACTTGGTTTCGTCGAAAATTTGATTCTCGAAATTGACAAACTGCTGAACTTTCAGATGACTGTCTCGATGATTCTTAAAAAATTTAATACAGACTTAACAGTTGCTAGAAAATATGGTTCTGGAAGGAAATGCGGTTTCGTGTCTCCACAAAAGTCGTCGAAGAAAGAAAGTTGCTCTCTTAGAGAAGAATCTAGCGTTGTCTAATCGAAAATTGGCGGAAAAAGCGAGTTGCAGTGAGTTTTTAGTTCGTAAAATTAAAAAAGAAGCGGGCCTTAAAACATACAAAGTGCAGTCAGTACCCGACAGGAACGCTACTAAGAACTTGGAAGTTCAGTCTTTGCTGCATGCCAATCCCATTACCTTAACTATATACATTCACTTATTTCCATCCCAACTTGGTTTCGTCGAAAATTTGATTCTCGAAATTGACAAACTGCTGGAAAATTAAGGAGAAAAAACCTTGCCATCTCATTCAGTCTTCCAGCTTATTTGTATAAGACTTATAAGAGTTCGTAGCAGTGGTTTCGAAGGTAATTTTCAAAGGGTGCTTTTCGGAAAGAGAATCATTCTTTACCCGAATCCCGCAATTAGTTTTTAATGAAGGCTAATTTCTGATGCTGCTAAAATCCAGAAAGAAGTAGTCAGAAAAAAATATAATTAAGTTGCGGTTTATAAGAAAAATTTCAAGCTTAATCTCGATATAAGTGAACTGTATAAGTGAATGGTCAAAGAAGTGACCTAATTAATATTCAGTGGATCCCAATACCCAGCAGGGGTTTGTGAAGGGAATTTAACAAGTATAATGTGGTCAAAGTGCTTAATAATACTAATTATTTAATAGTTCAATAATAGTATTCCGTGAAAATACTTTCTTCTAATTTTCATATACCATACTTTACAATATCTATTCATTTACATATGTGCCATATGGTATATGGAATTTGAAATAAGAGAGCTATCACAAAGTGTTGAGGATTCCAGAACGATAGTTAGATATGCGCGTTGTAAGTCTTGTATTGTGCATTAAAATCGATTTATTTTACTAAAATTATAAAGAAAATAACATCGACAGCTCGGCCGACAAACAGTTTTAACAGTTTTAGCTGGCCCGTTGAACTTCGTACCACCTTAAATTGTTTTGATTGTAACTCTTCTCCCAATCAACCTTCCATCTCAAATTCATTGTGATCAGTAATATCGACCGCACTGTGTACGGTTTGAGATTCGTTTGGGTGGTGTCACGTTCCTTTGTCATCATATGTGATATGGAGCTAAGAGTTTAACGCATAAAGTCCTATGACAAATTTTGTTAAAAAATATTCAAAGGGAGCAGAGTTATAGAATTTTGAAATATTGTAGATTATGAGCGGTCCCACGTCCCTTTGTCCAATTACTACCATATGTTACATGGAGCCTAAAGTTGAACACATAAAGTCCTATGCCAAATTTTGTTAACAAATTTTGAAAGGGAGCCGAGTTATAGCATATGTAGATAAGGGGCAGTGCCATGGGATTTTATGGGATTTTCTTTAATAAAAACTTTGTCCTCACAATAATGAACACAACAAAAAAGTTATGAAATTATAAATTATTATTATTAAAACATATTTCACGACTTTGTTTTATATATTATACCATATAAATATAAATAAAATTGGTGCCATTTTGAACAATGAATGTTGGTCAATTTCTTCCACGGATTCAATACACATTTGTGGAAGCAAATATGTACAAGACTTGCTTCCAATTTTTTTCAAATAACATGCAAGGAAAGAGACTTCATTGTCTTAATAAATAATAATGATGATTTTCTGGTATCCTCACTTCCTGACAAAAACAAACAAACAATCGAAGAAATGCGGAACTGCTTCTAGCAGCAAAACTGTTCTAACTTTCAATCTCCGACTCGCGCAATTTCATTAGATCAGCTAAATTGGAAAATCCGGACGTTGTGCTTGGTCTCATACTATATTATATAGTAGCAGATATCCCACTGTGCCTCATTACTCGCTTTTACTACTCCAATACAATGCAATCATCTTATTGCATTTCTGATGTATGAAAACTAATGTCCCAAGTATGCAACGTCGGAATTTTACTAATTAAACCGTTTTTTTTTAATCTTTAACAATGGCACAACAGCCCATATTGTGCCGGTTTATATGGTATTTTTACATGACTGTGAAAAGGGATCAACAGTTTTATGCCGAATCCGAGCAGCGAAGGCAATTTTTACTCTTGTAGGTTTGCCATTGCCTGCCAAGAGGAGGTGTTGGGTCGAAAAATTATTTTCTCCACTTTCGTATTGAACGTAGCCGAGTCTTGAACGCCGGACACTCTGCGCAGCAGACCAGCGCACTAATAACTACCTACACAACGGCAAGTGGTTCAGGTTAATTAATATGCATAAATTTTTATTTATTTTCATTTATTATAAAAAATATTTATAACTAATAAGATGAAAGTAGGTAAGGGTTCGATTAAAAATCCTATATGTATCCTTCATCTTTATCTCTTTATTACTACAACCCCATATTTATGTTTTGCTCTTCCTTGCCTGGTGTGCCCAAAGAAACGAAAGTCAGTTGGGTCAGTTGCCAGAAACCCTTTTCAAATATGTTTTAGTTTTATTGCAGTGGCATAGAGTTAATTTGAAGAGTTCAGGCTCTTGCCACGTCACAAAACATTGCAGCGTTAATATGTTTACAATAATTTGATTGCGTTTATTTTTGTTTAATATGTAAAAAGGGGAGTATAAATACAATACATTAATAAGAACAAAACATTTTTGTGTTATACCATTTTAATTTAATTATTATTATTATTTTCGTTTGTTTTGAACTAATGACATTAAGCTTCGTGTGACAATTGCTCCACTTGAATCCATTAAACTGGATGCTATCAAGTGTAGTTATTGTGATTGTTTTCCTTTATATTCAGAGCTTGCTAAAGAAAGTCCTTTCCTTACTTCCTTCACATGTGTGACTAATCACAATAGTGCTAGTTAACGCTTACTTCCTTCACATGTGTGAGTACTCACAATAGTGCTAGTTAACGCTTACTTACCTTCGAGTTTAAATTGCAAAAAAGTTTTGCCGGATTTCAAAACAAACAATAAATTATTGATTAGTTACTTTTGTATGTCCAAAATATTCTAACTTCAATGGTAAACTTGATTCTAATTCATTTGCCATTATGTAAAGGGTGTTGCTTTTAGAAGTGTGGTTTTCAATCTGGCAATACTTTTTTCGGAATTGGTCTTTTTGGCAGCTGTCACTTATTTATGCCATTTCATAATGAATAGATTTACTCCTGAACAACGTTTGCAAATCGTGCAAATTTATTACCAAAACGAAATGGCCACCCGATTTTCACAAGAAAATTTTGTTCAGCGATGAAGCTCACTTTTGGTTGAATGGGTACTTTTACTTTTAATGGCACAACAGCCCATGGAGGTCACTTTAATAAGCAAAATTGTCGCATTTGGAGTGATCATAATCTACAAGCCTTTGTTGAGACGTCGTTACATCCTCAAAAAGTCACTGTTTGGTGTGCTCTATGGGCAGAGGGAATCATTGGTCCATATATCTTCAAAGATGAAGCCGGTCATAATGTTACAGTCAATGAGGAACGCTATAGAGCCATGATTAATGACTTTTTCGTGCCTGAATTTGGGGGATGTTGATGTTGATGTGGACGACCTTTGGTTCCAACAAGACGGCGCTACAAGCCATACAGCCAACGAAACAATCAATTTATTGAAGGAAACTTTTGGTGAGCGCATTATCTCGCGTCGTCGGCCTGTGGGGTGGCCTCCAAGATCGTGTGAATTAACACCGTTGGACTATTTTTTGTGGGGATATGTGAAGTCGCTTGTCTACGCAGATAAGCCCGAGACGATTGACGCATTGGAAGAGAATATTCGACGCGTTATTACTGGCATACGGCCACAATAGTTGCAAAAAGTGGTCGAAAATTGGGACTCTCGGCTGGAATTTATTCGAACCACCTTGCCTGAAATCATTTTTAAAACATAATGGCAAATCCTTATCTTTACAATAAAGCTAAATTCTTGGCCATAACATGAAATTATATGCGTTTATTTCTTCTTGAAAACCACACTTCTAAAAAAAACACCCTGTATTACAGCAACATAATTTGCATACGACCACGCCACAGAATTGCGACAATAAAAAAATTATAATAATAATGCATTTCTAGGAAATTCCTTACACGATTAAAAAGCAAAAAGTTTAATTAACAACAATTAAAGTAAATCGTTGCTTATTCCACAGATTCTTTTTCACCATTTGCAGTCACTTTCGTTTGCAAGCACCAATTGCAAGTTTCTTGACACTTAATGCAGGGGCGGATTGAACGTGAACGTGAGATAGGGCAAATAAAAAAGTAGAAGTAGCTTTATACTTCTTCGATTAAATCCACTTTTCATGGTTTAGCCGAAGCGAAACGTTCTATTAATGCTCTGAATTCTAACTAATACGAGACTATAAAAAACGCGGGCCCCGGTGTTAATTTCCCTGTGTCAGCCCTTCCCCAGTAAACACATTCCTGCTGAAAATTTCACCACACACACACAGCATACATTCATATTCGTTCTCTTTTGCCTTTTCGACATTATGCAGCAACTCAACTGTCACTTCCATTGTTGGTTGGTTGTCGTTGTTGGTCAAGTCTCGCACTCAACCCACGGAACAACCACGATGCACCATGAGGCAAACGACAAGCGCAATCGAATTAAATTCGCTCTGGAAAAATACAAAATCAAGATGGAAATCACTTCAATTTGTTGTAAGTGGAGATTTTGTTTAGCGCGCCAGATATTTATTTTTCGCTTGATTTACCAAGGCAATGTGTGATATGATGAATGAATGAAATAACAGAGACGCACACACACACGCACACGCTAAACGCTCACACACAGCTGCGAATATAAATGCAATTGCAGCGTTAATGTTTCCTAAGTACTTGCATAAATCAACGTGTAGCTTTTATGGCTGTACTGACAGCAAAACGCAACGTAGAAAACACAACAAACTTATGACAAATGCGGCATTATGCCCCAGCTTTGGGCCCATCGTGCCTTGCATAAAAATAGCCACAAACCAAAATCAAAAAAAAAAAACAATTAGAAAGAAAGAAAACCGCGGATTTGTTGTATAGTTGCTGTGTTGTGCTATTGTTGTTATTATTCTATTTGCTTAAGCGCTTTATGTCTGTCTCTCAGATTGTCTGTCTGTCTGTTTGTCTGCCAATCTCACATGATCAACGAGATATCAGCGGAAACGCTGAAACACTTGAGGTGCCATTGCTGCCTTAACTGTCTGTCACTGTTGCCTCAGCTGAGCTGCGTCAGTAGTCGCTACCAGTGCTACACCACATTATGCATGTGTGTGTGTGTGTGTGTGTGTGTGTGTGTGTGTGTGTGTGTGTGTGTGTGTGTGTGTGTGTGTGTGTGTGTGTGTGTGTGTGTGTGTGTGTGTGTGTGTGTGTGTGTCTCTTGCGGGGAGATTACAATGATGATGCTGACGACGTCGTTGACGGTGGTTTCTAGCACTGGTGTTTCTAGTCTTGTTGTTGTTGTCTTTGCACCACTGGCACTGGCAGTGACAGTTTTGCAAATTGTCACACTTGTCATATGCCAACATAAATACAGTTTCGCAACGATACACGAGTCGCTTATTGGCAAAATGTTTCTTTTTTTAAATAACTCGCTTGTGTTTTCTTAGATTAAAAATACATTTCGAATTGAGAATTTTAAAATAAAATTCTCTTCCACTGTTTGTCGTCGTGCAATTTGTTGATGCAGTTAAAAAACTAATAATTTGTTTTCCTTTTTTCAATAATGAATTTTTTGGTTGTTGTAATTAGCACATGTTTTGTTTGCTTATTTTATTTCTATTCATTACTTAGACGAAAACTTTGAATATTTTATATTCTAAACACTTGGAAATAAAGTTTTCAATCTTCAGACTTCATATGTAGATTTAACAAAAATATATTGCATAAGTTTATCAGTCAAACAATTATGCAAGTGAGCACGCCTAGTATTTATAAAGGGTGTTTTTTTTTAGAAGTGTGGTTTTCAAGAAGAAATAGAACGCATATTATTTAATGTTATGGCCAAGAATTTAGCTTTATTATAAAGATAAGGGTTTGCCATTATGTTTTAAAAATGATTTCGGGCAAGTTGAGTGGCCACTTGCTGCCTCTTCGAATAAATTCCAGCCGAGAGGCCCAATTTTCGACCACTTTTTGCAATAATTGGGGCCGTATGTCAGTAATAAGGCGCCGAATATTCTCTTCCAAGCCGTCAATCGTCTCGGGCTTATCTGCGTAGACAAGCGACTTCACATAATCACACAAAAAATAGTCCAGCGGTGTTAAATCGCACGATCTTGGCGGCCATGCCAACAGCCCACGACGCGAGATAATGCGCTCACCAAAAGTTTCCTTCAATAAATTGATTGTTTCGTTGGCTGTATGGCTTGTAGCGCCGTCTTGTTGGAACCAAAGGTCATCCACATAAACATCAACATCCTCCAATTCAGATACGAAAAAGTCATTAATCATGGCTCTATAGCGTTCCCCATTGACTGTAACATTATGACCGGCTTCATCTTTGAAGAAATATGAACCAATGATTCCCTCTGACCATAGAACACACCAAACAGTGACTTTTTGAGGATGTAACGGCGACTCAACAATGGCTTGTAGATTATGATCACTCCAAATGCGACAATTTTGCTTATTAACGTACCCATTCAACCAAAAGTTCAGCTTCATCGCTGAACAAAATGTTCTTGTGAAAATAGGGATCGGTGGCCATCTCGTTTTGGTAATAAATTTGCACGATTTGCAAACGTTGTTCAGGAGTAAGTCTATTCATTATGAAATGGCAAACCAAACTGAGCATAAATCAAGTGACAACTGTCAAAAAGACCAACTCCGGAAAAAGTATTGACAGGTTGAAAACATTCATTAAAAAAAAAAAAAAACACCCTTTACTATACCTGTTTACGACTAAATATTCCGGCACTCCATTTTTCTTACTCAGACATACCGATTCCTATGCACTTAATTACATAAGCTTTAAATAGTAATGCATGCTTGCAAGACACTGCAACTTCACTTCTGGGCGAAAATTATCAACTCCAACTCCCATACAGAAGAAGAAACCTCGTGACACTTATTTCTTCAGAGTTCCCTTTTCACTTAGTATCACCATGTACACTTTACAAACTCTTCATAACCTATTTCCCAATCTCGGGAAATGACCTTAAAATTACATATATTGGATATATTCTAGTTGGTTGGGTGGCTTTAAACATTTAGGCTCATTGTGAACGGCTCATTGTGATACAGCCCACAACAGTTTAACGCTGGACCAACAGCTTAACGCTGATTTGTTATCACTTGTTGATTTTGCCATTGCCTGCCAAGTACTGATGATGTACTTGTACAATTTCTTATAATTCTCATTCACTTCATATCAGTAGAAATAGAGTATTAACTAACCAAGGTAATCGAATACCCGAACTCCTGGGTGAAAGCCTAGTGCTCTACCCATTAGAGTTTGAGTTTGTCTCGATTGTAGCTGCAAATTATACTCTCAAAGCTTCAACTACCTTCAGTTGATAAATGAACATTCGTGGAGAATTTTTTTTAGATTACATTATATACATATGTGAGCCTTATATTAGAGAGTGCACAATAAAACGCATATTTTTTGAGCGAGTGGAAATATTGTTATTACATTGTAAAGTAGACAGGTTTCGATTAAGTATGGAATCAAATATTCGGCAAATGGCCCGCGTGGCTCTGATCACAGACCCCTGCTCTTTGAATGAAAATGTTCGATGACATTTTGAGCAAGATGTGGCTCTATCTCACGGACGATGACGCGTAGTATCTCGGCCCTAAGTTCAGGAATTGCTTGTGGTTTATTCGCATAGACAACAAAGGATCTCACAAAACTACCAAAGAAAGAAATCGCACGTACTTGGTAGCCAGTTGAGAAATTCCGATGTCCTGCTAAAATCACATGTCGTTCAGTTGAGGCCACAAAATCACCGTTCCTTTCATGTTCCTGTAACGAATTGCCCCATCAATGATAACGCGTTATTCCATTTTTCGGTATAAATGGCATCAAAGTTAAATCGTGCACTCGTGGACTGTCAGATAATGGTTTATCGGCTCTGTTTAGAGGACTAACCGAGTTATCCTAGATAATCATCTGACTCTCGCCAACATTAAGAGGGCAAACTATACTCAAGGTTTCATGAGCTCTTACGGTTAAGAACATTTTAGCAATAAATAGAAAATTCAAATTACGATTCAGATTTTATTAAAGTTCAGGCTGATCTTGTAGTCTGCCTGGTGAATTCGGAATAAAGAGTGGTATACATCGGAACTTAAATCATACCCGGGTATTTAGAGTTTAAATTTCACTCTCCACTATTTTTAGTGCCAATGTGAATAAGATTCTGCTACCACTAAACCCATGGAGGGCCTAGGCCGAGCTTTTCGCATCCACTCATGTTGTGTGTGTTATATTGTTACATGAATGGAAGGGACCTACAGTTTAATGCCGAATCCGAACGGCGAAGTGAAAAGCTTTTCATAGGCGATTTTTACTCTTGTAGGTTTGCCATTGCCTGCCAAGAGGCGGCGTTGTCGTGTCGAGAAATTGTCTTTTCTATTTTTTAATTTTGCCTGTGCCGAGATTTGAACCCCGGACACTCTGCGTAGCAGTCCCACGTTCTACCATTGCACCACTGCGACCACCACAAGTTTTAGTAGTAGTTAAAAAGTGACCTAAATATTAACTGTGATAGAACATAAATGAGATTAAAAATTTCACTACTAGTCAGTGAGAGACTTACTTGAATTTAATGATCTAAAAATTACTTCTTGCGATTTCACTTTTATGCCAATCAAGTTTTCTTTGATAATCAGAGGCAGTTGCTAATTCCCATACCTTCTTAATCGAATATGGTAACTATAAACAAATGGGAGAGCCACGGAAACTCATTATCGCCAGATCCAAAATCAAAATCTCCAAAATCAAAATTCCCCGACATCAAAATGCCCAAGCTCAAAATCACCGTTTCAAGTAAATAAGGGGCTTCCCAGCTGTACAAACCTACCAATTCCCGAGCCTGTTTTGTTCGATGTGATGGTGATGTGATTGTCGTCAAGAAAAATCACTTTGTGCTGCCTAGCTTAATATTCTGGACGTTTTTGGCGTAAAGCACGGTTCAAATCGGCCAATTTTTGTTGGTAGCGTTGACCAGTAACTGTTTCACCCGGTTTCAGAAGGTCAAACCAGATAACACCTCGCTGATCTCAGAAAACACATAGCATTGTCCTCTTTCCGAGGCGATTTGGCTTTGCTGTCTATTTGGCCGGTGTACCGGGCTTAACATATGATCGTTTACGTTTGGGATTCTCGAAATAGATCCATTTTTCATCGCCAGTAACAATTCGATGAAGATAACACTTTCTTTTGTACGTGGCGAGCAACATTTCACAGGTGGTTTTTCGATTTTCTTGCTATCTTTCAGTCAATTCAAGCTAGTTGATGCGGCACCCATCTTCCCACCTTCAAAATCAATCGCATGGCTTTTAAACATTGAGAAATGCATTGTTGGGTCACATTTAATTGTTCTGCAAGTTGTTCTTGCATTTGATCATCATCCTTATTTCTCATCGAGTAAAGCTTGCAATCTTCAAACTTTTTCGGTGGTCTTCTACGTTCTTCGTTTCGTTGCTCACATCCAAAACGCCACTTTTAAACTTATTGAACCACTCACTCGTTGCACGGTTTTGTGCCTAGAGCGTGCTGGCCACAAGCATTCGATGAGATTTGGATTCTAAAGCAGATTTCTTCAATAGGAAACAGAAAATCAATGATGTTCGCATATCGTAGTTTGTTGGCACTAAATTCGACTTTTTATGTATGAAACTTGATTGTTTATGAACTGAATATTGTTGACAGAACTAAATGCGAAGAAATGGCGCCAATGATTTGGTTTGACAGCGCGTATAGTTTTACCTAGCGACACAGAGATCGTTTGCTAAATGTTTCAATAAATAAAATTTGTTTGAGTATGAAACCAAAGCTAAATCCAAACTCCCGCGATTATTAATTTTTTTGATTGTACCCCAATGAATGCAGAGCATTGTGTTGATTGGAAGGAAGATTGATAGGTGGGACGAAGAAGGAGGGAGAATGCGAAAGGGAATGCAATCACAATCACAGGAGTTTGGGTTTGGGGATTTTGATTTTAAGGATTTGGGGATCTTTAGTTTGGGGAATTTTTTTTGTGGGGGGATTTCGTACCCAACCCCGAACAAATACACAAAACATTATATTTTTTCGACCACTTTTTTTACATAAATGCATTCAAATAATTTAATTATGCGAAAATCGAATTCGAACACGCAAATCTTATGCTTTGTGTGATTGAATAAGGTTTTAATGAAAACAAGCAACAAACTAACAGACAGAGAAAACACGATGAGGAATCGCGCTCAGTGCATGACACATCACAGTCAGAGTCAGATAGCTACTTTTATTTTTATAAGAATTTGTGTGTATTAAATAAAAACAAACAAATGTAGAAATAACATTAATTTACTCACAAAGTAAAACAAATGCAATAAAACAAAACCTTTTTTTTTGCATTACGCAAAAAATTCGTTGTTTCGTTATTTTTCGCAAATCACTTATTTATTGCAGTCATGTCACAAGCGCACATACTTTATGACAAAGAGAAATAAAGCAACAAAACAAAATGGTAGGAAATGAAGTAATATTTTATAAACAGGAAAGTGATTTACTTATATTTTCTCAAAATAACAAGGTACTACAGCACAATATTGAAAGCGAACATAAGTTGAAAGATTAAATAGATACAATTAAACTTGTTGTTTTTCGACATTTTAATTGGACTGTGTCTAGCTTTTGACATATTCAATTTCAAATCTTTTCAACTGATCTATCTGTAGCGAGATGAATTATTAAGGAAATCCTTTCTGAGAGATTTGTCACTAATTGGGAATATGTTGTTAAAGGGAATCAGTGAAGTATTTACCTCATAAGGAACTGGATTGGGTGGAATAGTGTTTGAAAATATTCCAAATCCGTTTATCAGAGAACATTTTTTTTCTGTCATGTTTTAATCGTCAAAAGGAAGGAAAGAACGCTGTTGTAATGCGTTGTCGATAATTTCTATCAAAGAACACGTTGTACGATTAAAATATAAAATTAGATTGGGAAATCGAAAAATAATTAGATTAAATTTCTATTCGAAAAGAAATTACCACTTGAACAAGAAATTTTCAACTAGGTATTGGCTTATAAAACAATTAAAAGTCTAAGATTTCGAAACGATAGTAAAACAACAGTTTAACTCTTTATTGTATAACTAGAAGTGTGTACAGGGTGCGCCATCTTTTATGTCGGTATGTGAATATTAAAATTAAATTTAAAACAACAAATGATTTCCATATATTTTTATGAGGTATTTTTATTTAATTTGGTTCTTTACAATTTATTTAGACTAGTGTTTGAATACAACATCAATCGAATGGCCGCCGTTATTGACCAATGCCCATTTAAATGCGTTTTTCATCACTTTTACGAGCATTTCGGCCGGTATAGTGATGATTTCCGCACGAATATTTGCCTTGAGCTCTTCGATGGTCTGAGGCTTGCTGGGGTACACTTTGCTATTCAAATAACCCCACAAAATGAAGTCCACAGGTGTCAAATCTGGAGATCTGTGTGGCCAGTCAATATCTCCATTTTCTGACACCACACGTCCAGGGAATTTTCGTTGCAGAAACTGCATTGTTTGTTTTACAGTGTAGCATGGCGTACCGTCTTGTTGATACTAGTAACCGTCCAGACCTTTTTCACACATTTGTGGGCAGACATAATGAGCCAACATCCACCGTTATCGATTCCCTGTTCGACTATTTCGCCTTCTCTGAAGAAAAATGGCCCAATGATGGTTTTGGCGCAAACGCCGCCCTAAGCAGTCACTTTTTGATCATGCTGGTGGTGTTTCATGGATCACTTGTGGATTCTCCGTTCCCCAAATGCAGCAATTTTGCTTGTTAACGCCGCCAGAGAGTGTGAAATGTGCCTCGTCGGTCATCAAAATTTCCTTCCAAAAATCAGGATCAGTATCAACCATTCGAGCAACTGTTTGACCATAATTCAAGCGATGTGGACAAAATATATCCGCGGTTGGTACCCGCAAATCTGTCAAGTGGTTGATGTTTAGTGCCTTCGCTATCTCCTGACTGTTTGCGTGTCGATCTTGCTCCACCAGTTCAAAGATTTCATCGGAAAATTTTCGTAATGGAATCGAGCAAACCACTCCTGGCACTGGCGTTCACTCATACAATCCTCACCTCAAACCCCGCATAAATTTTCCGGCATGTTTTTGCAACAGTTTTACCTTTTCTTTAAGTAATAAAGCATCACATAGCGTATTTCTTCACATATTTCACTCATTCTCAAATCAATGTAACTTTTTACACTAGCGACGAATTACACAACTGTCTTCACACAAAAGCCTGTAGCCTGAAATGTCACCTTTCAAAGATGTGTTCGTCCGACATAATCGAACCAAAAATTTTATTTTCTGAATTTCTGAAAAAATTTCCAAATTTACCACGAACGCCTTTTGTCATCTTTGGCACAGTTGAAGCACTGACTTTATTTTTTTTTTAAACTCGTTTTTTTTCAGCCATACCTTTTGTTTTTTTTTGGATTACGTTTTCCCATAGCCCAATGACTCTCAATAGGACGTAACTCTGGGCAATTTGGTGGGTTGCTGCATTCCTTTGAGACATAATTGAGTAATTATCATCGTACCATTTCCTGATTTTCTTGGCATAATATGGTGTAACCAGATCAGTCCAAAAGAATACTGGGACATTGTGGCTGCCTAAAAATAATAAAAGACACTTTTTCAAGCACTCGTCTTTGTATACTACTTATGGACCAAGTGGTAACAAAAGTTTCACTTCTTTTTCCACAAGTGATTTTGCTCGCCAAATCGAACATTTTTTGTGAGAAATTTGTACTGTGTATGGTTTTTTATAAAATTGCTGTCCATACAATTGCTGAAAGTCACCTTTCATCCATGATGCAACATATTGTAAGGAGCATTTTTTTCCAGCCTTCTGGCTCGATTTCTGGCTTCAATCTCCTTTTCTTTGCTTCATTCTGTATCCTTTGGCTCCTTATATGATTTGAGCATTTTATTTTTATTTTTTGGTATAACTTCTGAAATTCCAAGTTTGGAAACACTATCACGGACAAATGCATTTGGACTTCTCTTTCACTGTTCTTTAACTAAATCAGTAAGTTTTTTGTCCACTGGAACAAATTTTCTGCCGGAATCTTTAACTCTCTCAACAGAAAGATTCTCTTTAATAGTTCGTTTTACGGTTGTCGTTGCAATTCTGACACCCACTAGGTTTGCAACCTTTTCTTTGGGTCCATGATGAAGTATTTTCAAAATATTTTCTCGCCGCTCAAGTTCGAAATGACAGACATTGCGCTTAAAGAATTTTCTCATATTAAATGAAAATAAAATCACAACAATTTGTGGATTTTTGGTGTTTTGATAACATCAAAACCTACTCCAATCGCATGTATTTAAAATTTGTTATAAAGAAAAAAAGCAAGTATCAATTTTTTCGTGTATGCCCCTTATGAAAATCCTACGCACATTTTTGCTTCACAAACGAAAGCTTTTACACAACGCCCAAAGTATGAAGAGGCATAAAATTCGATTTAGTAAAGTATAAAAATATTTCCTTAATAGGAAACTCAATTATTCCAAGCAGCAGGCATGACATGAAGTGAAGAAAAAGTATCCCCATTAAACAAAAGCAACTAAGTAACATCAACCTGAGCCTCAGCCACAGGCCACAGCCAACAATGAGAACAACTTGTGGTTTTGTCTTTTTACGGTTTTAGATTTAGAGAGAGTACAAAATGATAAAGATTAATTTATATATTGTATATGAATGAATGTACAGCTCTAGTGAGCTAATTAGCACACCCTGAGGTTTTTTTTGCATGAAATACTTAACTTGAATTTCAAGATGGCCTTGATTCTCATAAAACTGTATTTCATTGCCTATTGCGCAATGTAATTGTAAAAACAATCAGCAAAAGTTTATTTTAGAAATGAGTTCCGCGTAAGCGAAACGTATTGAGGCAGTATCTTTCTTTGTTTCCAAACAAAAGGACCCAAGACTTGAGTGCTAGATAGGACATACACTGGAAAGTCGAAGGCGTTTGTCCAGTATTGGAACCATAACGTTTTGGTGCACAAAAATTTGGACGACTTGCCTAATCGCGATATTTGCAGAGCTACCTCGAAACAAGACGATTTTTGTAATAAAGAGGATTTTCGAAGGTGCTCGACAAAAATTGGCTCGAAATGATAAATGTGTCACTAAATGCAATAAGAATTCGTCTGAGGAAGTTCCAGATCCAGTTTCGAGCAACAACGGTGAAACCCTTACTAATCGCAAAACAAATAAGAAACCGTAGGCAAACTGAACATTTAGATGATTATTGGAGCCAAGTGATCTTCACAGACGACATCCTTCTTTTGGTTGACAAATACTATTAAGCGTGCTCCAGCGATCAGTGAAACAGCCGGGAAAGTTTCATGTTTGGGAATGTTTCACAAGAAAGTAATTGGGCAAACTAATCATGGTCACGAATAATTTAAATGCCAACTTCATGAACACGATATACCGCCGTGGCCTTCTGTCATCAATAGATAAGTGGTTTGGGCCAGGAAGCCGAGATTGGGTTCGTCTACAGGACAACGACCCAAAACGTCCAAGTCGCTTGTGTAGCAGTTGGAAAGAAGAAAACGTTATAACCTCATTGGATTGACACTCACAGTCGCCAGATGCGAATCCGATCGAAAATTTTTGGGCAATAATATGAAGCTGAAGCTACGTGGAAAAAAGATACGATCCATAAATCAATTAAAACGACATCGTAGGGTAAAATTAAACCTTTCCAATCATGACTTATTAGAATGTTTTGCTTATGAAGGTTTATGAAGTAAGTAATTAACTGAGTAAAGTTCTTCGAAGTAATCAGAAAATCTGAGCGTGCACGTGGGCCAAAAATGTGTTCATTATGAATTCCGAAATTTTCCCCAGTCGTATGTTGATAGCAAGCATTTCCGTTGTAATGAAATTACAAAGAATTGTGTTGACTGTGGACGGACGCCTTATTAATATGGTGGTCGCTGTGGCGTAGTTGGTAGTATGTTGGCCTGTTACGCACAGTGTCTGGGATTCAAATCACGGCATTGGCAAAATCAAAAAGTAGAAAAAACAAACTACACGGCTTGGCAGGCATTGGCGAACCTACAAGAGTAAAAATTTTCTATGAAAATTTTTTCACTTCGCCGCTCGGTTTCGGCATACAACAGTACATCACGAGTGTATGCAAAATGCTCGGCCTAGGCCCTTCATGGGCCATTGTGCGATTAAAAGAAAGAAGAAACAATAAATAATTTATTCTTTTAAAATGTTGTGGGCTGTTTTTAAGTTAGTTTTTTTGTCCTTGAGTTTAGCCGACTGCTTCTTGTTGAATGCACTGTAAATTATTTTTGTTATAAACATTAATAAATCATATATTTCCTTCAAAAAAATGTTAAAATAATAAGTTTAAAAATCGCTACATAACTAAAAATATGGTCATCACGATTATTGGTGAGGGTGTTCTAATTAGCTCAGCAGTGCCTGTATCTATGGTATCCACCAGTAAGTATGTATAAAAATAATTGTGGTATGGAAAATTTCGCAACATTTGTTTCTTTTCCATTAGCACACATAAAACAATTTTACAAAAAATGATTTATTATTAAAATAATCAAAAGGTTAAATTAAGATACACTCACGAGCTTAGGGAATGTTCAGAAATTCCTCTTTGTAAAAAATGTGAAAAATCTAATCTCTCTTTTCTTGTTTTCATTATTAGTTTTTTTTATTAATAATCGTTTCAATAATTCGCAGATGTACACGTATGTGTTTCTTCTCTATTTAATTATTAATAAATGAATACATAGCAAAAAAGAGTAGCGTGCCACCACCAGGCACACAATCGATAATCGTCATCATCATCATCATCATGATCCAGGCAGTCAGTCAAAGTTTTGAGGGGGTTATCGTTTGTGTAGAATACAAATATTCGTTTATAAACATCAATTAGCAAATATGTGTTGGCAACAAGATTGCAGTACAATAAACAACTAAATTCATTTAATGAGTTGGAATTATCCATGCGATAAGACAAGCGCCAATAGGGACAAGGAACAACTCACCTCGTTTGAATTATTGCGGATATTATGTATAGAATACTTTTCTTTCTGCGTAAAAACACAAAAGCAATATACATTTTTGTAATTAAAATATAATTAAATATTGAATTCTGCATCACATATGCCTAAAGTCTTGATTATGCATACGTAACGTAGCGTATTGTAACGTTGCCAAATGTGCGTACGAGCCTACGGGCTCAGTAGGCAAAGAGGAGAAGCAGAGCCCTGTCTCGACTGACCAAAATAACTCTCGCTCATCCTTCCCGTCCTAATATATGGTGCCGAGACGTGGACGTGGAATGAAGGGAGGCTGTTAGGAGCGTCCGACAGGAAGATACTCCAACAAGGGTGCCTCGACTTGGTAATTTGAGTTTTGGAAAGAGAAAAAATTCAGCCGGAGCCAAATCAGGTGAATACGTTGGTGGTTGTTAGATGTTATTTGTTGAGTTTTTTTTTGCCAGAAACTTGTTCACAATAAGTAATAGCCTTGTGAGATGGGGTGTCATGTCAAGTGAATACGGTGGTGGTGGATCCATGATATTTCTTGAGTTTTTGGCCAGAAATTCGTTCTCACAATGGCAGCCTTGCGAGATGTGTTGCTTTGTCGTGGTGCGAAATCCATGGCGTTTTTTTTCCACGAACTTAGGCTTTTTGACGAATTTGCACTCTCAAACTCCGCATAACGCCCAGATAATATTCTTTATTTACCGTCTGACCTTCTGGCAAGAATACCGTGAGCACAAGATAGCGTTAATCAAGAAAACAGTCAACATTACCGACCAGAGCGAGGCACAGCTTTCACCGACCTCAAATCTCGAGTACCCTGTACCACTCATATGCGCGTTTTTTTGATAAAGTCGATTCACTTGTAAGGCTTCTGTCTGTAACATTTTCAGCGATTCGGCACACGAAATTCCATTTGCAATATGAGCAAAATTTGAGACAAATTCTTTGTTCAAAAAACACTTGAGATGAACTGACAAAATCGAGCACTGTAAACATACTAAATCAGATAGATCGCGCTCAAACTTTTCGCCAGTATAGATGACAGTGCTGCCAACTTAGCGACAAAAGCGAATTTTTACAATACGTTCTTTTTAAATGATAATCTCCCAGTATTTTTTTTTCTTTTTTTTTTTTGATAGAATGAGCTGGAAAGCTTAAGTTTTCGATACTAGTCATTGTCATAAGGCAGAACTTGTCTATACGGCAAAACTATTGACAGGCAATGGCTAACCTCCTAGATTAAACATAACTTGAGAATCTTTCGCTCATTTGCTGCAAGACTTCCATTTTGTATATAAAATAAAGCACAAAGAACTAAAGAAAATAAAACTCTTTGCCAAACCTGAAGTGTTCTCGAAAATTTCAATAGTTTGTAGTAGTAATAATGAAAATCAAGTTACTCATTCCCCAGTAAATGCCTAACAGCGTGAGGGTTAATACTTAGTCATACTTCGATTCGATTAATCAGGATTATTAATCGATTCGATCAATCAGTCACGATATTTCATCACTCATAAAGGCAAAATTGTTCTATGCATCGATATTCACTTCACAACTGAAATATGTGACAAAAACACACCTCGTTAATGGCTTAAATAAATAATAACACATACAAATAAATACACATTAAAATGTGTGCAAAAATAAAAAAAATATACTATATACAATATAATAAAATAAATGTGTTTTTCTCCGGAATTAGAACTCACGACGTCCATTAATATTCGTACCAGTGTAAAGCACTGCTGCTGATTTAGAAAGAGAAGCCAAGTTGTTCAGTTGCTTTTGTCATATCGAGCAGGACAAGCCCAATATAAAATATCACGAAAACAATAGAGTTCATTAACATTGACGTAAATATAGAGGGTGATTTTTTAAGAGCTTGGTTTTTGAAAACAAAAGAATACAGAAATCTTACAAAAGTGAATGCAATTTTTATTTGGATCGATAAAGCAATTTCTGCCATTTACTTTTTAAAGATACTTTCACTTACTTAAATGATGCCCGCGGCTACCCTTCAAGTGATCAATTCTGAAGGTTCAATTTCGGCACACTTTTTCACATATTTATTTTGGCCGGACTCTCACCAATGACGCGTTCAATGTTGGCTTCCAAAGCGGCCATCGTGTTTGGCTTGTTCCTATAGGCAAGAGACTTAACATAACCCCACAAAAAATAGTCTAACGGGGTCAAATCACTCTATCTTGGTGGCCAATTGACTGCACCAAAATGTGAGATTAACTGCTCACCAAATTCTCCTCTCAATTGATGCATGGTTTCGCATGCAGTGTGGCATGTGGCACCGTCCTGTTGGAACCACATGTTTGCCGAATCCAATTCTTGCTGTTTCGCAAAAAAAAATCTGTTATCATCGAACGGTATCTTTCTCCATTGACCGTAACGTTGCGGCCTTCATCGTCTTTGAAGAAGTACGGCCCAATGATGGTGCCTGTCCATAAACCGCACCAAAAAGTGCATTTTTCGGGATGTATTGGTAGCTGCTGAATTGCCTCTGGCTGGTCTTCACTCCAAATACGGCAATTCTACTTATTCATTGATTCACATTTTTCACAGAGCTCGAATTTTGATAGTAAATTTCAATAATTTGCAAACGTTGTTCAGGCGTAAGTCTTCATTTCATGAAGAAATGGCAAACCAAACTGAGTATTTTTTACTTTGACACATGTCAAGAATCACGCGTGCACTGTCAGAAATATAAACGTCAAAAACCAAGTAGCAAAAAATCACCCTTTACAATCACTGGCAGCAGGATATTGTTCAGCAGCCAATTGACGAGCTCTGGAGCTCAGTAAGTAGGTAGCTAAAGTCAGTTTGCTCAAACCCTTCAATGGTCTGCATTTACTTGGATGGAAGTCGTTCATTGTTGTTTTAAGGCGAGCCTTTCATTTCTGTTATGCGTTTCTTTTTTTTTTTTTTTTTGCTTGTTTTTCGTCTTGATAAAAGAAAATTGATTATACACGCAAAAGTACTAAGTTGTATTTCTCTACCTGAACCATAACATCTTTTGGCTTTCTCTTCATTAACCAAACAGCAATAAACCAAATACAAGTAGAAAAATTAAAACTAACCGGAGTTCAACTTTTCCTTTTCCAATAAATCTCATCTCATAACATAAATCATAAAACATTGTAAAACAACAGCAACAGCTACAGCTACAGCAACAAATCCATTAAATTATGTTTACAATATATTAGAAACAACATTGAAACTCACTCACCTAAGAGCTCAAGCTCAGTTGAGCTTTGTGCTGACTGGCTGTTAAGTAGTGGTTGCTGATGACGATGACTAAGACGTTTCGCTTCTTGTATGGTGCGGCACGGCGTGCGAGGCAACGTTGTGTGACGGGCCGCGAACGTTGAAGCTCTTTAATCATATGAACACATTCAAATGTATTTTTCGTTTTGTTCTACCCCAGAGACGGGAGGTTCGTGCGAGACGACTCATGCTCTCAGACCAAAACCCAAAATCAAAACAAAAGGAAAATAAAACTTAATTAAGTATTCGTTTTCCGGTTTTTGTTGTGCGGTTTTTGTTATCTTTTTTCACATAGTTTTCTTTTTTGTTTATATTTTTGCTATTTTAGCAAACATTTTTTTGTTATTATTGTTTCTATTTTTTTTTTAAACAATCAATTAATTTACTATATTTTATGCGATGTTTAGCATTGACATTGTGTTGAGAGTTTGGCATAACTAATATGCGATAAACAGATATTTCATTAGCGAGTTAAAGTGATCGATTGCAATGTGATTCATTTTGAATACTTGGTAGTGTACTTGGTAGTGTAAATATATTAGAGGAACGTGTTTCAACACGCTAGGCCCCGTAAATTAGGTCATCTGGGTTAGGATAAAAGTACTGATGAAAGCCTCATTTGAACTTGTAAGATCCACAGTGCGACAACCATTCTCTAGACCACTGTCGGGTAATTTTGATTTGCCTATTGATATGTGAATTGGGCTCACAGACTCAATGCTGACGCAATGCTGTCACACGTACACTATAAACTTCTTCGTGCAGCTATTGACGAACAATGGAATTCCGGAGAAGTTTGAGAGCAATTTTGCCAACGCAAATCATGTTAGTAACCGAGACTGCTCTAGAACAATCATAACTCCGACTCGTCTCTAGCACTGTTTTAAGTGAGCTAGTTTAGCCATTTAGCGGTAAAAAGAATGTACTCTCTGGCATCTTAAAGCTAGTTACAGCTAGATTTGGACATTGACAAAGAATATACAATATTACAAAGTTTCTTATATTTCCGAGTCATTCAAGCTCCTGCATTCGCACTAGAGTTTTTGGAATGATACTTGGAAACACAATATCAACTACTTATGCCAATCAGTTAACAAGAGCAGACTTTTCATAGTCGGGTAAAAAGTATTGGGAAGTCAGCCTGGGTTGAAACAAGCACATATGCTCCATTACGTTTTACTTTTATCAACCTTGCAACGAGCTCTTTGCATAAGGAGCGTTACAGAGAGTTAAGGAGGGAAGACAAACGTATTAGGTACAAGGTACAAGAAAATAGTAGCAGAAAGACGTAAATTCGATGACAATGAAGTCCGAAAATTCTTCGAAATAATAAGACGCCTGACTAACGTTTTGAAGACCGGGATGAAGGCGTAAATCTGATGCCAGATGTCCAGGGTATTGTGTAGTTATAGAGAGAGCATTTCTCGCAGCCCGCTTAATACCGATGACGGCAATAAACCCGCCACTGGGGAATCTGTTCCGGAAAACCCAATCACTGACGGCGTTGAAGTATCGTCGCCTTACAACTACTTACACTGGGTCGTTTCGTTTATGACTTACTGTTTATGAAGCCATTAAATAAGTAACTGCCAGATAAATTAGCATGAATCAGCCCACATATGAGAGCAGCACGTGTTTAGTTCATGATTTTAAATCGAATTTGTGTACGATCATCGCTCTATACTTATTTACTACTTATATCTATAAGTCTATACAGTAGATATGTATGTGTTTCTATATGTGCATGGTGAAGTATTTATTTTGTATTTCTAACAGCTCCTTTATGTTTAAATATGGTATTTTCTACGTTGTTCTACTACTAATAATATATTTATGGGGAAAAAAGTTTTAGTTTGTTAACAAATTATTTTCATATTTTTCACAGTATATAGTACCTATTTTTTACCACTGAATTGTCTATACTATCCTACCTGTCTTTGTAGATTTCTCTCTCCAGCAGTTGCGTCTTTCTGTATTGTTGTGTGGGACAAATTTTTGTAGGTCGCTTATGGCATTTTAAATTGCTTCCATGACATTGGTTTATGTTGTGTTATTTATATTATTATCAAATATGTATCTGCAATCTTTGTATTTGTATTTGTATTTTTTTTTTTTTTTTTCAATTTATACTTACCTATTTGTTGTTCTTGCAGTTGAGTGGTAGATATGTTTGTAGTTTTGTGATCTTGTCAATTTGGTTTTCTATATTTTTGTGGTTGGTATCAATATTGGGCTAATTTTCAATGATGATGATTAAATGATGATGACTCTCAAAGTCACATTTTTATTCTTGTTTTGTATTTTAAACAATTTGTTTGTCTTAAGGTAATAAAGTAGGAAATATCGTTTAAAATTTTGCTGATCTAAGGTTTTGAATGCGGATTCTGAAAAAATCATTGAAAATGAAATATATATTATTAAATTTATTGCACTAGGCAGCATCCACCTTCATATCAACCTTGAGCATATTTGATTAAATTACTGAGTGCAAGAGTCACTGCGTTTTCTTACTGCCGTTCCTATGTATAGTTTATTCTTTGATACTTAAGTTAGTCAATATTCGGCCGGGAGTTGTTAATGTATTATTTGCATATTAATTTCATCTGAGCATGTAGCTAAAACTTTGCCTAGAAAAAAACAAAAATTGTACTCAAATTGCAGTTGGTGGAAGTTTCAAAGACCGTAAAAAAAACCAGTGGGCAAAGGCCTAATAGTCTCTTAAGTTATAATCTTTGACAAATGTTTAAAATCAGGTTATTTCCCTGATTGTTGGAAAGAATCTTTAATTGTTCGTCTACATAAAAATGGTGTTAAATCTAATATATCAAATTATAGAGGTATTGCTAAATTAAGTGTGATACCTAAGTTATTTGAATTAATTGTTACTACCCAAATTATGCACTCTGTTGTAACATTGATCAACACATCGCAGCATTGGTTCCTTAAGGGGAGATCTACTACGACTAACTTTTTAGAATTCACTACATGTGTAATGAATGGATTTATTAATAACCAACAAACTGATGTTATATATATACTGATTTTAGCAAAGCATTCGATAAAGTCAATCATGGCCTCCTTATTAAAAAACTAGGTTTGATTGGATTTCCGCCCTTGCTTTTGAGATGGATAGAGTCATAAATCACTAACAGAAAACAAAAATTGATTTTCCGAAATGCAGTCTCAAAAAGCATTGCTTTTACTTCCGGAATTCCTCAAGGGAGCCATCTGGGACCTTTATTATTTCTTCGGTTTATCAATGATTTGCCATCTGTTATTCGAAATTGCAAAATTGTAATGTATGCTGGTAATGGAAAGTTGTTCTTATCTTACAACTCTATAATCCAACAAAAACTTCTGCAAGAGATCTAGATAATTTTTCAAAATGGTGCCGATTAAACTTGATGTTACTCAATCTGGATAAATGTAAGTTTATGACATTTACAAGCAGCCAACCTATGGCTGCTAAATATTCTCTACCGGATCAGACTCTGAGTCATGTATTGATATTTGTTGATTTGGGTGTGACAATGGACTCCAAATTAAGTTTTAACTTACATATCAACTCGTGTGTGAACAAAACTAAAAGTTCGTTAGGATTTATTAAACGCTGGTCAAAAGAGTTTAACGACCCTTATACAACAACAACGCTATTCACTTCACTTGTTTGACCCATCCTTGAGTATGCATCTCCTGTCTGGAATCCTCAATATAATTGCTACATAAACAAAATTGAGTCGGTTCAAAAACAATTTCTTGTTTTTGCCAACACAAACAAGCAATCTAGTAAAAAAAAATAAAAATAATAATAAAAATATGCTTAGTTTGCATTTCATTGAGTGAATATAAAAACTCTAAAAGATGAAACACTCTAAAATTAAATTGAGGTAAATTGGGTTAGTTTCTACAACAAAATGTAAGCAAAAAATGCATTTTGAACCACCCCGCGCTCACAATTCATAGAAATTTATTATAAGTTTCAAATGTTTTATATGAATTTATTAATTACCTTTATTATGAAAACCCTAATTTATATTTTTAAACCATTTTAGCATAAGAAAGTTTCTGGGTAGATATCCAGACGGTTACGTTTTATTATAATCCATTAAAAACTCGATATTTGAACCAAACCATTTTTTAGAGTGCGGACGAACCAAACCAGTGGTTTGTTTAGAGGGACCGTGAACCGCTGAACCGAACCATACTGCAACATTTTAATGGTTCAAGTCCCTGCTAAATACTATACTCATAAATAGTTCCGATTAATTGGTCTTCAGGGCTTGGGCCTGCCAATATAATCATGGGATCCTATCGTAGTGCATATGATCATCAAGAAACTCGATCGAGTGACTCATGGTGCTTTTGAGCAATCGCTGGACGACCCGCGTTAGTTGTGCTCACTTGAGAGACTCATGAAATTCCTGGAGATGCGTTTCCATGCCATGGAGGCGCTCGGCCAAGTAAAGCCGCATAGGAGTCCGAGTACCAGGCCAACATCCTTGATGGCTAAATCAGCAAACCAGTGCGTAATTTGTAAGGAGCGCCATCCGTTGTTTGCATGCAGAGTATTCAAGGCTCAAACACCACGTCAACGATACGACACATTGAAGAAGCACAAGTTGTGCCTAAACTGCATGAAGAGTGGCCCTTCCTCCCTCCAATGTCGGGGGTTCTACATGCCAGAAGAAGCACAGCCTAGTTGAGATATGACGTTCGATATCCTGAGGAATAAATAAAATTCTTTTGTTATTATTTATTATTATTTGAAGGAATGTTGGAAAACCAACACATCCCACCCCGTGTTTCCCCCAGTTTCCTTGTTATCTGATATTTCACATGACTTACGAGTATAAGTATTTATACTTATTCAGCAAAAGGAAATGTTATTATTTTATTTTATTTTACTTTATTAACCACTGCTTAAGTACTCGTAATACGACGCTAACTGATTTTATCGCACATCTTTTATGGCATAAAAAAATCAAAAAGGTTGCGCACGAAAGTGTGAACAAATTTTAAATATTATATTTTTTCATAGCCATGTTTATATAGTAAATATATGATAATTGCATATCTATGTACGAGTCGAGTACTTATGTATGTACTTTGCTCTTTGTTTTTTAGGTCAAAATTATTATCTTTAGTTATAGCTTCAGCGCAGGTAACCAACCAAGTAGTTAGCTAGATACAGTTTTTTAGCGCGTATGGTGCTTGTCTATATTTAGATTTATGGTAACCAAAAAGGGGGAAAAGAAACACTCCATGCTGTTACTACATAATTATATTTTTGTCTATAATTTTGCATACTTTAAATTACATAATAAATAAAAAATTTTTTTTTTTGTTAGAAATAAAAAGTTCAATGTAGTTATAGCATACACATGACACACATAAAGGGTGGTCCAGCTAACATTTGGTATTTAAACTGTACTGGTTATTTTGAGTGTGGCAACTCTAATATCATTCGTATTATGAAAAATTTGTTTTATATTTGCGATTAACGAAATGGGTCGACATTCGCTTGAACAACGTTGGATAATACTTACTAAAAATGTAATTGCAAGATGGTGAATCTTCTACGCTAACTGATTTTATCACACATCTTTTATGGCATAAAAAAATCAAAAATATTGCCCACGAAAGTGTGAACAAACTTCTACTGAAAGTGTAGGAAAATTACGTTCAAAATTCGATAGAAGAGAAGCGCCTTTCACCCAATTTGTGGATTAATTTGTGAAGTTTTTTCGTGAATCTGCATCTTTATTGGATAAAACAACACGTTCTCTTACATCTAAAGTGTGCACCACCTGATCTGGAAATTGCTGCAGTTGCTCAGAATATGCAAGTACCAACCAACTACATGAACTCGCCATCGTTTTCAGAAATTGAACATTTCACGCACTTCTTTGTTGCGAATTTTGCATAAATACCTTGGTACGAAGCCGGACAAAATTCAATTGGTACAACAGCTAAAGTCGCATGACCTTCAACCATATAACGTTTTCGGTTCACTAATTGCCCTCTGGAACTTGGCTTGGAAGAAGTTGAGTATTTTTACAGAATAATCTTCTTTTCTGACGAAGCGCTCATTAATCACGGTGGTTACGTTAAAAGGCAAAAATTTTCCCACCTGGCGCTGAGCAATTCCATGCTCGATTGTTGAGAGGCCAATTCGCACCCTCCACGTGTAACTGTTTGGTGTGATTTTTGGGCCGATGGTATCATTATCATTGTGCCATTTTTCTTTGAAAATGAGGAAAGAAGTTTGAAAATCGCGTTAGCCGTTTTTGGTAATGTACATAGGCCACCCAGTTGCGATTCGACTCCGTTGAACTATTAAGTATTTGTGGGGAGCCGTTGTAGATAAATGTTACGCTAACCATCCAGCATCGATTCAGGCTATTAAGGACGAAATTGGTGCAGCCATTGGTCAAGTAACGCTGCATGCAGTCGAAAAATGGGGTTGATCCTATGGGCTACTGCAAGGTCAATCATTTGAATGAAATAGTGTTCCACGAATAATAAAAACAACACTGAAAAAAATTATTCGTTTCTTATTTACAGCAAAATCAAATTCCCAATTATAAATGGTCCACCCTGTAGATTGTAATAATTCATGATTATTTATTTATTTTTTGTTTTGTTTTGTATTTAATTATCACACATCATAATAATGTGTTTGATGTTAACGCTCTCTCTTTCTATACATGATTTTCTTTTCTTTCTTTCTTTTATTTTTTCATTGTCTTTTCTGCTTCTTCTACTGCTTCTGCTGCATATTACGATATTATTTATAGAGTCGAGTGGTAATTTTGAAGCTTTTTATACGGGTCAATAACTTGTAATAATCGAAATGTAGCCATTCCGTAGACATGCACACAAACTGACGTACGAATTTTTGTTATTATTGGCGTGATTATTATTATTATTAGTCTTGTTGGTTGGTGTTGACTTCGGTATAGTGATTGTTGCTGTTGTCTTTGAGAAGTTTTATGATGCTGTAGTTACCCAATAATGACGCTGGTCAACATTTCAATGAACAAACAAGAATATTCAGTTTAAAATTTTTTTTTTATTATCGAAACTAGAGAAATTGTTTTTTTCTGACGTAATATTACCCAATAATATCTTTTAAATAAATAAATTCGCCTCAAGGTTTAATTTTAACCCTTGTCTATCATCGTTTCTTGTTTGAATATACAGTAGTTTCCGCTTAATAGCAACGAATTTTTTTGCTTAATTGAGCTAAAACTCATTTCACTATGTGGAAGATTTCGCTTTACTTAGCTCTTAGCGCAATTAATTAACATTGTAAAGGATACATTTGTTTTTTGATACAATCAACTCTCAGGGGGTAGCCCTATGAATGCAGAGCATTGTGTTGATTGATATGTGGGAGGAAGAAGAATGGGAACGTAGTTGTGAGCGTTTGCTTTAAATTTGCAAGTGTCATAATAATTGAGGAAAATATTTGTAGGGAACAGATGGAACACCGTGTCTTACGTGGAGGGCGTGAGTTCCGCTTGCTGTTCGTTTTGTTCTAGGGAACACACAAACTGGCGGAATCAGCTTGCGCATCTAAGCAGAACATCTGACGTAAAAGTAACGGTAAAACAGAGAGACGCAAACCTCGTTTCGACGATGTTCCAAGGAGTCAATAGAGCTGGAAACTCTATTGTCTCCTATTAGATTTATCGCTCGATGGTGGATACGGTCCAGGAGCTCCAGTTAAAAATGTTTAAACATAATTTTCGTACTAAAGTTTTTACTAACTCAATTAAGGGGAAACTACTGTAAGTGTATAGACTGTACCCTATATGAATATAATTGATTTTAGGCATTTGATGCATTTCAAATATTAATTTCTAAGTCTTCATCAAATTTCATATTGAATAAATTACAAACTGGCATTCTTAATTTTAAGCCATCTTATTTTTTTCTATTTCATATTATACTTTCAACAAGCATAATAATAGAAATTAAGCTTGAATGCATTTTATAAGTACATACAATGTACATAAGTATGTATGCTTGTGTATGTGCGAATAGTAAGCACATACTTACTATGTATGTACACTGGCGGTCACGAAAACCGCACCACTGGCAATAGTGGTGCTAATATGTTAAAATTTGGGTAATTTACTTATATTTTCTTGCTACGATAAAGGAGATTTCCCGGTTTAAATTATTCCAAATGTGTTGACAAAAGATATTAGTTATTCTAGTGCATTTGTTTAACGCAGAAGGGTTTTTTGTGAAATAAGTGCAGTAATGAGTGCAAAATGTAAGCAGTTGACACATGACAAAAAAGTCACTGTACTTACATTAGTGAACCAAGGACTTTCGTACCGGAAAATTTCTGAAAACATGGGTTGCTGACATTCGACAATTGTCCGTTTTTCAAAAAAAAAGAATACTATGGAGTCCCTGGAGAGGAAAAAAGGATCTGGTCCTAAACGTGCAACCAGTAACAGAATTAATAGCCTTATACAAAATATTAGCATAAACGATCGATTTAAAAGTGCAGTAACTATTCGGGCCGAGCTAGAAACCTATCATTGCGTAAATATTGGTGTTGAAACTGTACGCAGAAGACTGCGAGAAGCTAGTTTATATGGAAGGTGTCCTGCAAAAAAGCCATTGTTGACTGAAAAAATGAGAAAAGCGCGTCTAGCTTGGGTTAAAAACTATAAAAGCTGGATACTGGAGCAGTGGCGAAATGCCATCTGGTGTGATGAAAGCAAATTTAACCTGTTATGCGCCGATAATTTGACGTACGTGCGTCGTTCCAATGTTGAACGTTATAAAGAAAACTTTATTGTAAAAACAGTGAAATTCCCACAGAGCCAGATGATTTGGGGATGCTTTTCCTACTACGTACGTGGTCCTTTGTACTTTTTGGAAGGAACTATGAATGCTGAAAAATTTGGGCAAGTCATAAAGGAAAACTAAGTGCCAGCTCTTGAAGAGCATTTATCCTGCAGTATGAACGCAATTTTCCAGGACGATTCTGCGCCTTGCCACCACATCACGCCTGACTTGGCCGGGAAACTCTCCCGATTTGAATCCTATGGGGCACTTATGGCATATTATGAAGCGCAAAGTTGCTGACCAGAAGCCCGAAAATAAAAATAAAAAGTTTTAGCATTAAATAAAGTTTGGTATGAAGTTATTACCAAAGATAACCTACAAATTTTAGTTGATTCGATGCCGTCAAGGATAATGGCTGTAATACGGGATGGGGGAGCAGCCTCCTGGGGCGTAGGACACAAGGTAAAGTTCGTGACAGTCGCAGGTGCGTCCATGGTCGATCCTTGCGCTTCTACGTTTCAAGTCGACACACAGCCTCCTCGTGGCGTCCCCTGGATAGCGATCTGACAACCGTCAGTGAGTTAACTAATGTGTGCGGCGGGCTTCTCCATGGCCTTGAATGAATGGTTGTGCGTCGGGCTTGGAACCCACCACGTTAAAATACCCTCCAATGAAACCTCCAAACAAGCCTCGGATAATGAACCCCTCTAATATTGACGACTCCCGCAAACGCCCAAAGGACAACGATTTACGGATATGCACCTGGAATGTCCGAACCCTCTACAGGGAAGGTGCCTCTATCCAGCTGGTGGATGTCCTCCAAAAATATAGAGCTGACATCACCGCTGTACAGGAAATGCGATGGACGGGACAGGGTTGCTCCAAAAGAGCATCCTGTGATATCTACTACAGCTGTCATGCGTCGAGACACGAATTTGGTGTTGGATTTGTGGTTGGGAAGAGACTGCGTCATCTAGTCTCGAGGTTCACAGCGGTGAACGAGCGCCTAGCCACTATCCGCATCAAGGCAAAATTCTTCAACATCAGCCTAATTTGTGTCCATGCCCCGACGGATGAGAAGGATGAAACGACCAAAGATGACTTCTACGAGCTCCTCGACAAAGCTTATGAGCATTGCCCCCGCCACGATGTTAAAATCGTGTTAGGCGACTTTAATGCCAAGGTGGGCAAGGAGAGTCTCTTTGGTCCGACGATCGGAAAATTCAGTCTCCACGACGAAGCCACCGATAACGGTATGAGACTGATCGACTTCGCCGCGGCACGAAACATGACAGTTAGTAGCACCAGATTCCAACATAAGGATATCCATAAGGCCACTTGGCTGTCCCCTGATCAAAACACACGAAACCAAATTGATCACGTTGTGATCGACGGAAGGCACGCTTCCAATGTACTAGACGTACGCACAATACGTGGTGCAAACATCGACTCAGACCACTACTTGGTTGCAGCCAAGGTCTGCACACGTATATGTGTAGCAAATCGCGTACGGATAGGTACAAAGAGAAAGCTGGATGTCGAAAAGCTGCAATCACAACAGACAGCCAAAGTCTTTGCCAACCAACTTGCACTTCTCCTTTCGCAAAACACCCCTCAACTTAATGATATATGCGCACAGTGGACGCACATTTCCCGCTCTATGCGTACGGCTGCCGAAGAGGTGCTAGGCTACCACCGTCGACGGAGAAATATGTGGTACGACCAAGAGTGTCGCGATGCTACTGAAGCAAAAAACGCAGTCTATAGAGCCACCCTGCAGTCAGTTGCAACGCGAGCTGCTAAGGAGCGATACAGAAAGTTGAGGAGGGAGGAGAAACGTCTTTTCAGGCGCAAGAAAAGAGATGAAGAAAGACGCGAGTTCAATGATATCGAAATGTTGCGGGACAGGAACGAGGTCCGAAAATTCTTTGAAAGAATAAGACGCCTGACTCTTGGTTTGAAGACCGGGGCCTCTTCCTGCAAGGATGAAGATGGAAATCTGGTGACAGATATCCAGGGCATAATGAGATTATGGAGGGAGCACTTTTCGCAGCTGCTTAATGGCGAAGACGGCAATAATCCCGCCACTGCGGAACCCACTCCGGAAACCCCAATCACTGACGGCGTTGAAGTACCGCCGCCTGACTATGAGGAGGTCTTAACAGCCATTGCTCGGCTGAAAAACAATAAGGCTGCAGGTGCAGATGGCCTGCCTGCTGAGTTGTTTAAGACCGGAGGCGAAGAGCTCAAAAAACGCATGCATGAGCTTCTATGCAGAATATGGTCAGATGAAAGCATGCCAAGTGATTGGAATCTCAGCGTACTCTGCCCAATCCATAAGAAGGGTGATTCCACGATCTGCGCCAACTACCGTGGGATCAGCCTTCTTAATATTGCATATAAGGTTCTATCGAGCGTACTGTGCGAAAGACTGAAGCCCATCGTCAACAAACTGATTGGACCTTATCAGTGTGGCTTCAGGCCTGGTAAATCCACCATCGACCAGATATTCACACTACGCCAAATCCTGGAAAAGACCCGAGAAAAACAGATCGACACCCATCATCTATTTGTCGATTATAAAGCCGCCTTCGACAGCACGATTAGGGATCACTTGTACGCCGCAATGTCTGATTTTGGTATCCCTGCAAAGCTCATTCGTCTTTGCAAAATGACACTGACCAACACCACCAGCGCAGTGAAAATTGGGACAGACCTCTCCGCACCATTTGATACCAAAAGAGGTTTCAGACAAGGTGACTCCCTATCGTGCGACTTCTTTAACCTAATGCTGGAGAAAATAATTCGAGCTGCGAACATCGACATCTCTGGCACTATCTTCTACAAGAGTGTCATGCTGCTAGCATACGCTGATGATATTGACATCATTGGCAAAAACGCTCGAGCAGTCAGTGCAGCATTCTCCAACCTGGAAAGGGAGTCTCGTCGTGTGGGTCTAGTGGTGAACGAGGACAAAACGAAATACCTTGTGTCAACAAACAAAGAGTCACGGCGTCTTGGACAAAATGTCACTGTTGACAACTACACTTTTGAAGTCGTCAAGGATTTCGTTTATTTAGGATCCAGCATAAACACCAACAATAATGTCAGCCTTGAGATCAAGCGGAGACTAACTCTTGCCAACAGGTGTTACTACGGGCTCAGTAGGCAATTGAGAAGTAGAGCCCTCTCTCGACCGACGAAAATAACGCTCTATAAGTCCCTCATCCTTCCCGTCCTAATGTATGGCGCAGAGACGTGGACATTGACCATCAATGATGAGAGACTGTTAGGAGCGTTCGAGAGGAAGATACTCCGTAAGATCTACGGTCCAGTATGCGTGGATGACGTGTTTCGAATAAGATGGAACAATGAGCTGTATGAGCTGTACGCCGACACTGACATAGTCAAGCGTATAAAACTCCAGCGGCTTCGCTGGCTGGGTCATGTTGAGCGAATGGAATAAAGCGCTCCGGCTAGAAAGGTGTTTTATTCGAACCACGGTGGAGGATCACGCAGAAGGGGACGTCCTAATCTCCGTTGGAAAGACCAGGTGCAGGGCAACCTGACTGCACTTGGCCTTATCAACTGGCGCCAGCGCGCGCATAGCAGAAGTGACTGGCGAAGCTTTGTGGAGGCGGCCAAGACCGATCATCGGTTGTAGCGCCAGCTAAGTAAGTAAGTAAGAGCAGCCTCCTACTGATGTTTTTTTTTTTGTAGCTTGATGTTAGTTCTTTAAAACCACTTCAAAGACTAATAGATATTGTTTAGCTTTGAATATTATAAACATAAATTACATTTTCTTAAAAATTTCTTTTTCTTGTATTTAAGTTTTTGGCAAAAATAATACGTTTTTGAGCTCCAGTAATATTTTTCCGTTCTTACACTTTGCATAATTTTAAAATCATAATAATATTAAAAATAAATAAAATAATCCCCAACATAAAATTCATTATTTTTGTATTTTCATGATATTTTGAGGTGGTGCGGTTTTCGTGACCGCCAGTGTACATATGTAATAGGGTAGGGTATTTAAAGTAAGTAAAATACTTTATTGTTACTTTGCTTGTGCCTAATTTTTATTGTTCCATTCTTCATTTCATATGTATATAGGGTGTCACAAAAGTCGACGTCATCCCTTGGAGGGCTGTTAGGACAGGTTATAACTAACCAGAATATCGAAATATTACCTTAGTAATTGTTTAAGTTTAGTTTTTTGTTCGTGAATTTCGTGGGAAATCATGAATCGAACAAAAATTTTTTTCCCAACGGTATGAAAGTAGTATTTTCATTATTGACTATCGCGCTACATGTTCAGCATTAAATAAAAAAAATCAGAATCTTAAAATATGGAATCTTTTGTAGCTGTGGCACTCGAAATACTGGCTGGCTTTTCCGAAATTCATAAAAGTGCCAGTAAATAAATAATAAATAAAAAATGGGTGCGTCAGTGGGACGCCCTACAGAAGTTTACTTCTTCAGGACGTTTTCGTTTTTGGTTTTTAGTGTGCTACATCTGTATTAACTTTATTTTGATTGTTTGAATTTCCAAATGCATGCAGCAACGTCCTCTGCAAAATCATCATCTCCACCAAAATATTCATACTCAAAGCATACGAATTTATTTGCTCCATCATTATAATCATATTCTTAGCATCATCATCGTCATTATAATAATAATCATCATCATCAAAATATTCAGTTTGTATAATCTCAAAAGGTGGAAAATTTACCACTTGTCATTCTGAGAACTCGTGAATGTTATGAGGTTGACTAGAAACTTGACAAATCTCGTCTATGTTTTGATGATACTCTGATGAGAGTTATTTTCTTTCCACGAAGGAAAGATTTTCGGGCAAATTTTCAAGTAAATCTTCTGGTCTTCATTTTCGTTGAGAAGCTGGTAATTCGGCCACTTCAATGACTCCCTTTTGCTGTATGAGCTATGAGCGTTGATGCAATTATTAGCTCTAATGAACTCATTTGCCGTTCAGGCTGTCTCTCTGCATTAGTCTTTGCTAGTTGTTTTTCAATGAAATTCGAATTTTGTTGTGCCTCAAGTTGCTTGCGAAGTCTACACTCCACGAACTCTCTGTACTGGTTTTTGGTGTTTTGTTTTTTACGATTAGAGAATCTGAATTTGGTTGGGCCTCCATTTTCTGACGAAATCTATATTCTCGTTGTCTCTCAGCCGCAATTTTTGCTGGAGAATTATTGTCGTAACACAATCGCCATTTGTTTGTGCCTCACGTTTGATTTTTTCAATCTATACTCGCTCATTCTTTCAACTCTAGAAATTTCTAACGATTTTTGTTCGAATTGTCAAATTGTCAAATTTTACTAGAAACTGATGGGCAGCGCCCTCTATCAATCGATAGAGGGTTTCTCTATTTCAAGATCTCAAAAAAAACTAACCATTTTTTACTATGGCTATATTTTGATATTCTTGTCAGTTATGAGCTGGGCCTATCACACTTCCAAGGGATGACGTTGACTTTTGGGACACCCTGTTTATGTATAGCCTCTTGGTATGTTCAGAAGCCGCTTTTGTTTGTTACATAATCACAAAGAAAAATATAGCTGGGTACATGAGTAATTCATAATTTTTCATGGTTATAGAGTGTATACCTACAGTCTGTTCAACAAAAAAACGTTTTTCTCCAACAGACTGTATGTTACATTTATTTGAAAAAGTGTTTTATTTTTGAGAAATATATACTAGATTATTATCGTTTTCGACAGGAAGTTTAATATGCGATCCAATCTCCTGTATTGTCGATAATTGCTTGGCATCTTTGGCTACAACTGGCAGCTGGAATTTCAGCATATTCCACGAAAAGAGACCTCCACGTACTTTTGAGCAATCGAATAAAATGTTTTGATGATTTTATTTTCTTTTTGGATATCTTAGCTTTCATTAAAGCCCACACATTCTCTATGGGATTTGCATCTGGTGACTGAGAGGGCCAATCCAAAGTTGTAATATTGTGATCCTCTTTCCACTTAGTGCATAGTTTACTTCTGTGTTTCGGGTTGTTATTTTCTTGTAATATCCAATCGATGTTATTTCTCCCATATAATAATTCAGCTGACTTTAATAGACAATCCTTGTACAACTTCAGCATTCTAACGGCATTTAAATTTTCCGTGAAGCACTTAAGAAAGCCAAATCCTTGGGCAGGGAAGCATCCATAGACATGAACCTTCTGCGGATGTTTTAAACTTTTTCAACCAAACATGTTTAATGGGATTAAACAACACAAAAGTGGATTAATCTGTAAATATTACTTTGGTCCAATCTCGATCGATGTTTGTGTAAGCCCACTGAAGACGCTTTTCAACACGCTTTTGTGAAAGCAATGGTTTTGACAAAGTACTGCTACGTTTTATGCCTGATTGCTGAAGTCTGTCGCGAATCGTATTTAAGGATATATCCAACCAATTCTCCGATAAAATTTTTTTTGCTTCCCTTTAACTGATCATTGAATTTTTTTCAAAAAGACCAACGATTACGTAATCCTGCCGCGTGGAGGTGGTAGGCTTTCGGCCTCTTCCTGGTTCGTCGTCAACATTTCCTGTTTCTTAATAACGTTCAGACCGCCTCTTAGCAAATGTGCAAGTAGTTTTATGATATTTTGCAGTTTTTTTAACTGACCTTTTAGGCCCTTTAGGCTGCTTTGTTAAAAAGCTCGCTTCGAAACGTTTCTTGAACTGCACACTCATTTTGTTAACACGTGTCACAGTAGAAAGTACAAACAGAACTAAATTAAAATGTATGCGTCGACAACCGCAACAATATGTATTTACTTATGTAAAATAACACATTCCGATTATTTTTTTGGAAGTTAACTGAGTAAGAGAAGAACGTTTTTTGTTGAACTGACTGTACTTGGAAGTTTTTCTTTTTTTTCATATTTTTGTTAGATATATTTATGCATTTATATGTGTACCTATATATAAGTTTGTAATAAATGTATAACCTACATTTACTTAAATACTTACCATTCAATGCTTTGACGAGAAAAATGCCTTCAAATATTGGTCATTTTAAATTACCCTACATTTATAATTAAGTCTACTTATTATTATTATTTTGATATTGTAATAAAAAAAATTAGTTCAAACATTGCAAATTTTCTTCAATAAGTACATATATACTTAGTAATTGAATTCAAAATCAATCAATACATATGTATATCGTTTTAAGTAAGCCCAATTTATATCCATTGTAAATATACGAGTATTAAATGGTGGATGATTTATTTTTTCTTTTTTTACATTCGCTTTTTGTTCAAACAAATCTCCGAAAAATTATAAAAATAAATAAATCTGATCTGGTCTTATGTGAATCAGAAAATATAAAGCTATTTGACGACACAGATCAGTAAGATGATTTAAGTAATCCGCTATATCATAATACCGAAAAATAAACTGATAAAATATAGACCAGAAAACTAATCGATGTATGTTAATCATAAAGAAATCTAGTGAATAATAAAATTGAGCAAAATGAACATGGAGATTATCCACTATTATCATAAAAACTAGTCGGAAAGCTAAGTTTTCGGCGCGATCAAACTTTTATACCGTAGACACCCTCTGAATTAAAAACTTTTGCATTCAACGGTGGGTTAAATTTGTATGGTTTGTGTATAAAATTTGTTTTATATCGGCCCAACACACTATATCAAATTTTGTTGTACATATTTGTATTAGTAGTTCCTTTTATATTATTCATTAAGATTTCACTTATATGAAAGGTAGGCGTGGTTATTGTCCAATAATAATAATTTCACCCATCAGTTATTTTTAAAGCTTACTTACTTATTTGAACTGGGTATACCGAATTTGGTTCCACTGTCTTCACTATTTAATTTGATATTGCCCCTTCACTTGTATGGGAAGTAAGCGTAGCCTTTTGTTTAATGTTTTGCCCATTTTTACAACAGTTGTTTAAGAGACTATTTCAATGATGTGTATTGAATTTTGTTCAATTCGCTTTAGAATTTCCTTCAATATCACCCATTGAACATTTTACTTATATGGCAGTTACTCACACAACCAATTGACCGATTTTCTAAATTTCTGAACTTAACCTCTTAATAAAAAAAAAAAAATAAGTTTGTACCAAGTTTGGTTGAGGTTACTTCAGTTTTACTCGAGTTTTCGCGTACACTTACTTACTTACTTAGTTGGCAGTTCAACCAATGATCGGTCTTGGCCGCATCGATACAATTTCGCCAGTCGCCTCTGCTATCCGCGCGCTGGCGCTAGTTTGTAAGGGCAAGTGTAGTCAGGTCTCCCTGTACTTGGTCTTTATTGTTTACACAGAATTCGCTATTTACGCTGATCATTTATACCTACGACGTTTAATTGTAGACGTTACAAACAGCCGTTATTCCGATCAAACCAATATACCCTGTACAATGTACACAGAATCCTAGGTGGAATATAAAGCCTTTACGGATTGTCCTAGGTTTAACAAGGGTTAAACTATCAACACCAGATTTGGGACAACATTGAAATACCACGTTTTGCAATGTAGGGCCAATGTTGGCCTGCTAACTGGGCAATTGTGAATTATATCAACATGGAATACGATCTATGTGGTCGCTGTGACGTAGTGGTAGTGCGTTGGACTGTTATGCAGAGTTTCCGGGCTTCGAATCTCGGCACAGGCAAAATTAAAAAGTAGAAAAGACAATTTTTCTACACGGCAACGCCACCTCTTGGCAGGCAATGGCAAACCTACAAGAACACAATTTGCCTATAAAATGCTTTTCATTTCACCGTTCGGATTCGGTTTAAAACTGTAGGTCCCTTCTATTCATGTACAAATATAACAAGCACAAAAGCTCGGCCTTGATGTTGAGCAATCGTGTATAATGAACTGAGTACTTCAGATGATGAATATGATGATCCAGAAATGTTTAGAAATTAGCATGAAAAACTTTCGAAGGAGGGACCAGAGAAAAATAGGACAGACGATGTTAAATAAAAAAAAAAACCTTTTTTAGCTTTTAATTAAGAAGATACGCACTAAGTTCCATCAGCTCAACACTGACGTAAAACAAAATTATAATGAAGTGGTCAGGTTTATATTTTCTTCAAAAAAATCATCCACTCATGATTCCAAAAAAATTCTCTACTGTGTACGTGTGTCAAGAAAGTGGCTTTCTTCTTTTGTAGACCTTTACTCAGCAATTTCATCAGGCATGTTTACAATGGGTGGTTCATTAGAATCCAAGACACTGCGCAATGAGGATTAATTCTCTCACGCGCCAACTGTGTCAAGGTGGGCAAATATCTTAAACTAATATTACTTAGTTTTATTAAACATATTTATGCATGTAGGTACTTTAAGTTGTAACAGTTCTAAGGTCATACATCGTCCATAACCTAGCATTGTTAAAGACTTTCTAAGTTATAAATTAAGTATTTAATGCGTTCAAGATTTCAAGGTCTTTTGCACTACTACTCATAGAATAACTTATATGGTAGTATCATACTATTAAATAAATTCTTATATGCTGGTATAACAATTACCTAATACATATAAAAAATAATACATACAATAAATAAATAAATACTTAAATCTAAAAATAAAAATAGATCTCGTGCAGTAATTGTGCAATAATTTGAATTTATCACACAAAACTACATACTAAATATACTAAATACTCGTATATGTAGTTGTAATTTTATATGTATGTAAGTATGTATGTATGTGTGTAGGTTGTGCGTGTTTACATTGTACGCTATCAATTCCAAGATAATAAGATTAAAGTGCTCCCAACAAATCCAACAATACCTAGCATACAAGCATTGTCATTTATGACACAGCTACAAAATTTTATCATTGCAAAAAGATTTTTGCACATACATATATTTATTATACATATGTACCTATGTACATTGTACATATATAGATTAGGGTGTATTGGAAAAGTGAGAAAAATAGAATTGTCGTAGGTAGAGCAAAATATGTACGAGTATGTTCTTAATCATATCGAGGAGTGCAATTCAAGCGACTTTTATTAAATTAACTATTTAGTGTCTCCAATTGACTTCAAGCGTCTCCAATAAGCTACAAGCGTCTCCAATTGACTACAAATCCCAATTAACTGTAAATGACTACAAAACCTCAATTGTCTCCAAGGCACTCCTAGTGACTTCAAAGTAGTCATGATTGTCTTGAAAAAAAAGAAGGCATTCACTGATTTCAAAAGAGACTTTTCTAAATGAATAATCAATCGGTGACTCCGATAAAGACTTCTAACTGCATTTTTTATTCTGAAGTCAAATATGTTATTAAATTACTGCAATCATGAATTGTTATTTATGTATTAACTTTCAGTTCAAAGTATTGCAATTAAATTGAATGCATTCTTTTACAGCTCTGCTGTTTTGTTGCTGACTTTACTTTTAATGGCACAACAGCCCATGGAGGGCCTAGGCCCAGGTTTTTCGCATTCACTCATGTTGTGCGTGTTACATTTGTACATGAATGGAAGGGACCTACAGTTTAATGCCGAATCCGAACGGCGAAGTGAAAAGCTTTTCATAGCAATACGAATATTTGCCAGCAATTTGGTGCCTTGATAATAGACGACTACATACAAGAAAGTGTGGTCGCTGTGGCGTAGTGGTAGTGCGTTGGACTGCTACGCAGAGTGTCCGGGGTTCGAATATCGGCACAGGCAAAATCAAAAAAAGTAAAAAAAATAATTTTTCTACACGGCACCACCTCTTGTCAGGCAATGGCAAACCTACAAGAGTAAAAATTGCTATGAAAAGCTTTTCCTTCGCCGTTCGGATTCGGCTTTAAACTGTAGGTCCCTTCCATTCATGTACAAATATAACACGCACAACATGAGTGGATGCGAAAAGCTCGGCCTAGGCCCTCCATGGGCTGTTGTGCCATCAAAAGTAAAAGTAAAGTAACATACAAGAAAGTAACGGGAATTGGTCAATAAAACACCAAATATTTATTATTCATTCAAATTTTATTGTATCGCCTTCAAAGTAGGCCCCTTCCGAAATAATACATTTATGCCAACGAATAATTTAATCATCAAAACATTTTTCAAACGCAATTTCCGGAATTCCGTCTTTAGTTCTCGCCGCATATTCTCTTTTATGTCTTCTATCGACTGAAAACGGGTGCCTCGAAGTGGTAATTTGAGTTTCGGAAAGAGAAAAAAGTCAGCCGGAGTCATATCAGGATGATATTTGTTGAGTCTTTGACCAGAAATTCGTTCTCACAATGATAGTCTTGTGAGATATTGCGTTGTCGTGATACAAAATCCATGAGTTTTTTTTTCACAAACTTTGGCACAATAGTACAAATTGATTGAGGTGAGACACAAAAAGTTCAGAAATTCGTTCACAACGATACCCTTGTGCGATGGGGGGTGCGTTGTAGTGGTGCAAAACCCATGAGTGTTCTTTACACAAACTTGCCCAAAATGGTACAAATTGATTGGTGAAACACCGAAAGTTTAGCGGCTATCTCTCTCAAACTTAAATGACAATTTTCCGTCAACATTTCCTTCATTTTATTGATGTCAACTTCAGTTAAAGACGTTGATGGCGAAACAAATCTTCGACCACATCTCGACTGCTTTTGAATGCACTGTACCACTTAGGAACTTTTGATGAAATCGATTCACTGTGTAAACCTTCTGTAACATTTTCAGCGAAATTCCTTTTGCAATTCAACAAATTCGATATTTTTATTCGTGGTAAAAATTGCAAAATTCACTTGACCGACAAAATCGAGCAATGTAAACAAACTACATGCTAGATCGCGCTGAAACTTTACGTCAGTATAGATGACAGTGGTGCCAACTTAGCGACAAAAGCGATTTTTTACAAAGCGGGCTTTTAAAATCATTATTTCCCGGTACTGTCACTGATTGTATAAGTGAGCAAAGACTGGCGAATCTGAAATTGGGTGAATAATAAGGTGGGAGAATTATGTATTACATAAACAAAAAATACGATCCCCACAGTTTCACAAAAGGCACCCTTGCTTTTGTGTTTCATGATTAATTTCTTAATACTGAAGTCATTTCGTAGCTTCTTTTCTCTCACTTCTTTGTTTGCATTCCGATACTTATTTTCCCCAACGTATTTTTTTTTTTTTTTTATATGAATCCATCCTAACAATATGTTTACACACACACACTCCACACTCATTGAATTCATTCACACATGTGCATTTGAAAAGCGTTAGTCACATTTGACACCTGAGACTCAGTGAGTGGTTTTTGCGAGTACACGAGTATTGTCGTACTCGTCGTCGTTCTCGTGATGATAATAAGTAATAACAAAACTAGAGAAGGTGGTACGATAAAATTGGTTGGCGTACCGGGGCGGGCGGTTGGTTGGAGGTAATAAATAAAGAGACGGCGGTCTCACTGACTACGACGACGACGACAACGACAAGTGTATGCTACTTTACACCTGATGTTCACTCCGCATGAAAGTATTAAATTAAATTCTTCTAAATTACGCGAAACGTTCGTTCACTTAATAATATACTCGTATGGTAAATAACATAAAATGGAAAAGAAAAAACGAGCATTAAGGAAAACACATAAACACAACACCATAACAAATGAAAGAAATTGTGTTTAAAGTGAAAAATAACAACAAAAATAACAATAAAAGTGTTTTTAATAATTTCCAAGTTCAATGTACAAAAATTTAAGCACGCATTTCCAAGTAAAAATTGAACAGCTTAAACTAGTTAACTTTTACTATTTACTACTTACTCCTTACCTGTAGACATACTACTGTGGGCACAAAGTAGTAAGACTTTTTAATTTAAATTTCGCGCGGAAACCCATTTACCAAAATATTATTTTTTTAAGGTTGGTATGACTGTCGGTGACATCTGTGCCAAATGTCACATCAAAATAATCATTAGTGTTTAGTATACGCTTGTCTTTCTGAAGTTTCTGCACAAAAAGTGCATTCGGCGATTTTCACAATGAGTGAAATTATTCAACAAAGAAGTTCCATTAAATTTTGTGTGCGGAATCAAATTTCTGGTGCCGAAACGTTCAAAATGTTGCAAAAGGCCTTCGGTGATAATTGTATGTCGCGAGCAAGTGTTTTTGATTGGTACAAATTGTTCAAAGATGGTCGAGAACGCGTTGACGACGAACCACGTCCAGGACGGCCATCAACATCAACTGATGATCAACACGTCTGGTCAATAAAATCAAGGAATTGGTGCTCGAGAATCGACGATTAACAGTCAGAGACCTTACTGGCATCGTTGGAATATCGGAAGGATCAGTGAAAACCATTTTAAAACATCATTTGGGCCTAAGAATAGTGAATGCACGATTGGCTCCAAAATCACTGCATTGGTTTTACGAGACCATTTTGCCAAAAATTCGACTGATATCATTCCGCAACCACCCTATTCGCCTGACTTAGCACCGTGTGACTTTTGGCTATTTTCTAAACTCAAAAAAACCGCTTCGTGGACACCGTTTTGAGTCAATTGAAGACATTAAACATGAATCGCTAAGCGCATTGAAGGCTATTCCGGAAATTGACTTTAACAACTGTTTCGAGAATTGGAAAAAACGTTGGCACAAGCACAAGTGTATTGGGGCCGGGGGGGATTACTTTGAAGGGTACGAAATAGATTTGGAAGAATGAATAAAAAAATTTGAAATTATGAACAAAGTCTTACTACTTTTTGCCCACAGTAGTATCTACAAACGTACTTCAACTTTCAGTTTCTAGTTAATCAGAGTTTAATGTTAGTACGACTAGTATGCCAGATACGAGTATAAGTTTGTAGTTAGGTGAAATAGATAGGAGGAGTACTCTTTTGAAACGACCTTCATGCGATTACAAATCAAAAGCCATTGAAATTTATTTTTCTTTAATTAAAATTAAGTATTTAAGAAGTACATACACATACCAGCATACATATGCACACACATACATACTTACTCGTGCAATATGTACTACATAGAAGTAAAGTTAGTTAAATAATTGTTGGTATGTACTCGAAGTTTTGCTATTTAGATAATCTCACACCATCTTCGTCTTGGATTAACTATTATGATAAAGAGTAGAAACGTATGTACCAGATGAAGTTAAACGAGTGAACTTTGCACTTTTATTTAACACTTAAAGAAATATTACTTTATCAATATTACTGTGTATCGTTTGATAAGTATAAGTAATACCATAATACCAAGCATCTTACAAATTGAAAACGAGAATGAGGCTTTAAAAAAGCGCTATCAAACCAACTGTTAAGGACTGCGTTTGCAAAAATTGTTCCATACATTTAATCCAATTAAGATTTTTTAAAGTCAGTTTAACATAAAACCATTGTGAAATATTTTCAAGACCACTCTCAGTGGCCTCTTCAAAACATTAATCGCAAATTACAAATTATCGCGAAAACTGTGTTAAGAGTTTTGAGAGAAGTTTAAAGACGACTTGGCCGTCAGTCGAAAGGCAGCTTCCTGAAGGAAAAAATCCACCTGTGACCAGCAAAAGGCAAACCAAATCGTCACCATGTTGAAGAAGAATCCCAACATTTCTGTCAGAAAACTGAGTGAGAAGATGTTGTGTTCCAAATTTTTAAGAACGCAAGGCAAAAACAGAAGCTGGTCTGAAGACTTTCAAAGTGCAAAAAGTACCAAACCAGGAATGCTGTGTTTAATTCAATTGCTACATCATGAACGACGAGACGTACATTAAATTTTAGCCGACTTCCAGGCCGGGAGTTTTATAATGTCGATTCGTTAACGAAAAGTTTAACTCAAAAAAAAAGCAGTCAAAATTTTCCCGAAAATTCCTTATATGGCAAGCTATCGCTGTTGTGGCGAAAGGAACGATAAACTCGGAATTTTACATTAAAGAATGCTTGGAAAAAAAGACTAAAGCCTTTCGTAGGACAGCATGAGGTTTGAACTTTCTTTTGGCGCCGCCTTAGCTTCTTGTCATTACAGTAAAGTAGCCTTAGACTGGTACTCAAAAAATAATGTGCTCTTGGGGCCTCGAGAAGTAAATTCTCCAAACTTTTCAGAACTCAGGCCAGTTGAAAGGTAATATGCCTTGTTCAAACGGGAAATCAAGACAACAAAGAAAGTGGCCAAGGATGCTAAAGATTTGCGGGGAAATTGTTCTTAAGCTGCTCAAACGGGAAAAACTACAAAATTTTGTCAAATAAAAATAACAAAAAATTTATAAATATATAGTAATAACTCTAATAAGAACTCGTTTATAAAATGGGTTTACTTTTTAAAATTGTACAAAGAGTTCAGCAGATTTTTTGAATTGCAGACATCTTGTATTATACGCCAAGTAAAATTTATGTCTTTGATTGAATATCCATAATGTTTTTATATTCAGTTTTAGTTTTTAACTCTGAACAGATTCTTGTTCTTTTTGTTTTACTTAAGATTCAGAGAACTTAAGTATAAGTGTTAACTACTTATGATAATGAATACGAAGTTATCGAAGCTCTAATTATAAAGATTACCTTCAATGTTTCGGTTATGATAAATGAAATAAACCAAACATTGGTTTTGTTTATAAAATAAAGGGTGCCCCAAAAAAGAATGCACGATTTAAATGTTGTGTCATTTATTTTCTGCCCAAGTGTCAACCATGAAATTTAACATCTGTCGTCTATGATTGTACCGAAAAATGGAATAATGAGGCCGGAAATGCAGTGACTGTCATATGGCATAAGTTACAAGAACCATGTGTGGCCTCAACTGGTTGGTATGGATCTGGACGACATGTGGTTTCAGCAGGACGGAGCCAACTGCCACACCGCTCATGAAACAATCGATTTTTTGCAGCAACGATTTTCAGACCGTATTATCTACCGAAATTCAGATGTCAACTGGCCATCAAGATTGTGCGATTTTATTCTTTGAAGTTTTTTGAGATCCCTGTTGTCTATGCGAATAAACAACAAACAATTCCTGAGCTCAAAGCTGAGATCCAAAGTGTCATCGTCGATGAGATAGAGCCACATCTTGGTCAAAATGTCATCGAACATTTTCATTCAAATAGCAAGGGTCTGTGTAGATGGCCGCGCTGGCCATTTGCTGGATATTTTATTCCATACTTAATCGGAACAGGACTACTTTACAATGCAATAAAAAAAATTTACGTTTTATTTTTAAATTATGGTAAATCGTGCACTATTATTGGGACACCCTATAATACTGAAGTATTTCATCATTCCAATTCCAAGAAAAATTATCTTTGACTAAACAATATTTTTATTTATAATTTATTCATTGTAAACTGCCAGTGGCGGATTTAGAGGACTGGCTTAGTGAAAGCTGATTTTAATTCTGCACAAAATTTTTATCAAAATATTGACCATAAAAAGTCGGACTAATATTCAAATCAATAATCGGACCCAATATTCAGATCAAAAATAAGGTCAAGGCTTGGACCGAAACTTAACCAAAAATTCAAGCAACTTCAGGCCAAATATTAAACAAAACTCTAAATTAAATTTATACTAAAAATTGGACAAAAATTTAGATCAAAGATCAGACAAAAATTCGGACCAAATTCAAATAAAAACCAGACGTAAAATAAAACTAGAAACCGGACCAGATTTTTTTTAATATTAAGAAATTTAAGAAATTTACCCTCAAATTTTACGCTGTAGAATTTAGAAGCTATTCATTTTGTTTGGGGAATTATAAAAAAGGAACAACAAAAGCTAAATCCGGACCTGGACTTGTATTTGATCACTCATATACTGGATATTTTTGATATGGTTGAAAAAAAAAACCAACGTCCTACTGGCCAAAAGCGAAGACGACGGTGACAGTGTTCGAGCGTGTAAATAGTGACGAGGAAAACCGTCTGCAAGAAAGAACCTTTCCCGGAACATGATAAAATGTATTTAGAAGCAAATCGCAACGAGATTTGAACAATTTTAATTAGTATTTCTTATTTTGTTTGTTTGTTTTGTTTTTCTTTCTGTTATTAGAAAATAAGTATTTCACTATCAGTAGTTTTCAATAATGATAGGCCAGCACAACTTTTGTGTTTTTAATTTCTATTTATTTACATATATACATTTATAACTGTAATTACTTACCACAAGATTTACAACATGTGGAAAATATTGACATTTCCTTTATCTCAGATAGACATTGATTGATATTTGAATTGAAAAGCTTAATGTAATCTAAAGTGCGTACAAATATGACAAAAGTTGTGGTTTAATTCTCTAGCTCCCAAGCAAACCTCTAGACAGTCATCACCAAAACGGGTGTAATAACAATCAGAACAGAACAGTTTGGAGGTACACTTTATCATATCGTATAGTGAACTCCGTAAACTTTCATAATAATGCTTCGGCTAGGAGCTGCGATGCTATGACGTTCGCTGAAAGCTATCAAAATCAAAAATGTTCGGAAATATAAAAAACTAATTATTTAGATTGAGTTTGAAAATTTTGGTTTAAAATAAAAACAAATAAATAAATATTACTTCCCATGATATGGTACTAATGTAACGGTATACAAAACAGTCTCTAACTAGCTAAGAATAGAAACGAAACAAAATTGCTAACAAGCTCAAAGAGATCGCACTGACCTGATCTTTTTACATTGATTTTTATCTATTATAATTCTTTTAGGTCAATCAAAAATTTGAGAACTAGAGGGTTAATTAATAATAAAGGCATGAAAGCTTCTCAAAATATAATGCTGCATCAAATTTGATTTTATTACAGAGATCCCTGCTTAATTCCATCGATGAAAATATACAAATTATGGATTAATGAATCAGGGAATATACCATAGTTGAAACATTGGTAGCTGTAGCGTAGAGAGTGTAGGTGTTCGAATCTCGGCACAGGCAAAATTAATAAGTAGAAAAGACAATTTCTCTACACGGCAACGCCGCCTCTTGGCAGGCAATGGCAAACCTACGTGAGTAAAAATTGCCTATGAAAAGCTTTTCACTTTCCCGTTCTGATTCGGCATAAAACTTCGGGTCCTTTCCATTCATATACAAATAAAACACGCACGACATGAGTGGATGCGAAAAGCTCGACCTAGGCACTCCATGAGCTGTTGTGCGATTAAAAGAAAGAAGGAATGCAGAATGCAACTAACCAAGTAATTTGAGTAGATTTTGAAATAAAAATGTAATTTTTCTGGTGCAATTAAGCGGGAAACGCAATAAAGAGTGGTTCAATTAAACGGGGAAATGCAATTAAACGAATAATTTGAGTACATTTTGAAAGAAAACGTAACATTTTTGGTAAAATTAAGAGGGAAACGCAATTAAGTGTGGTTCAATTAACCGAGGATTACTGTATAACATTTATTTGGTTTTCATATTAAATTTTCCACTTCAAGGGAAAATTTTTATTTTGCTTAATTAAATCCAAAAATAGGTCGCCTTGGTCGTAGCTGGTAGTGTGCTGTACTGCCTCACAGAATGCCCGAGTTCAAATACCTTATTTTTTCTTTTACTGGCAAAAAAGCCCATGGACGGCCTGGGCCTAGCTTTCGCATATCAACAATAATATCAACACGCAAAATTCCCGAGTTCAAATCTCGACACAGGAAAAAATATCAAAAAGTGAAAAAGCAATTTTTCTACAAAAGAATTTTTCTTGGCACGCAATGGTAAAACTCCAAGAGTAAAAATATCCGTTCGAATTGAAGCATAAATTCTATTTAAATGCAACACACACAACATGAATGAATGCGAAAAACTAGGCCCACTAGGTCCCTTCCAAGGGCTGTTGTGCCATTAAATGAAAGAAGAAGAAATCCCCAATTAACCCGCAATTGTTAGATCTGACCCTATCATACTTCTTAGCTGTTCTTGTCCAAAGATTTGGTTCAATCATTTAACCCCGCCCATTAGTAATATTAGCACAAGTCAAAGTGAACCTTATACGAGTGTTTATAATAAATTTATGACTTATGAAAATTTTCTAGTCATCGTCATCTATTTTTTTTTAGTTACTTTAATATAAAATTTCTCACATGAATAATACCATTGTCAATTTGTCATTTAAGGCAATTATGATAATTTCTTTTTCTTTCATTCAATGTTGTCAAGATAATAAAAAATAAAAACACAGCAGAAGAAAAAAATTAAAAAAAAAATATAAAATCAAGAGCGGCAATTTCTGATGTCATAAAGTTGGTTTGTGAGTAGAAAGCAACAAGCGGCGGCGACATCGCCGTCTCTCCGATCTAACTTAATACTCGTATATAAGATTGAGTATATACAGAACATGAGGAACCAACTAAGTTACTAATCTTTGGCCTTGTTTAGGTTCAAGTACTCTGTGGGTACAAATATTGTATGGTAAAATGTAATATCTGCACTGTATTTGATATTATGGTAACATTTCCGCCAACAATTTTGATATTACAATAAATAATCGTAATTCGTAAGAAAGGCATTCGTTATTCGTAATGAGAAAAGCATTTTAAAACGAATTTACATAAAAACAATATTAAACTGGAAATTATTTCTTTATTCATTTAAGTATACACTAAAAAGTAAAGTTAAGATGCTTCCACATCAGACAACATTGCCTTAAGATGTACATAAGTACTCGTATGTCGAAAAAGTCACGACAAACTCTCCATGTCGTATCGAGTGGAAGTTCTATAACTGAATATTAAGATATGATCTAATGACTTCGAGTGACTTATCTTCTTTTATAATTTTTTCATATTTTAAAGGACTTTTGTTGTGACACAGAATGAATCAATTTTCATCCTTCAAAGGAATATAAAGTGATAAATTCAATGAATGTAAATCAAAACAAAACAGGAATCTTTTACACATCTGGAAATTATGTGGTTGAACTTAATCTGAGCATGTGTAAATATGTATTGTAAAGGGTTGTTTTTATAAGAGTTTAGTTTTTGAAAATGAAAAAAAAAAAACAGAAATTTTACAAAAGTGAATGAAATTTTTATTTGGACGATAAATCAATTCCTGCCATTTACTTTTCAAAGATAATTTCACTTAAATGTTGCTTGCGGCCACGATTCAAGTGGCCCATTCTGAAGGTCCAATTTTTACACATTTTTCACACATTTCGGCCGGAATCTCACAAATGACGCGTTCAATGTTGGCTTCCAAATCAGCAATCCTGTTTGAATTGTCCCTATAGACAAGAGACTTAAGATAGCTCCACAAAAAATAGTCTAACGGGGTCAAATCACACGATCTTGGTGACCAATTGACTACACTAAAACGTGAGATGAACTGCTCATTAAATTCGTATCTCAATTGATGCATGGTTTCGCGTACAGTGTGGCATGTGGCATCGTCCTGGAACCACATCGTCCGTGGAACCACATGTCGGCCGAGTCCAATTCTAGCATTTTCGGATAAAAAAAAGTGTTATAATCGAATTATTTCTCCATTGACCATAACGTTGCGGACTTCTTCATCGTCTTTGAAGAAGTACGGCCCAATGATGCTGCCTGCCCATAAACATGAATTTTGATAATAAATTTCAATAATATGTAAACATTGTTCAGGCGTAAGTCTCTTCATTATGAAATGGCAAACCAAACTGAGCATAAATCAAGTGACAGCTGTCAAAAAGTTCAACTCCGAAAAAAGTATTGCCAGATTCAAAACCACACTTCTAGAAAAAACACCCTTTATATGCTGTCAGAAGTACCGGGAATTGTATCACCTTCAAAGTAGGCCCCTTCCGAAATAATACCCTTTTGCCAACAAATAATCCAATCATCAAAACATTTTCCAAACGCATTACACTTTCCGTAATCGTCTTCAGTTCTCGCCACGAATTCTCTTTTATGACTTCTACTGAAAACGGGTGCCTCAAAGTGAATTTTGGAAAGAGAAAAAAGTTAGCCCGAGTCATATCAGTTATATACGGTGGCTGTTGGATGATATTTGTTGAGTTTTTGGCCAGAAATTCATTCTCCCAATGATAGCCGTGTGAAATGTTGCGTTGTCGTGGTGCAAAATCCATGTTTTTTCTTTCCACAAACTTGGCCACAATGGTCTCACAATTCGTGAGACACAGAAACTTCAGTAAATGACGATTTTCCGTCACCTTTTCCTTCACTTTATTGATATTTACTTCATTTGAAGAAGTTGATGACCGACCAGAGCGAGGCATTTCATCCACCACATCTCGACCACTTTTATGCACGTGTTTCTGATAAAGTCGGTTCACTGTAAGCCTTCTGTAACATTTTCAGCGATTCGGCATACGAGATTCCATTTGCAATTCAAAACTTGAGACAAATTCTTTTTTCGATATTTTTATTCATTGTAAAAATCGCAAAACCACCCTTGAGACAAACTGAAAAACTCGAGCACTGTAAACAAACTAAATCAGACCGATCTCTCTCAAACTTTACGTTAAGGATAGAGGACAGTGGTGCCAACTTGGCGACAAAAGCGAATTTTTACAATCCCTTTAAGCGGGCTTTTTTAATGATCATTTCCCGATACTTTTTATTTTACTTTATAAGTATATGGCATCCAACTTAAGAGATTTTTTTTTTACCTGCAATAAAGTGGGCATGGTATTATTCCATAGCCATACTCCGACTATTAACGATTTTAAGTTATATCAAACAAATGCTAGTATTAAAAATTGATGCAAGCAGCCAGCGGCGGGCGTGTGTCTATAATTAATTTGCTTAAGTTGCTCTACGTGTTGAAATTATTAATTGAAAGCTTTCTGCACATCCGTTTTTAACCATATTACGGTTCTCATAAATCGATAATAAAATCAACACCAGCGTAGTCTTTCAACAACAGCAACAACCACAACATTGCCACCATTATAACACATCACCAGCACCAGCATCAACATCGCCATCGCCATAACCAACAAACATCAGCGTCACCACAACCACCACCATCGCTCAACACCAGGTCATCATTCTCGTAATTATCATTGCTTTATAATCACCCAGTGCCATTTCGTTTCATCAACTTCTCATGCTCATGCTGCACATTTTAATCAAATTATCTTCTCCTCATGAAAGTAAAGTAGTGCAGTGCAGAAAATAGATTGTAGATACGAGTAGCTACTACTAGCTCAACATAATGTCAATATTTAAATAAAATTCAGTATATGTAAAATCGCGTGCTCTCTGCTATCATCGAAAATGGCTGGCAGTGGTGGTGTGAATAGTTAATGAAACTGAATGGTTTCTTCTTTCAGTGTTAGGTCAGTTATGTATTTTAAAATTTTCAATTTCAATGCATTCCATTTATGTACAGGGTGCGCCATCTTTTATGTCGGTATGTAAACATTGAATAATTTTAACATTTATCAACCGATTGACTTGTCACTTTAGTACAATTTTAACCATGAATCGCTTCACACCGAACGTGCATATCGTCGAAAATATCGTGGCCAACAAGTACCGTCTGACAACACTATTCATCGTTAGTGGTCGAATTTTTTTGAGCACGGGACTGTGGAATATTCTCGACAAGCCGATCGTCATCAACGCCCAAGACGTTCCAATGAATTCCTGGTTGAAGCGGTAAGAGAGAGTGTTGCCGAGAACCCACATGTGTCGTATCGCCACCGCGCTCAGCATTTTAGCGTCAGTGGAACCCCCTTGCGGCACATCTTGAAGGATGATTTGCATTTGTTACCGTATAAAGTGCAATTAACTCAAAAAATATTGCCGACAAACCGTCGACGTTGCTTGGAATACGGCCAAACAGTCGATCGAATGGTTGGAAAGAAATTTTCATAACCGATTGGGCCCATATTTCACACTTAACAAGCCGTTAACAAGCAAAATTTCCACATTTGGGGAACGAAAAATCTACACGAGATCCATGAAACACCATTGCATGACCAAAAAGTGACTGCTTGGGCCGACGTTTCCGCCAAAACCATCATTGGGCCATTTTTCTTTAGAGAAGGCAAAACAGTCGATGAGAATCGATATCGGTGGATATTGGCTCATTATGTCTGCCCACTAATGTGTGAATAAGGTCTGGACGGTTACTGGTTTCAACAAGACGGTGCTCCATGCCGTACTGCAAATCAAACAATGCCATTTCATCAACGGAAATTGCCTGGACGTGTGGTTTCAAAAAATGGCAGACTTCTTTTTGTGGGGTTATATCAAAAGCAAAGCGAGCAAGCCTCAGACCATTGACGAGCCCAATTCGTGCCTAATACCGAATTGTCACTATACCGCCCTAGATGCTCGTAAAAGTGATGAAAAACGCAGCAAAAATGGAAAATTTGGCTTTGGTCAATAACGACGGCCAATTGATTGTTGCTGTTTTCAGAAACTAGTCCAAATCAGTTGTAAAGTGCCAAATTAAATAAAAGTACCTCATATATGGAAATCTGTGTTTTTTTTTATTTTAAGTTATTCAATATTCACATACCGACATAAAAGATGGCGCACCCTGTGCATTAGTCATTTGAGTCCCTATGCACGTTGCCTGTCACTCTCTATGCCTCACTCACATATTCGTCATATTGTCCAAATGAAATTGAGATTTCAATATCAAATTAAGTTATTCAGAAAATCAAATGAATATTTTATTTATCACACAATGCTGGGCTGCGCTGTACTGTGCTCAGCTGCCTTAATGTTCGTTTATAGAGTGACAACAATAACAAGAACAACAACAGCGTGTGTAGTTAAATAAATAATACAAATATTTAATATAGTATTTTGTTGTCGTTTAAATATCACACATCATCACCAATCACCAAACAACCAACCGTCAACCAGCCATCAACTTTTGTCATCGCCAACATCATATCAAATGAATAATAGAGAGGAAGTATTATTTATTATTTGAACGACAAGTGCAAATATTTACTTATTCAATTATACAGCAACATTGTTATTGTTATTATTATCAGCAAAATAATATCAAATAGAATAGCCTGAATTCGAAACATTATCTGAGCCCCAGCGGCCAAGAGAGGAAATGCAGTGATAGTGATAGGCAAGCGTGTCACATTTTGAAGATTGTAGTTTGTAACAAAATATTATTATTATTTTATTTCCAATGCGTTCAATCAATTTACATAAATGAAATAATCAACATCGCAATTGCTTTCTTTCCGCACGTAATCAGCTTGTGATAATATGTAAGTGTATTTATGTTATATGAGTGTTGGTGATTATGCACTATTTAGCACAGTTGCATTTTTTTTCCTGCCATCTTAAAGTAGCTGCTGTCCAATCACATCACTGAGATGTTCGTTTTTATTCGTGAATACCTGGGTCGTGAAGAGAAAATCTGGGTGCGAAGGGAAAAGAGTATGTTAATCATAAGTTAGATTAGCTTTAATCTTTATTAGAACCTATGTGGTTTACTAAACTACTTACATCAGAATCCGTGATCTCAGCATATTCAACTGAAGAAGAGTTGGACATGGAAGACTTATCTAAATCCCTGATTGTCCATAGATTCGGGGACAGCTGGGTTGCTGAAGAGTAATTAATCTAAGGATGCTAGTATACTTACATACATATGAGAGGCAAGTGCTGGACAACTGCAAAAGAAGGTGGGAAGTAATTACATAGTTTCCCCTTCAGTTGCCCTCCGAGGAAGCTTCTGGAGAAATCAGACAATCTCTAGTGATTATTGCTATAGTTAATCTTATGCAGGCCCGGTATTTTTGAAACATCCACATACATCTTAGTCTTCAAGCCTTATAATTTTACACCATTTGGGGGTTTTCAGACGTACATTTATAAATATTTTCCAAAAGTAATTACTGTTTAGTATTTCTACATATTCTGGCTTAAAGATTAAATAATATAAAATTATTAATAGACCTCTCCTTGCTAAGGGTTTGATAAACGGACATGCTTGTTTAAAAAGTGGTCTTGAAAATCCAAAAAAAAATTTTCCATTTAAATTTAATTTAAAATTAATACACTTGATTGACTTGATTACAGGTCAACATATATGTATATTTTTCAGAGACTATAGCTGGCTAAACTTTTGCAAAAAACATTTTGAAAATTACGCTTGTTTCTACTGAAGTTACATATTTATAAAAAAAATTTCCATCCCTAGCCAGGCCTACATACATACATATATATTGATTTTTCGACCTCGTGGAGAGACAGAGAGAAAGTTTAAAAGGCACCTATTGTCCAATTTACCACTGTATATATATAGTTGCTCCTGCAGAAGTACCATGTCCAAGACCTTATAAGTCAAGTTTTCTTTCATTTTATTGCGTTAGTTGCGTTATGTGCTGTATTGACCAAAGTAACTACCATTTTATATCATCAATCAGTTTAGAAATTTAACAAAATATGTAAATTTAGTCAAAATATGTGAAATTATTTAGAACTCCGCTGTCTGGTCCGCTGACGAAGTTTGGGTAATGCGTAATTTTATCACATACAGAAAAAAAAAACACCGCGAGCGAGATAAATGGTACAATCGCATTATTCCTTGCCTTTCGAATGTCGAAATTCTAAAAAAAGTACTAAAAAAAAGTATTAAGAAAGTCATTGTACAAAATTTAAGTACTGGACTGTACATATATGGTTCCAGAGATATATCGAAAGTCAAATAGTTCATGAGATATCTCGTCATGAATATGCTGATTGTAGGCAGATGCCACGCAATCATACTTCACTATAACCTCGGTATTGATAAATAATACTTGCATATCAAATCTTAGTACCGTACAGCAAATGCTTCCTGATATATCTCATAATGAATATTGAGGTCATATGGGATGTGCCACACCCCCATTCCAATCCCTCTCAAATCTTTTCCGTAGTATGGCATTGTCAAACAACGTCGTTGTACGTTGTACGTAATTTAAGTACTATATTGTGTATGGTTTCAGACATATACTGAAATAAACCTGTGTTTTGTATAGGATGTACCACGCCCACTTTCCCTAATTTTTCCCTCAGAATGCCATGAACAAATATTACTTTTGTACCAAATCTTAGTACCGTACTACTTAGTTACAAACAGTTCCTGAGATGAAAATTCATGTTTGTATGGAAGTTTCAGCTCAATCGGATAGTTAGTTCTTCAGTTTATCGCTCTCAAACGAATAGCTCATTTTTATATAGAGGGTGCGCCATCTTTTTTGTTGGTAAGTAAACATTGAATAATTTTAACATGTATCAATCGATTGACTTGAGTAAACATGTCACTTCAGTACAATTTTAACCATGAATCGCTTCACACCGAAACAACGCGCCGAAATAGTGACGCTGTACATTGAAAACAGTCGTTTAGTTGTGTTAACTCAACACGTGCATATCGTCGAAAATATCGTGGCCAACAAACACCGTCAGACTCATCGTTTGTTGTCGAATTTTGTTGAGCACGGGACAGTGGGAGATCCTCGACAAGCCGATCGTCATCAGCGCCCAAAACGTGCCAATGAATGGCTGGTTGAAGCAGCAAGAGAGAGTGTTGCTGAGAACCCACATGTGCCGTATCGTCACCGTGTTCATCATTTTGGCGCCAGTGGAACCACCTTGGGGCGTATTTTGAAGGGTGATTTGCATTTGTTTCCGAATAAAGTGCAATTAACTCAAAGAATATTGCTGACTGCATCTACAGCATCTACGTTACTTGAAACACGGCCTTACGGTCGCTCGAATGATTGACACTGATGTCGGCGTTTACGCCAAAACCATCATTGGGTCATTTTTCTTAAGAGAAGGCGAACTAGTCGATGGGAATCGATATCAGTGGATGTTGGATCATTATGTCTGCCCACAAATGTGTGAAAAAGGTCTGGACGGTTACTGGTTTCACCAAGACGGTGTGCCATGCCACGTTGCAAATCAAACAATGAAGTTTCTGCACCGAAAATTCCCTGAGCGTGTGGTGTCAAAAAAGGGCGACATTCACGGGTCACCTAGATCTCTTCTTCTTTTTGTGGGGCTATGGTATTTCAAAAGCAAAGTATACACCAGCAAGCCTTAGACCATTGACGAGCTCATAAAAGATGGCGCACCCTGTATATATAAAGATATCAAGGCTACATCCAGCTTCTCAACGGCCAAACTGTATCAAATTGACACCAACGCAAAAATGGAGTTAAAGTTTCCTGATTTCGTCTGTCTAGTTTAGTTTAGAAATAAATATTTGATAAGTACTTACACTGTTCAAAGTCCCATAACCAAAATGGTTCCATTTAAATGTTCTGAGTCTGTTAGTTTTATACTCTAACTCGATCAAGCTGGTAAAACACTAACCTAGCTACATACTATACCTTTGTGTACGTTTAAAAAAGGGGTTGGTTCCCAACATTTCTGAAAGTATTCATTTCTCGGTAACTTTTAAAAAATTCAATTTGGTTGCATAGTTTTATTCATTGATATTAAAAAGCACATTTTGACTGTCTTGTATTTTCTACATACACTTGATTATTGAACTTTTCTTATCACCATCGGAATTAGTTTATTTAATTATTTATATATTTTTTTATTTTGCCTTTGTAAATTTCTTTAATGGGAGATCGAGGTGATTGACCTTTGGAATTTACACTTTATTTGTTATTATGCAAATGTGAAATGAAATTTGGGTGATCATTAATATTGTGTTTATTCCAGTTGTATATATGTAATTATAAAATTATTTGAGCTAGTTATCAGTGAACTAAATTTTTTGTATATTTAATCACATTATATTTTTCTGTCATTGCAGATGAAAGACAGACGCACTTGATTTGCACCTACTTCACTGGAGGATGACTGTTTAAATATAATATTTCATTTGAATAAAATCATTAAAATAAGCGAGAAAACAAGGGAGAAAAATCACTTGTTTGTGGTTCTCATTTCGAATATGAATTGATTTATGAATATGGATACGTTGCAAGTTATCGGTGGTGGTGGTCAGCAACAACATTTGTCAGTGTCAAGAGATCATCTGCAACATCAGCATCAACATCAACATCAATCGAAAGGAAATAGTCTACGCACAAGTAGATCTCCATCGGCCACACGCAGCTCTGAACAAAGTAATTATTAATTTAATTTACTTAACTTAAGTTTAGTTGTGTATTTTGTATTTTGCATTGTGTGTGACACAATCGCACTCAAGCGTTTCTATTTTATTTTTTTCAATTTATCATATCCGTTTCCGCACATCACACGCGCTAAAATGATTTTGAATTCAGTATAAAAAGCGCTCGCTCTGTGTTTCATTTTCATGAATATTTGTTTACTTGAGATAAACGAAAATTTTACACTTGAACATTTTGCCATCTTTCAGGGAGTTTATGGATTCCTTGTCAAAACAAAAAAAAAAAAAAACAAACCATTCTTTTGAGTCTATGAACGATTCAATCCAATTTTTGTTACTTTATACTGAAGTAAAGCATATTCCAAGTACGGGCATTCTGCATCGATCGAAATAAGTGGCGATAGTCAGACGGAGCAAGGTCTGATGAATACGGTGGGTATGCCAAAACTTCCCATCCCCTATTTTCTCCATACTTTTTAACCGGTCTAGGTCATTTTGTAAAAATACGGTCTCGTGCCGGGTCGTTTTACATTTTTCGACAATTGCTCTCTTCAAATGAATCAATCGTTTTCGATACAGCACTCACGTAATAGTTTCATTAGGTTTTTCATCAGCTCATGATAGATGACACTATTCTGAACCCAGCAATTATAGTGCCACGAGAACCTTGGCGCCACGAATATTTTGCTTCGGCAGATGATGTTCCTGGTTGGCCGAACTTTCACATACGATTTCTTGCGTTTCGGGTTGTCGTAATGAATCCATCTTTCGTCGCCAGTACTAATTCGAAACAAAAACGACTTATTTTTATAGCGGTAAAGCAGCATTTCAGACTTGGGAAATCGCCTTTCGACGGCTCTCGGCTTCAAGTCGTATGGCACCCGAATTGGTTGCTTTTGAGTAAGCCCCAATGATTTTAGGCGCTTGGAAATTGCTGCTTGAGTAACTCCCAATGTTATTGCCGGTTCCTCTAGTGTTTGGCGTGAGTTTTAGTCGTGTAGATTAGATTAGATAAGATTGTAACAGGGGCTGGGCTGGTCACAAGGTACCAAGTCACTGCGGCCTAAAAATGTCTATTGTGAAGAGCCCATTGAATATCCTAAGATACACTTCCTAGGCTTGTAGCATTTAAAACCTGAGGTGTCATCCCAGGCAGCCTCGACCCCTCTGTTCAGCCATTGAGCTTTGATATTGAGCTTTACAAAATTCTATGGCGGGCCGCAGAACGAGGTTGGTCCAAACATGGGTTCGGATGCCCCTTTCCTGGCTAGCTCGTCAGCCATTTCATTACCCTCAATACCACTATGTCCAGGCACCCAAATTAAATGGACTCTATTTTGAAGGCACTCCCACATAAGTTTTGAACTAATTTTGAAGGAGTTTAAGGCCAGTAGTGCAGCCTCACTGTCCGAGAGAATGTATGTAGATGTTTCGTTTACACGACGGCCTTTCTTCATATTCTCTAAGACATAATTCAATTGCGTGTACTTCTTCCTGAAAAAGTGAGTTTTCTTGGCTCATACTAGCAATAATATCCTTTTTCCGCCTAACTCCATAAACTGCCGTTCCAACTCGTGTAACATTGTGAATTCTTTATCTTATAACTTTTCAGCTTGGCAAAGACGTTCCTTGTCTTCCGTGTCAAAATCTCCACATTTAAAGCGTCGAAACCAGAATTCGAATGTTTTAATGGATGGAGTATACTCGTATTCACTGTAAACTTGCAACAGCAATCTATGACTTTCAGCAACATTTTTTTTTCGAATTAAAGAATAAAAACAAAACTTCAGGCAATTGCTGGTCTTTTTTTTTTGGCACGTAAGCTGACATGTTTGTAGCGCAAAAAGGTTATGTTGTTTACACTTTGGCAAATTGATACATAATCAAAACAAAAGTTGCATGACATAGCCAAAACACGAAAGTAGTACAATATTGCCCAAAGTGATTTAGTACAAGCTAAGCCATCAATTGTGAATCCCTCATTTTCAAGTTATACATACCTAATACCCAATTTTTACTCGCCGCGTATGTGGTAAAGAGTTCATGAGAAATTCATTTTCTTCTGAATCAATTCATTTTGTGTGTACTCGTATTTGCTTCTTCAGAGGCTTTGTCCTTTATTATCTACAACTATTCACTAATGTAGTTAGTAATTTAAATGTAAATTGAGCATTTCATAAACACACCTTACAAATTTGACTTATGGTATTTAATATTAAAAATGTTTTACGTAGAGTGCTTACGTGCACCTAATTGTTTATGTGTTTATACATATAATTTATTCACTTAGTAACTAGGCATAAATGTACCATACATACATACATACATACATATCGCTACTTTATGTGTATAATATTGATATTTTGCTTATTGTTTGCTTTTAACTTAAAATTTTGTTATTGGATGAAGAAGAAAACTATACAATTTCATTTTCTATTAATCGCTTGTGTGTTGGAAGAAAATTCTTTCATAAAGTCCTTTATAGAAAATAGTTCAACAGTTTGAAATCACGCAATCTTGACTACTAATTTCGGCGTATAAAGATTGTTGCACACTAGCGGCACGGCACGACACGATAAACCTGAAATTGCAAAAAAAACGCCAGTAAATCAATCAATACTCGTATTAATACGCTAAGCAAAAACCAGTTACCTACCTGTTACCTACTAGTATCTATGTTAAGGCCTACATATTCATATGAAACTTATATCGTTGGAAAGGTGAAGTGGTGAAGCAACCTACAATATACATAAGTTCTATGCGAATATGTTCATGTTAACACAGGTAAAAAGTCGAGTGTGTACAAAACAACAATAATAACGGTAACGTAATTAAGCAATTTATTTTAACATTCACACAGTACAGAATCGTTGGAAACCGAACACGCGGTACACTCACTTTCAACCGACGAGACAAACAAAAAGTTTTTTTTTTACTTTTCGTTTCACACATTTTGGTGCTCATGCACCATTTGCTTGTTGCGTTCGTCGTGCATCTCGAACGTTCTCAAATGATTCTGTACTGGGTATAGCAGTGTTTCTGTTATATGTAAAGGGCGATTTTTTTGCTATTTGGTTTTTGACGTTTATATTTCTGGCAGTGCACGCGTGAATCTTGACATGTGTCAAAGTAAAAAATGCTCAGTTTGGTTTGCCATTTCTTCATGAATAGACTTACGCCTGAACAACGTTTGCAAATTATTGAAATTTATTATCAAAATTCGTGCTTTGTGGAAAAAGTGTATCGCAAGCAAAATAGTCTTCAGCGACGAGGATAATATTTGGCTCAATGGATACGTGAGTAAGCAGTATTGCCGTATTTGGAGTTAAGACCAGCCAGAGGCACTTCAGCAGCTACCAATATATCCCGAAAAATGCACTTTTTGGTGCGATTTATGGACAGGCACCATCATTGGGCCGTACTTCTTCAAAGACGATGAAGGCCGCAACGTTACGGTCAATGGAGAAAGATACCGTTCGATGATAACAGATTTTTTTTTGCGAAACAGCAAGAATTGGATTCGGAAAACATGTGGTTCCAACAGGACAGTGCCACATGCCACACTGCATGCGAAACCATGCATCAATTGAGAGGCGAATTTGGTGAGCAGTTAATCTCACGTTTTGGTGCAATCAATTGGCCACCAAGGTCGTGTAATTTGACCCCGTTAAACTATTTTTTGTGGGGCTATGTTAAGTCTCTTGTCTATAGGAGCGATTTCTGCTTTGGAAGCCAACATTGAACGCGTCATTGTTGAGATTCCGAGATTCCGGCCGAAATGTGTGAAAAATAGTGCCAAAATTGGATTTTCAGAATGGACCACTTGGAGCGTAGCCGCGGGCAACATTTAAGTGAAATTATATTTTAAAAGTAAATGGCAGGAATTGATTTATCGATCCAAATAAAAATTGCGTTCACTTTTGTAAAATTTCTTTATTTTTTTGAATTTTCAAAAACCAAGCTCTTAAAAAATCATCCTTTATATAGCATTTTTTCGAGCGTTGTCTTCATTAAAGAGCGTTCATTTGGAATTTATTTATCCCCAGAGTGTTATCAAATTTCCATCACTTATCTCTTCGACTAGTTTTAATAAAGGAATGAGCGTGCGGATTCCACTTCTCTGCACGACATTCATGTAAAAGTATAACACACACAACATGTGTGGATGCGAAAAGCTCGGCCTAGGCCCTCCATAGTCTGTTGTGCCATTAAAAGAAAGAAGGAAAAGAAGAAACGCGACACTACTGTAATAGCATCAACAATTAAACTGATCGAGAATAACCGGTAAACTACAACGGGATTGAAACAGCGCCAACGGTCCTTACCGATCAAATACCCTGCCGAAAATGTGGAAAGACAGAAACATTTTTGGAACGATTGAAATATGTATACTCGTAAATTTGGTAAAATTTCAAGATATTGCTGGTAACTTTGTATTTTCGTTACCATTCCAGTCGTATCATGCCCTGCTAGTTAACCGTGAATCTAATTAATTGTATTATTAGATGAGACAGAAATAAATTTTTGTGAAATGTGATGGGGCATTTACTTCGCTATGGCGCAGTTGGTAGTGCGTTGGCCTACCTCGCCGATTGTCCGACGTTAAAATCCCGGCACAGGCAAATTCAAAAAAGTCAGAGATTTTTCTACACGGCACTACCTCTTGGCAGGCAATGGAAAACCATTCGGATTCGGCATAAAACTGTAGGTCCCTTCCATTCATGTACAAAAATATAACAGGCACGAAATGGGTGGATCAGAAAAGCTCGGCCATACATGGGCTGTTGTGCCATTAAAAGAAGAAGAAAATAGAGATGGTGCAGTTTTTGAAAAGGATCATAACCCTAATCATATTTTATATATGTTTATATATTTTCGGGTCACGCTATGATTCTGAACAATTTAGGAATTAGCGATTTTAACCCATTAGTTGCTTGTGATAATGCACTCGGCTATGATACTAAATATCGCTCGTTTGCTGCAAGACTGTCATAACTCAATAAGCATGCATTTAAACTTTTCAATCTACCTGCATATCATTCCGTATTTGCCCTTACCAATAGTATGGAGTTAACGGTAAATTGATAAGTTTAAATGTTTTTTTCTCAAAATTTATGTTTTTTGATTTATGTCGGTCTTGCAGCAAACGAGCAATGTGTACATTTAGGCTTAGTGAGTTGTAATTTTTCGTCTGCTAATTCAGAGCAACATTCAGATAATAGTTGATTTCTTTCTTTATCAACAGGACGTTGAGGCCTAGATTTTCGCATCCAAGTTTTAAATGAAATTGTGTAGTTTTTTCTTTTAGCTGTTTGTGTTTGTTTAATTACAATACTTTTAAGTTTAATGTTTTGAATCATTGTGTATTTTATGTTTGTGTATTTCTCTTTTTGTTTTTCCTTTTTTCTCTTCTTTTTTTCTCTTTCTCTCTCTTCAATTAATTGAACAGTAATTGAAGCAAATCGTTATAAAAACAATCCATAAACGGATTTGAAGAAAAGCAGTGCTTCAACATTTACATATACCATATAGCAACAACATTTATTATAATCACTTGTTCACATTACTGCGCTACTCATACTCTCTCAATTACTGTCAACATCTCTCGTTTGCTGCATTGAGGTCATAATTGTGCTTCTTTTTCTATTTTATATGCATATGTTTTGCTTGCGATACACACGAATTCTCTCTCTGTCTATCACACACTCACACGCAAATGCACCTTACACCTACAACAGAATAGTACTCATGCACTCACTTTGCTAGCGTTGAAGAGAGCATAAGCATAAAAGGATATCGCTCTCTATAAGGCAAAACTAAAACAGATACGTAGTTTTAAGAGCGCGCATTTTGTTGTTATTGTTGTGTGTCTGCCAATTGTTGAAGAATTTGTTTAAATACAAAATATATAAAACCTATAAATAATAAAAAGAGAAGGTAACTTAACTCAACTCTGCATTCTTGCCTTACTCTCTCGCTTCTAACCCAACAATAATAAAATTGCTATTGTTGTGCCACCGCATATGCAAATGAAATATACAACGATAGTGTCACGAGAACGTGAGCATCGAGGTGAAAGCACCGAATCAACAGCAACATCTGCTACATCATTATCTGCAACAGCAACGCCCGTCGCGGTAGCAACATCGGCAGCGTTGGCCGCCTTTACTTCTACTTCAACAACAGCAGTATCAGCAACAGCAACAACGTCGTCATCACCAGCGGTTAGCAGCGGCAACAATACAATGACCGGAAGTATTGGCAGTGGTGGCGGAGGTGCCACAGTGGCCGCCTTTCGAGGCTTCCGCAGTCACAGCCCGTCTAATCGACGCAGTCGCGAACGTAATCGTCGCGAATTTCAGCGTACGCACGGCTCGGATCAGGGCGGTCTGCTGGCATACGCACACGGGGGCATAGGCGGCATTGGTGGCGTTGGCGGCGGTGGTCTCGTTAGCGATATGAGTGCAATGGAGAGTGTTGGTGTCGGTGGCATTGGTATTGGTATTGGTGGTATTGGTGCAATGGAGGATTCACGCTTGTCAGGTTAGAGCAGATCATATTTTTTCTTATTTTGCTGAACTGAACTCTTATTTATTTATACAGTTTCCTCATACTCACATGCTAAAATTCATTAAATGTAACTCTCCGACTTTTATTTTTTTGGTTTATAGGCAACGAGGATCTTTGCTATCAATCGTTCGCCTCCGATGAGCAAGATGGCAATCCACCATCATCACTGGCCGACAGCAGTAAAAAGCATCATCGCCGCCATGAGCGTACCTCCAGTTTGCAAGCACTCGATCGTCTCAATACTAAAATCCAATGTACAAAGGAATCAATACGCAAAGAACAAACTGCCAGAGATGGTGCGTGTCATGCTACATACATATTTTTATCAATAAGCTATTTTCTATTTCATCGCATATTTTCATATTTAAATTTTCAGATAATGTTAATGAATATCTCAAATTAGCGGCCAGCGCTGATAAACAACAATTACAACGAATAAAGGTATGAGACATTTGCAATCTTCTTATGATTTTGAATGATTCATCTATGCTAAATCGATCTATCTACAAGTAAGATATACAACAAAGATGAGTCATTTTCTTTTAATGACACTTGCCATAATTGTTGTTTCTTTGTTTCGACAAAAAAATATAAAATCTCGGAACATTTTTTGCCAGGTGTGGGAGTTCAAGTCAAGTGTAGTAGTAGGTATGTAAAGTAGCTCGATGAGGTAGTCGTTTGAAAACATGTCACTATTGCTTATTTGAGCGGCTTCTCATCGTTAGTTCTGCTGTGTTTAACTGATGAGTGTAAATGATTTTTAATGACAAGAAACAGTATGTAAAGCAATGACATTAGACAGGTTTTTCTGAACAGGATAATAGAAAGCATCGCCTTGGGTAAAAGTAAAGTCTTGGTCGTTGATTAGCTAATTCCTCATCTAATCTAATTTATGTAAGTTATAAATAATAGCGTAATTGTATTCGAAATGGTAAAATCAGATAGCTAATTTCACAGTAAGTCATTAGTCATGATAATAACCCAACATCTTCTGATAAAATTCTAAAAACTTGCACACTGTAGCAAATCGATTTATATCAGGCTATTATTCTTGAGAACGACGGGAAGCGATCATAGGCCACACGTTGTATTGCCTTCCTCTACCCTGTCCACCAATTGACTTCAAAGAGGTTTCTGTGCTAATTGATTTTGTGTATAAAATAGTTGTTTATTTTGTAAAATAAAACGAAACACGTGTGCTAAATAAATGTAAACACAATCAGCTGTAAATCATCGAAAGTTAATTTATTTTTTGTATTTGTTTTTGTCTTGCCACAATTACAATTTTCAATTTTCCACATTTCTTTCAGGCTGTTTTCGAAAAGAAAAATCAAAAAAGCGCACACACAATTTCACAATTGCAAAAGAAATTGGATAATTACACGAAACGTGCGAAAGATTTGCAAAATCATCAATTCCAAAATAAAAGTCAACATCGTCAGCCGCGTGAAGTGTTGCGTGATGTGGGACAAGGATTGCGGTATGCCCATTTTTTTTTATGAATGAATCGAGAATCGAGGGTTTGGTTACACCAAACTAAAACTAATACTTAAATATGATTCTTTTTAATTTATAGGAACGTTGGCGGCAATATACGTGATGGTATAACTGGTTTCTCCGGTTCAGTAATGTCGAAACCACGCGAAGTTGCACATTTTATTAAGAATAAATTTGGTAGCGCTGATAATATTAACCAACTGTCGGGTAAGCGTTAATTTGCATTAACATTTACTTATACGTACATAGATAATATTGCTTTTTGATTTAACTTCAATCCATTTGTTATTTGCTTAGAATCGGAAATTAATAATTTGAATATGCCAGTCAATGCCAGCGGTGTGGTTGGTATTGGCGATATGATAGGCAGCTCAACACCAAACAATGCAATGCCGCCAACGTCCACCGGTTCGGGTACAACTGGCGGTGCTGGCAGCGGTAAATTTAATAGTGACAATGGCAGCGAGTGTAGCAGTGTGACTAGTGAGAGTATACCAGCAGGGTAAGTTACATATTATGTAAAGCGCATATTACTAAGTTCGTTTTAATAAAATTGACATTTTTGTATATGTTGCAAATACTATGGTATGCTCTCAGTTATTATTGATTTCCAAATTTAAATTTTTATTAGACAGAGAGAGAATAGCCCATGGTATGTTCTCTTTGATTGTCGAGAGAGTAATTTCGGTGGCTGTTTTTCCAAGAATGATGGAATACGAGATTACATCATGCGCAGGTCCGTTATTCGGCTCTCAAAAAAACTGTAAGAAGCTGCGACGGAGGAACCAGAATTATTTTACACAAATTATGTTTCTGACGACATGCGTAGAGAGAGGCAAATTTGGTCAAATGTTGGCTTAATGGCGGCGTAATCTTATATTCTGCCATTCTTGCTGTTTTTTCTGGTGCAAGCATGAAAGATTGTTCGAGAGTGATAAGTAGAAAAGTAAGGTAGTAAGAAAGAGATAAAAGTTTTGCGATCTCTTTCTTAATACCTTACTTTTCTATCTACCTGTCTCTCTCGAACAGTCTTTCATGCATGTGCCAGTGTAAACACCGACTTTCAAAGTTTCCATTTAATTTTGATCACAATTGATTAAGCTTCAAAATATGAACACAGTTGAAATTGATAAATTTCGTCATTGCAATATTAAAATATGTTTCTTCTCTTATCTTCACACACACAGCTCTGGCAAAAGCCAATCAGGCGCCAGCCAATATCATATTGTTTTAAAGTCGTTGCTCACAGAATTGGCTGAACGTAAGGATGAAATTGAGAAGCTGAAAGACCGTGTTGAACGTTTAGAGGTGCGTTGTTGTTGTTATTGTTGTTGTATAACTAACTACTTCATGACTTTCATCTTACAAGCAATAAGATTTGTGCTGTTTGGCTTTAAACAAATATTGCATATTTTAGGCAGTTTTGCATAATTAGTAATTCCCTATTTCTGTTCTTTATTCAGACCGCTCAGAAAGATTTTAATAACTTAACAGCAACACTCGAAGGTGAACGCTATCGTGCAGAAGGCCTGGAAGAACAAATTAACGACTTGACAGAATTACATCAGGTTGGTTTCCTATTTCCTATTTATAATACATGATTTGAATCAATAATTTAATATTATATAATATATGTACAATTCATTTTCAGAATGAAATTGAAAATTTAAAACAAACTATCGCCGACATGGAAGAAAAAGTTCAATACCAAAGTGACGAAAGACTTCGAGATGTTAATGAAGTTTTAGAAAATTGTCAAACGAGGGTAAGTTAAAAGCAAAAATTTAAACCAAAAGTAAAAAGTATGAAAAAATAGACTGGATTAGAATTTTTGCTTTTCTTATATGACTGCTACAGTGGCAGATGGAGGGTTTAATAGTTGCTAAGTAGCTGCGATTATTATCAAACCTTAAACCAGTTCCAAAATCTTACCAGAATCCACACCAAAATTCAAATGAAAAGTTAGTCTAAAATTCAAATTAAATTCATACCAAACCTAAGATCAAAAGGAGGCCAAAATTCAAAACAAAACACAGACCAAATCATTCAGATTAAATAAAATAAAAATTAACCACAATTCCAAAGAATCTCACCAATATTTAAACCAACTTCAGAGCAATACTCAAATTAAATTCAGATTAAAATGGGATCAAAAAACGATCAAATCAGTCAGATCTATTGACGGCCATATTCAGAGCCAATAAAAATTAACCAGAATTCCAAAGAATCTCACCAATATTTAAACCAAATTCAGAGCAAAACTCAAATTAAATTCAGATTAAAATGGGATCAAAAAACGATCAAATCAGTCAGATCAATTGAGGGGCAAATTCAGAGCAAAAACAACCAAAAAACATTAACCAGAATTCCAAAGAATCTCACCAATATTTAAACCAACTTCAGAGCAAAACTTAAATTAGATTCAGATTAAAATGGGATCAAAAAACGATCAAATCAGTCAGATCAATTGAGGCCCAAATTCAGAACAAAAGCAGCCAATAAAAATTAACCAGAATTCCCAAAAATTAGCATCCAAAACTGTGACCAAAATTTAAACCAATTACAGAGCGAAACTCAAATTAAATTCAAATTAAAATGTGATCAAGATCAAATCAAAAAACAGGCTTATATTCTGATACTTTTTCCAATTTCCTTTTTTCTCCATAAAGTTTACAATTTCTGAATTATCCTAATTATACTTATATATAACCGATACCATTTTTTTCTACATCCTTCCTTCCAGATTACCAAAATGGAACATTTATCGCAACAGCAATATGTTACCGTCGAAGGTATCGATAATTCGAATGCACGCGCACTTGTCGTCAAGCTAATAAATGTTGTACTGACAATATTGCAAGTGGTATTGCTATTGGTGGCAACAGCTGCTGGCATTATAATGCCATTTTTGAAAACAAGGTAAGGGCACATTATCACACACAGCACATTCGCCAGCGTTTGTCATGAGCTGTTTATTTAATTATGTATTCTCTTGCTTTCTATGTCATTTGAACAGAGTGCGTGTTCTAACGACATTCTTTTCCATATTCATTATTATATTTGTGATACGGCAATGGCCTGATGTGCAGGACATTGGTGCTGGACTGGTGCGACATTTGAAAGAGTCTTTGGTTGTTAAATAGATTTAAAAAAGATATTACAAAATAATTATTATTATTATTAAATAAGTTTAATTGAACTATGAAATATTTTATGCTTACGCCCAGTTTTTATGTTATAGCAGTAGTTGTTAAAAAAAAAAACAAAAATAAGGCAAAAAAAAAGTGTGAAACTGTGAGAAAACAAAATACAAATTTCGTATAGCTCTATAAAGTATGTAAAGTAGATTTATTATTTTTTTTAGCTAAATAAAAAAAAATTCTATTAATTTTTTAAATTTTTTTTTTTTTTTGTAATAATAAAATTAATTGTAATGTGTATGTAGTTTTATTACTTACTGTATTTGTAAATATATTGAAATAAATTTAATTTAAAAGATATTTCTAAAACTCTCATCAAGAGCATCACTTTTAGTTTTTTATATTTTTCATATCATAATTAATTTTCATTTACATATTATCATCATGCTACAATTTCACACACAGCCACACTCTTACACACACACTCATACACAAATGATACAAAAGAATACAATAAAATAAAAAAAATTTAATAAAAAAAACTTCATTATATTAAGATTTTTTATTACATATTAATTTACATACTAAATAAAGAGTGTTTTTTTAGAAGTGTGGTTTTTTCAGTCTGGCAATACTTTTTTCGGAGTTGGTCTTTTTGATAGCTGTCACTTGAATTTGCTCAGTTTGGTTTGCCATTTCAAGAATTGAAACAGAACGACCATCAAGCGCGTCGCACGTTCGGTGAATGGGCCCAAAACGAGTTGGCCACCGATCCCGATTTTCACAAGAAAATTTTGTTCAGCGATGAAGCTCACTTTTGGTAGAATGGGTACGTTAATAGTCAAATTTTTTCCCATTTGGAGTGATCATAATCTACAAGCCTTTGTTGAGACGCCGTTACATCCTCAAAAAAGTCTCTGTTTGGTGTGCTCTATGGGCAGAGGGAATCATTGGCCCATATTTCTTCAAAGATGAAGCCGGTCATAATGTTACAGTCAATGGGGAACGCTATAGAGCCATGATTAATGATTTTTTCGTGCCTGAATTGGAAGATGTTGATGTGGACGACCTTTGGTTCAAACAAGACGGCGCTACATGCCATACAGTCAACGAAACAATCAACAATTGAAGGAAACTTTTCGTGCGATTTATCACCGCTGGACTATTTTTTGTGGGGTTAATGTGAAGTCCCTTATGTGAAGTCTACGCAGATAAGCCCGAGACGATTGACGCCTCCTTGGAAGAGAATATTCGGCGCGTTATTACTGACATACGGCCACAATTGCCGCAAAAAGTGATCGAAAATTGGGCCTCTCGGTTGGAATTACTTCGACACCAGCCGCGGCGGCCACTTGCCAGAAATCGTTTTTAAAACATAATAGCAAATCCTTATCTTTATAATAAAGCTAAATTCTTGGCCATAACATTAAATTATTGCGTTTTATTTCTTCTTGAAAACCACACTTCTAAAACAACACCCTGTACTTTACTTTATTGATTGTATGACAATTGTACGACATAAATAGCATAATTATCTAATATTTGAAAAGAAAAAGGCATAATTAATATTAACTATCTACAGAAAAGAAAAGAAAAAAAAGAAGCAAATATAAATAAATTGTAATTTATACAAACCAAATCGTTATTAAATAAATTTTTAATTTTTTATACCATTTTTCACTCTTACAATAAGCTATTTGCATCATCATCCACTACAATATTCACCGACCGATTGTAGCTCACTTTTCTTCTACGCTCTCAATCTCTCACAAGGAGAGTGTGCCACAGGTATGATGTAGCATAGTGAAATCAATATCGTGATATAAATAAAAGTGACACCCTCTTTGTCGTACCCTGTACATCTGCCAAATCTAAAAAAATTTTTCTCAATTTTCACCCAAAAATTTTTTTGTCTTTTCAAAAAGTAAATATAAAATAAATTAATTAATTAGAGCCAGCAAAATAAACAGAATAAAAAAGTATCTGCAAAAGTATCCTATCCAACCCAACATTTAACGAAGATGTTCTCGAGCTTATTTTCTGTGCAAAGTCAGCTCTTATCAAGAAGATACATACATCCAGCAGGATCAGGTTGGTGGGGGTCAAGGCTTCAAAAGCCCAAGCAAATTCAAATGTTCATGGAGCATTTACATAAAACGTTTAGAGAACATTTTTAGTAACCATAATGACGATGAAATTTCTAGTCTTCGAATTTATTTGATGTTTTAGTTGAAAATTCTACCCGGTGTGAAATAAAGTGACATAAAGAAATTGTTTTTTTTAGAACTCATTTCAGAATTAAAATAAAACCATTTGAGACAAAAAATTATTCAAATTAAAAAAACTCAGGGGTGAACCAGAAGTTTAGAATTTTTACGAAGACATTAAAAACTGACCAACAGTCCGATTTCACTCAAATAAAGTTCAGTTTATTAAGGCTTTTTCAAACTACAATTCACTAAAAATTGATTCAAATATTATTAGCGGTTGCAAAATTGTTTAACATTTTTCTTAACGTTCTTCTTAGTTAGAGACTGGACAGTACGTTCGCTGACTACTGCATACGCTGGATTCCATCGATTTCGGAATTCTACATCAGTTTTGAAAACCTTCTTTTTTTTCCTTAGGGTTTGCTTCATTATACATAGCTTAATATCTTTCAATAGGACGAAGTTCCGGGCAGTTGGGAAGATTTGCCTCCTTTGGGACCACTGTGACATTATTTTCCTCATATTATTCCATAGCTGACCTGAAGTAATGACTTGTGGCTAGGTCTGGCCAAAACAAAACCGTTCCTTTGCTCTGTCCAATAAATGGTAGAAGGCGTTTTTGCAGGCATTCTTATATATAAATTCTGGAGTTAATTGTTCCTGTCGTAATGAACGCCTTGCCCCGCTGACCTCAGTTGCAAATAGCTTGCCAAACCATGAAGCGTTTTGGAAATTTGGTATATTTTACTTCAGAGTATTTTCTGGGTGTTGCACCCTTATTCTTTGCTGTGAAATAGGCATTCCCAGGCAACTGGTTGAAGTTCGCCTTACAAATAGAGAAATACAAATGAGAATTGCCTAACCAATCGAATTTGATTAGGCAATTGTCATACAGCTTTCGGGCACGCGTCTTCACTATTGTTTCCTTTGCTTCCGACCGGTCAGGTACTTTCTGCTGTTTGCAGGTTCGTAATCCTTGACTTCGCTTATATCGCATTACAGTTGATTGCGATGTACCAGCTGCAGCTGCAACATCTCGAGTCGACCTCGTGGGATGAGCTCGATACGTACTCCTGGGTTATTTGGACCCTTTTTTCTGTCTGACCTTTCGGTTCTGCAGATGGAGTTTCCGCGTTGTAGTTATTTATGACGTTATAAACCGTCGCTAAACTCACTGTGCTTTCCCTTGTAATGTTTAGTCTACTTAGACTTCGTTTTATCAGTCAAATAATTGTCCAGTATTAATTTGCGACGTTGTTCTTGTTGGCTCAAAATGTTGACTTAAGTAGATCCAAGAGGAAAATGAGTAATATAGAAAAAAAACTGCACTATTTACAGATACTTTCACTTGAAGATAACGGGGTCCTAAATCTTGACAATTTCGTATAATGGAAACGTAAAAATTATAAAAAAATTTTCTGGTTCACACTTTATTTAAAATTGTTTTATAAATTTTTCGGCGAACATTCGTGAACAATTGACAATTGCAAGTTGTAGCATTGCTGTGTTCTAGCGACTCAGTCGCAGTCACCTGTAGCTGACCTTTCCAGAGACTTATCTTCGCTTTCAATTCTAGGGAGTTGAGTTTGTTGTGCCAAAACAAAATAACAAAAAAAAGAGTAAAAGTTATAATTTGTAAACCGTTAAGGAAGAGCTCGACCCTCTGCCGCCCCGTGGTCCCGAGGTTCTGCGCTCGACGACTGTGTCCGGATGGCTTTCTGTTGTATAAACATCTAGACTCCCGATAGATCCAAAATTTGAAGTCGTGCATAACCTTGTGATTTGTCTTTTTCTTTCTCTTTTTTTCACTCTAAGGTCCACATAATTTTTACACAATACCCCAACAATATCAGCACGCTCATAAATGCTGCTGATGTAGCTGATTCCTTTTTCCAAGTTGTTGCAAGGGGTACATATGTACAATATTAAAGCTTGTAAATGCTTTAGTTCAATTTATGTAATTGAACTCAGTTCAAGGGTGATTAGTTCAAATTGCCAAATATCTAGGTACATAAATAGTGAAGCCTATGAAAGACTGTTGGGTTAAGTTGAAATACTTTAAGCAATTGTACGACGCCGAATTAGATTGAAGTAATTTTAAAAATAAGCAATAAAAGAATCGTACGTGGCGGACAGGTGCCTTTGATTGGTAATACCTATAATTTTCTGTTCATGCCCCTCCAAATTATGTGCGTACAACAAACATAAGAACAGTATGAATACTCTTTAGTCTTTGGGTTTATGCTATAAGAAATACATCTGTAGAAAATCCAAGTTCGATCTAGAACCTCCATGGGCTGTTGTGCCATTGCATGAAGAAGAAAAGAAGTATGTAATATATGTGGGGAACCAATCAACCTCGGAATCGGTACAAAGAAATGTTTATACAGACTTGAATGGATTGCCTAACTTCTAAGTAATTGAGAAATAATGTGTGTGTGTGTGAATGTTAATAATATCTAATTCGGACTGACTCTAAAGCAGAAAGAAGCTTAGTTGAAGGGTGGATACACTCAAAGGCTAAAGAATAAGGAGTGAGATCGAAAAAATCTTAACATATATAAAATTCAATAATTTTTAAATTTTTTTTTATTTAATTGATAATATTTTACAAATTACAGAAAAATATAACTTTTATAGTTCTAACCACTATTTATGAACTCTTGGACCTGTTTGGGTGAGCCTTCCATTAGAGATTTGATAGTTGTTTCAGACATCTTTTTGGAGCAGTTTGCCCATCTCCTTTTAAAATCTTTGATATTTTGGGACACCTTTTTTGTGCTCTTTAAGTGTCTTTTCAAAAGAGCCCAATATCTCTCCACTGGTCTTAGCTCCGGACAATTTGGAGGATAGGCCTCTCTTGGTACAAAAACTATGTTATTACTTTGGTACCACTCCAGAGTTTTTTTGCCGTAGTGACATGATGCCAAATCGGGCCAAAAATTTGTGGACAAATTGTGCTCTCTTATGAAAGGAAGAAGCCTTTTTTTCAAACATTCTTTGATGTATATTTCGGTATTTATAGAGCCCACTGTAACAAATGACTTGCTTCTTTTGCCGCAACTGCATATAGCTTGCCATACCAGGAATTTGTTAGAAAATTTTGTCTGCTTTTCAATTCTAAATTGTTCTTCGACATTTCCTCGAGCATCAGCAACATACAAATTTTGACCCGGAAGCTGCGTAAAATCTGCCAGTACATACGTTTCGTCATCCATTATGCAACATGAATATTTTTGCATGAAATTCACTTTTAATTTCCGAGCCGTACCTTTGGCGTCTAAATTTCTTGCAGAATTCCTGTATGGAACTTTTTGGACTTTGTATGATTTCAAACCTGCATTGGCTTTAACTTTTCGCACCAAATAGTCAGAGCACTGGGCTAACCGGGCAGCTTTTCTAGCAGATGTGTTTCGAGATCTTTTCAATATGCTTTCTATTTTCTTGGCTTTCCCAATATCATGTAGTCCTTGTTTTCTTCCCGAACCAGGTTTCCTATCTATGGTCAAATTCTCCTGAGACTTCCAATAACATTGGAAACAGTTTGACGGCAGACCTTCAATTCTTTGGTCAATTTTTTGTAGGACCAATTTTGATTTTTTTGATAAGTTTAATAATTTTAAGATTTACTTCTTTTTCTTCACTCATTTTGATCAAACTCACAATAAATCAACATGTTTGTCATTACAAATAATAACTGACATTGTTTTCAAAGATAACTAGATCAAAGAAATTTTTTAATTTTACACCCAAAAAAAATTATTAGGTAAAACGTGTGTTAAGATTTTTTCCATCTTACTCCTTAATAAAGGGCATTGAAAAATAAAATGCATAGCCTGCATACAGAAACTTGAAGCATTTCAGGTGATATTTTAACACTTTAAATAAAATTTCTATTCGTTTCATGAATACGTTGAGTTCCGAAAATTGTTTTCCCCAGCATGTATTCTAAAGGCCATTTTCCGATAACTCCTTTCCCCCTATAAAATAAAGTTGTGGGCAATAAATTAATAATGATATGATTAAAAGAACAAAAGTTATAATAACGCTTAGAAATTATTGAATTTCGTTATCACAATTCGACTTCGGTGAGAAATGTTTTTCGCGCATTTTGAGCCTTTTGTGGTGTTCAGCAACGAAGCTCAAGCAACATTTTCGCCTTTACTCTGATGAGCAAACCGCGGCAATACAACAGCTGTCCATATATCCAGCAAAATGCGATATTTGGAGCGTTTTTTGGGCAGCCGGAATCATCAGTACGTAAAATAATTCTCTTAAGACGACAATGGTCACAACGTTACCGTTAATGGCGGCCGCTTTCTATGATTTTGAGCCTTTTTTTTTGCCCAAAATGCTCGAGCTTAATCTGGTCGACATGTGGTTTCAAACAGGACGGCCCTAAATGCCACACAGTACATCAAACAATGGACCTAAAGTCGGCGAACAATTAATCTCACATTTAGGAACATTACCTAGATCGTGCCAACGGGCGCCTCGAGGCTACTTTTTGTGGGGTTATGTGAAGTCAGTCGTCTTCTTATGCCGCAAAGCTCAGAAAAGTGGTTCAAAATGTAACTGCTCGCACGGATCACTTTCAACGTAGTCGTGCTTAACATTCACATGAAATAATATTTAAAAAGTAAATAGAAAGCATTGATTTATGGAGACAAATAAAAATTGCAACAACTTTTTAAAAAATCAAACGCTTAAAAATCCAACCTTTATCGATCCAAGCCGCGAAGTCGGGCTTTAAAATGCTGAAACCATATTACTTTGCTTTGTTTGCCGCTTTACTACTTTTTTAGCCTAAAGGTCTAATTATAGAAATTTAACTTAACGTTACATAGCGTATAACAAAACTTAATGCTGATTATAGAAAACAAAGCATAGCAGCAAAAAAAAGTGGTTTCTTCTTGCTTTTTTTTTTTGTTTGCTATAAAATAATTGTGATGGAAGAAGATTTCTCATCATCAATCATTATAGAATAATAAATAAACTAATTTAGCACATAAAAAATCACTTTAAACAAGATGGAGAGTGAGGTGAATAAAGTTAAGACCATTTGCATCACATCGTGAATGCACATACTACTGTGGGCAAAAAGTAGTAAGACGTTTTAATTTAAATTTCGCGCGGGGGATTACTTTGAAGGGGACGAAATAGATTTGGAAGAATGAATAAAAAAATTTTAAATTATGAACAAAGTCTTACTAACTTTTGCCCACAGTAGTATAATGTATAACTACTTTTCATAGTTTTATAAGGAAAATAATTTTCACTTTATAACCCCCAAAAATATTTATATCAAATAAAAGAAAATGGTTTGCATGTTTTCGGAAAATTTAATGTTTTTTTTTGTAAAATTTTTTTTTTTTGTTACTGTGAATACTCGGCGTGCTCCACAAATCACATATACAAAATTACGCGTTCCATTTTCATTTCATTTCAAACGCTGATTGGTCAAAGTATTTTTTGCAATCAGCTGATTCAAACAATTATTCAGCACACTGTAAATGAAACGAAAATTGTGTGGCGAATAATATTTGGAAAAAATTATTTGCTTTAAAGTTTAAATGTAAACTCCAGTCATTCCTTTTTTCATTATTATTTTTACATATGAAATAACAGCGCAATGCATTTTCACTTTTTCCACTAACACTATTGACTTTCACTGTTCAAAACTTTACAAACAAATACAACAAAAAGTTCCCACTAAGGCTGTGGTTATATTTAAAAAAAAATTGACTCGTCGAACACCATGCAATTGTTGTTGCCCGAACACGAAAAAGAGCTTTTACTCACTCTCACAGCGAACACGATATGCTGGGTGAAATGTACACCGAGCACGCTTGTATCCAGGGTGTCATTGAGTTATTCTACAAAAATATAACAAAAATGTATGTAAAATAGAAGTTAAACATGCAAACCTCTACATCATTATTTTCATATGCAGAAAGACGAAGCTGGAAATTTTTTTTTTAGTTTTTAAAAGTGAATATTAAATATATTATTCACAAAACTATGGAAGAAAAATCATATTATTTTCATAATTTTTCAATTATGTTATTAATTTCACTCTCCATATTGATAAAATCGTTTAAAGTTTTTTTTGGTAAACCATTTAGTGTTGCCGTTGCAAACAATGTAGTATTACAAAAAAAAAACTGAATTTCGACAAATAGCAACTCTGTAATGTACATCAATGTAACCACTACACCCAGCACGAGAGTAAAATATGATGTGTTCGTCGAACAGCGAACACCAGTATAACCAGCATCTAAGAATTCATTTCACAGTAAACATTAGACATGTTTTGCGGCGAATATCCAGAATGCGTAATCTTGTATACTACTTATGTATGTGATTTGTGGGCGTGCTCAATGTTCTTTTCACTGAGCATATCGTGAGCAAAATCTTTCTCTTCGTGTTCGGTGCAACAACAATTAATTGGAGTTAGCCGAGCAAAATCAGCAAATTATCAGTTGACAGCCTAAACTCTGGAGTAACCGTTTTGCTATTGCTACGACTGCAATATTATCCGCTTAGAAGAAGCAACAACAAAATCTCAATAACAAAAATGAATACCGTGATATTACTACAACTGAGTTAACTTTAACAGTGACAGTTGTTAATTTTATTTAAACATTATCTTTACTATGTTATCATAGTTCTTGTTTTTCTACATATTTTACACATATTGTCCTGGTTATATGTCCAGAGTAGATATGTAAGTGTTTTTCGGACCCAACAATGCCGTATGGACAAATCCTGTGACAATTAAGTAGTGTTTTTATTCGCATTGGCAGATATTTACCCAGAAAGACTGATGCTTGAACACATTATAGTCCCCCTCTATCCTTTTCCACGCCACATTTAATAGAAAATCTTTCAAAACGTAATTAGCATGTGAATTAGAAAAAAGAACCGTCTTAGAAATAAGTTATCCACGCAGTCCTTATGATGAATAATTTGTAAATATTTTCTATATACAAGCAATCTATAAAGGGAATCTATCTATATACTTACATAACCTAAATTACTATACAGGGCGTCCCGATAGGAGTCCCGATTTTGTCTAATTTTTTCCTGTGCTCGTGGCATCTCAGAAATTTAACAGCTGTCGTCTACGATTGTTCCGAAAAATGGATCAACGCGTTAGCATTGTGAGAATGAGGCCAGAAATACAGTGACTGTAACTGGCATTCGTTACAGGAACATGATAATCGGGGTTCTTGTTGCCTCAACTAATCGTGCGATTTCGTTCTTTGGGGGTTTTGTGAGATCCTTGTTGTCTATGCGAATAAACCACAAAGAATTCCTTAGCTCAATCGTCGGTGAGATAGAGCCATATCGTTCTCAAAATGTTATCGTAAACTTCATTCAAAGAGCAAGGGTCAGCACTCTTATTGGGACACCCTTTATACATAAACTAATACTTTACTGTTACTATATAGGTATACTACATACATATTCAGTTAGTACTTTCATATTCTTCATGTTTTCCACTTTTTCTAGTTCATAATTACAATAATTTCATAATTTTAAATCGTCTTTATAGTGGTAAAGTTATTTCCATTTTCATTTTTTTTTTTTTTTTTTATAGAATAACTCCAATAAATAACAAATTTCCAATTTAAGTACGTTTTTATAATTAAAGAATACAATTTTTACAAATACAAATACTATACAAAAATAGTGTGAAAATTATTTATAATGTATTAAAATGAATTACAAACACTTCGTTACATTTTAATTATAAATATTTATTGCAAAAATAATAGATATTAATAAAAAAGGAAATGTTTTAAATGAAATAAATTATAAAATAAACATCTTTAATTTTGAGTTAAGTTGTTTGTTTTTGTAGTAAAAAACTATAGTTTGAAAAACTCGTGCCTGACTTGATTTCCTAGATATAAATTCCTCGCAGTTACTCGTGCTGGCGCCAGTGGCGTAGCCAGGTCGGGTGACACCCGGGGCGGACCTAAATGGTGTCACGCTCTAACACCCCTCCCCCTCTTCTTTTGAAAGAATTATTCTATGTGTAGGTATGTACGATTATTTTTTATTTAAAAGTAAGTAAATAATACAGGAATTCATAAAGATGAGTGAACTTAAATTAAAACGTACTTAATTTAAGTCACAAAATAGTTAAATCCTCTACGAGTACGAGACCAACAAGGGAAACTTTTATTTACAGCATGTTCTTCTTAAAGATCTTGGATGATTTGAAGATATGATTTAATTAGATTTAACTTTGAAACACTTCTTTCACATGAAGCCACAGAGACACAAACTGTCAAGAACAATTGAACAGCTAAAGATACGTTTGAAACAGACTCTATAAAGTCCCATTCTACATTCTACAATAAAAGTTAGCATATCAAGTGTAGTCCATTTACTTGCGACTTTAAATTCAATGTTGTTGCCTTAATTTGAATACGTAGTCTTTGTACTTTTACTTTAAGTTCTTCTTCTACAACTTTATCGTAGTGTGACGCCAACTTTTTTTGCATTTATATTCAGTTCTTCATCCGTGCGAAACAGCAAGTCATTTGTTTTCACAATTTGAAAGATATCGGCTATATCATTGAATGCAATGGTTCGAGATTGAATTTTGTCGAGAAACGAGCGATGGATTCAATCATCGTCCTCTTGTTTTAGCTGTTCGTTAGCAGTTAAACCAATATCTCGTTCCGTTTCACTCTGCATTCTCTTCTTGTACCTTATGCGCCGGCTGATGCTTATTCCGAGCTTTGAGCAAATAATACTAGCCTTCTTCAATGCACCTTCCACTAAACATTCCCGCTTTTCTCGTAAAATGAGAAATAGGGCATTCTATTTCGCTATTACTTTATCAACAGTTAGTCCTGGAGTTTGCAAATATTTTTGTGTAGCATCAACGTCCTCCAACACAAATGCAAACAAATGAAAGTATAATTTTAGACATTAATACTTACTTAGGTAATTATAATATTCTTTCCGCTTTTTGGACATTGCAGGTGTCACCCCAAAAATGGTGACACCCGGGGAGGATCGTCCCGCCCTACCCCCCGCCCCCCTTGGCCTCTGCCTCTGGCTGGCGCTTCCATATTTTCAATATTGGATACAACTGAGCATATTTCCATCAATTGCATTGTCGAACCTTATCGGGCTTTGGTTGGTTTTTCCGATTTTTTTAATCATTCTTTGCCTTAGCTCTGCTTGCGATCAGTAATGCCAACTCTAGGTGAATTCTCTGTTTTGCGGGAAATCGAAAGATCGCGGAATTTCCTTTCTTTTGAGGGGAATCTTTAATTTTTTCGTACATTCTGTGTTTGTTACACTATGCAACAAATTTCAACTTTATCTCTCGGGCATGGATTTTTGCTTATGCAATGGAGAGGGTAAACACCCAGTAGACTTTTGACTGGCCAAGTTAAGTAGTTCCTTACTATTGAAAATTAATTACACTATTCGAATATGAAAGCGTTTTGCGACTTACGTCATTAGTAATTCAAATTGAAGGTAATTGACAGAATTGTGATGAATTATCAATATTAAGTGAACTGTTCAAAAATTAAATTATATGGTACACACCTGGACAAAATAATAGGTGTGAACCCAAAAATTTTTAAGATGAACGAAAAAAAATTAATTGGCAAGGTCTACAATCAAAATGCATGGTCAACTTCCAAAATTTGGAAGTTTGGTGGCACTGTTTTGGAATGAAATGGCGCAATCCCCGAAACAAAAGTTATTCTCGATAAATATTGCGGCTTGTGTTCAACCTTCAAATTGATCTGGACAATAAAATAGGTGTGTTTTTCTAAAAATTAAAAGTGAATAAATTTAAAGCGTTATTTCATTCCCGAAGGTAAGATTTCGATGAAAGTGAACTAAATAAAGGTTTAATTGTAATTTTTAATAATATTAGATGGGTCGTGGAGTTCATTGCAGTACAGAGGAGAGAAGACTTGTTCGTCAGCTCCGAGACAAAGGAAAAACCTACAAATTCATTGCCAGATCGGTGGAACGGTCTCAGAATTTCATTACAAATGCTCTCAAGCCACAAAAAGCTATGGAGCACTTAAAAAAACTTCATTAATGACCGACAATCGTATCGTTACATTAGCTACACGCGACCCGTTTAAGTTGCCCAGAACAATTGCAAGCGAAATTGGGAATGTTGTATCATCACGAACCGTTCCAAGACGATGAGTAAGCGCAAATCTACCCGGTAGGATTGCTCGCAAAGTTCCTCTGCTTAGAACTGCAAATTTGAAGAAGAGGAAAAATTTTGCATTAGTTCATAAAACGTGGTGCAGTTCACAAGGAGAAAAAAATGGCGCAATATTCTCTGGAGCCATGAAACAAAAATAAATTTTTTTTGATAACGATGCGGAAAGAAACGTTCGTCGCCCGAAAGGCAAAGAATTCGACGTCCGGTTCACAAAGAAAACAGTGAAGCACATAAGTGGTGCGGATATTTATTCTTAAGTTTTTTGTGCACACCTTTTATTCGGTCCAATCGAAAATCTGTGTATTTTATGAATTAACCAAAATTTAAGTGATTTTTTTGAAGTTTTTAATGTTATGTTTTATGTTTTGTTATGACGCTGGAGTATGTTTATGTTGGAAACTAATTTATTTTTTGAAGGTTAATAAAAAAGCTGTTTTGAAAAAAATATGTTCACACCTATCATTTTGTCCAGGTGTGTAGTTGTCTGTTGAAATAAAACGGTTTGAACGAAGATTATTAGTGTTTGTTTTAGTACAAATTAATTGGTATTGACAGAAAATTGACAGTTAATTGATTTAATATCATATAAATGTATCCTATTAGGGCAAGAATGATAGAATATAAGATTTATGCAATGTGCAGATTCGCCTTTTTTGTTCTTATTTCTCTCTGTCAAGTGAAAACGTACTATAGCCAATCAGATCGCAGCATAGAGTCGACTATGACATACTTGCGCAGTAGATTTAATTTTTGACCAAGCAAATGCACAATCTGTTTTCTATCATTATTGCCGCCCTTGGGCGGCGAAAAGAAATCTGTATAGAGAGACGCACGAGTAAGTGCGGAATCCTATGAGTACATGCTCAAATACTCATTTGACGAATGGAACGATTCGTTTATGTAATTGGAAACGCAATCACTTTCACTACATGCTTAAAAGTAATGAATTTAATTTAAAACGAATCATTTATACAAATTTATTGTTTTAACTACGGTTGTCACAATTTTTTACCATTCGAAATCGAAAATTTTTAAAAGTTCTCTGAAACTTGGATAAATACAGAATTATACAGGACTAAAATATCGGGGAGGATCCAAAGTGTGGAAATAGGATAATCCCACGAAATACAGGATACATGGTCAATTTACGCATACATATGGTAATAGTCTAATTAACAAGGGTGCACTGTAAAATCATAGATAATAAGTGAAATTAATTAGTTGATTGATCTATTGTCGATGAAGCGCCACCTGTGTGCCTTCAGTGGGCCATTGATCTGTTGTCATTGAAGCGCCAGCTATACCTTCGGTGGTGAATTGATCTGTATTAAATGAATCGCCACCTGTGGTTTCAATGGGCGATTGATGTGTTGTCATTGAATCTTCACCTCACCTGTGGCTTCAAAGAGGTTAATTGATCTGTTATGGGTGAAGCAGAACCTGTGGTTTTAGTGGTGGATTGATAATCTGCTGTCGAGGAATCGCTATCTGTGAATTCAGTAGTTCATTAAACTGTTGTCGACGAAACGCCACATGTGGTTTCAATGGTGAATTTACCTGTATTAAATGAATCGCCACCTGTGGTTTCAATGGAAGATTGGTATGTTGTCGTTGAATCTTCACCTATGGTTTCAGAGGTTGATTGATCTGTTGTCGCTGATTGGCCTCCTGTGGTGCCATTGGTGGATTGGTCTACCGTCGATGAGGATATAACGGTGCTTTCTTTGGCTGTTGCAACAACCTCAGTAGTTTCACTATTAGATGTCGTGGTAAGTAGTGCTTTCAGTCACTATTGTTGATGATATTTTACCAGTGGTTTCGATGTTTAGCTGACCTTTTGATGTTGTCTTGATTGAGTCTTCTGATTTCTTCGCAAGCAACTTGCAACATGCAGAGAGACAGCATGAATGGTAAATGAGTTCATTAGAGACAATAATTGCATCAACACTCAACTCATTGAGTGCCGACGAAGGTCCTCAGATTATACAGAACCATACAGTATCAATTACTGGCCGAATTCCCAGTTTCTCAACGAAAGAGAAGAGCAGAAGATTTACTTGAAAATTTGCCTGAAAATCGTTCCTCTGTGGCAAGAAAACACCTAGCATCAGCACAACAAAACATAGACGAGATTGGCCGAGTTTCTAGTCAACTTCATAACATTCGCGAGTTTTCAGACCGGCAAGTGGCAAGTGGCAAGTTTTCCACATTTTGAGATTATACAACCTGAATATTTTGATGATGATGATGATGACTATTATTATAATGATGATAATATAGATGATGATAATGATGATGTTAAGATTATAATTGTAATGATGTAGCAAGTAAATTCGCCTGCTTTGAGTATGAATATTTTGATGGAGATGATGATGAGCGCGGCATTGGAAATGCAAACTATCAAATTAAAGTTAATCCAGATGTAGCACACCGGAGGATCATCAAACTGACCTATACAAAGCATTACATTTTGCATAAATCAGCACATCGTTAAAAATTCCTCCGGCCACGCCTGTAATGACTGCGATAGACTCTGACTCTTACAAGTTAACTAAACCTAACCTGAAAACCCAAAACGCAAAGGTTCTGAGGAAGTAGACTTCTGTAGGGCGTGTCCCACTGAAGCACACCATTTTTTCCTCATTGTTTTTATTTATTTATTTATTTTTACTAATTTAATGTAATTTTTCAATGACAATACCATTTAGTTTATTTATTTTTTTAGTTTTTTTGTTTTATTTTACTTAAGACACAAAAAACCATTACATTTTGCTTAATTAAATAATTATGTTTTTTTTGTTTTTGTATGTTTTTTGATATATATTTTTTTTACATTTAAAAATCTTAAATATTATCAAACAAAGAAAATATGAAAAGAAGAAATTTTGCGGATTTATTATGCCCTTTGATATTTTTTATGCAGTAAAAAATCATATTTATTTGAAAGGACTTTTGGCAAAAATACATTAACATACAAACTAGTACATACATAACAATAAGATAAAACAAAATGCCATTTGTTTCGGTTTTGATTTTTGTTTTGTTCATTCTTTTCGCATGAAGAAATTATGAATTAAAATAAGAAAACTTGTAAAATTAAAGAAAAAATTGTCAATTTAAATATAAAAGATGAAATTTAAGAAATATTATAACATTAAAGAGCACAATATTTAGGAAAGTTAAAAAGTAAAAAACTATCGAAAAAAAGAAAGAAAAAAAAGAAGAAAATATTGACATTGTTAAAAAATCGTTCTTCATGAACTAAAAATTTGGTGAAAATTGGAAAAGGAAAACGGCAAATATTACATTATAATTATTAAGTTTGAAAATTTTTCGTTAACGATAATTTTACATTAGTATGTAGTAGTTTTGCTTTTGCATTTTCTTTCTTTTCGTAGCATTAATTGATAAAAATTATATAATCATTTAAGCCAATATTAAATAAATCACATTTTAATATATGTATAAATATATATGTATAAGGTATTTTCAAAATATTTTACAAACAGAAGACGCAGCAATTTCTCAAATTGAATTCAAATGTAGAAGACTTTGCTTTCTATATTTTATAATATTTTTGGTTTCATTCTTGTTATTGCAAATCACATCGATCAAAGCGAATTTTTATGTTTACGATAAGCGTTGGAAGCAAAGGATAAATAAAATTAAAAAAATCCCGTCTCGCCTGCATTTTCATCATCACTAAAACTTGCAAACGTTAACTATTTCATGAGGGAGGTTGGTTTCTATAAAAGAATAACTAAAAATTTTATCAAATGAGCATATGCAAATAAAAAGATATGTGATATCGCACATTGTTGTTGACTGACTATTGAAATTAACAAAATTTTAATCTCTTAAGAAAATAACAAAATATTAAAAAAAAAAAAAAAACAAACACACATTTAAATTCAAATGAGATATTGGCGATCTGAATCTGAATTTACTGCCCGTTCACCAGCAGCAGCATTGGTATTTGGTAGCGCCACAACGCCGATGCCACCTTGTGAAGGTGTTTGTATGAAAATCGAGTCATGATCCTGATGCTCAGCCATCGGATCAATGCCGGGCTCACCAGCAGCAGCAGCAGCAGCACCATCACCGCCTCCGCTGCCCTTTCGTATATTGGCAGCGGGAGTAGTGGACGTCGGTGTTATTTCAGCGATCGGTTCGTATATGGACTGGTGCGGTATGTCGTCGTCATCCTTAAAGGATCCACTTAAATTCGGATTCAATATATTATTCGAAGAATGCGCTGTTGTTGGCAATCCAGGTGTCGTCAGTGGTGGTGTCGCTGCAACTGTTGCGGATGCTCGTGTTTGTGTTAAATATTGCCTGGCTCGCGTGCGTGGCGTCACACTGCCGCTGCCACCTACCTCTCCACTAATGTATTCGCCAGCAGGTATAACTTCTTCGAGATAAGGTGGCGCCGCTACACTTATCAATTGATTGCGACGATGGAAAATTCTGGATGCAAAACATAAACGTAAAAGTGTTTTATTTTATACTTGTGAAAATATATATGTAATATGCATCGTTACCTGAAAAATGAAAATGGCCATAAAGGACGCCTGCTGGCGCTCAATTGTTCAGCCAAGTGAGCTGGTAAATTTGGTGTACGATCGAAAGGATTGACGCGACGTGAGTTGTGCTGCGTTGATGATTGGTGAGACAAGAGAACTGTAAAAAGGAATTTGTATATTAATTGAAACAAAAAATAGGTAAAAAGGGCATGAAAGAGGAGCTAGAAACAATATCGAGTACGATTACTCGAACAGAAAAAGTTTCGATTTAACATTTAAGCAAACCAGCATTCACTTATTTTAATTAGGAAAAGATAGGTAGGAATTTATATCAAAGATTCTCCAATTCGCTTACCATTCTCGTCATCCGATGTCATGTCATAATTGGAGCTGGTCTCCCGGCCAAATGTGCCATGGCGTGTAGTTCTAGCACTGCCCGGCCCGCCTGTTGCCGTGGCATTAGCCAGACTGTCGTTACCTCCTGAGCTGGGCTGCAATAAAGGTGTAGTATCATCATCTGTGTCGGTTACACTATCCAATGAAGACTGTCGATTCGGTCGATTTGTTCTCGCTTCGCGTTTCGTAAAAACCTTACGTTTGCATATGGGGCAAACGCGACGATTTTCCGTTAACCACGGATCAATACAATGACTGTGATATGCTGGAAGGAAGTGCATAAAGAAAAGTTAACATTACAAAGAATTCCCCGCAGCAGAAGATTACTCTCCAATGGCACTTACGATGTCTGCATGGCAGCACACGCAACTTATCACCCTCAACAAACTCATCCAGGCATATGACACACGTGTCATACGAGAGATCACTATTCTTGGTATATTTCAGGATGGGCAGCTTTCTTAGCATACTTTTCGGCAAACGATAACGGCGCAAGCGACGCTCTTCGCGTATGCATTTGTAAATCATATAAAATATCTGAAAGTACAAAACAAAACATAACAAACACTTGCTGGAGCAACTGGTGGAAGGAGACACCATCCATACTCGTACATACCATAATGAGAAAACAAAGTCCAATCAAAATGGAAAATGGTAAAATCAATTGTGTATTTATATTGAATGGCAGCTCATCGTTAATTTCAAGCACAATATCCGCTATCCAGAATTGTAATAAATTCATGCCAGTGGTGTGGCCAACAAAAACGGCGGGTATATTAATGCCGCTGGAATTTTTCGCTGACATTTGTTCTGCGAACAAAACATTTTTATTATTATACATATGTACATATTAAACTTAAAACAAAATAGGAAAAAGCAAAAAGCCTAAAAGCAATTTACCCAAATCATCGCCATCATTGTTATAAACAATTACAGCATCATAGCCCGCTCTCTGTGCATTTCGCACCTTCAACTCAAAAGTGCAGCTCACGGAGACTCCTCTGTAAGACAAAGCGTATGTACTATATTGAATCAAGTATTTGAATTAAGAATTATTAGCACATACATAAGTAAATTCAATTCGATCAATTAATACCTTTCAATGATTGCTACATATCTGGCATTGGTGGGGTATCCTTTTGTGCTCGGCGGATCAATTTTATCGCATGCATACCGTGTGGGCCGAGCAGGCATGGCATAAACTCTCAAACCCTTCTGCGGCAAACTTGGACCGAATGTTGCGGGCATATCATTGTATTGCTCAAGAAGCTTAAGAGGGAGAATAGATCAAATCGACAAAATAACAATACAATTTAAATAAATTCTTTTTTTTTTTTAGCTTACCTGATTTGTAATTCTGAAGACCAAAACATGTGAATCTGCTTTATTAATGAGCACACACAAACTCATAAAAACAATTTCAAATATTGACCATTGTTTTGTTTTTATCTCCATTGCACTGAGATTTTGAGACAAGCTTACTCCTTCTTCAAATTGAGACTACCTGGCCTGGTGTTTTCTGCTCCTCCAGCAACTACTACCTACACTTCCCGCCAACACCTCCTAGAATTGCCAATGTGATATGTTTAATTACTGCTACTACTTTGGATTTTAGAGTGCAAATACTGTTATGTATTTAGATCCTTTGATTTTAGATTGGATCAAATATTCTTTTTAAATATCGTTGCTGTTGTTGGATGCAACTTGTTGCATGTCTCATTGGAATTCGATTTTTGATTTGGCTGCAAGCTGAAACTGTAAGAAATAGAAGAAGTAAACGATAAGTTAAGAAAAATCTATTCTTAAGTTGGTGTGTGCAACTGTGCAAAATCATAGCAGAAGAAAACAAGTACGATAACAATAATTATTATAAAAAGTAGTTAAAGGCAGTCGAGGGTAACGAGAGGCGGCTGGAAGCATACACATGCAAGCAAAGCCTATCAAGAGCAAGCCTGAGGCAATCACATTTAACCAGGCGGAATCAATCAATGGCTAATCAGTGGCAACAAGCGATTCCTGACTGTCAGAGAGAATCAGAAGCTAGTGTACCATATCTAATAAATTAATCTATCATCCATGTACAAATATAACACGCACAACATAAGTGGATGCGAAAAGCTCGGCCTAGGCCCTCCATGGGCTGTTGTGCCATTAAAAGTAAGTAAAGTAAATCTATCAGAAGCAAAAAGAGACAGCCGGCAGCACTCGGATGTAGTCAAAGACAAATGGAAACAGCAAGAGGCAATCAGAAGAGACAAAAATGGTCAATGTAAATTTAAAATCCTCATCTTCAACAAATGATGATGAGTGGTTGATAGTGGTAGCTGTGGCGTAGTGGTAGTGCGTTGGACTGCTGCGCAGAGTGTCCGGGGTTCGAATCTCGGCACAGGCCAAATCAAAAAGTAGAAAATATAATTTTTCTACACGACAACGCCGTCTCTTGGCAGGCAATGGCAAACTTACAAGAGTAAAAATTGCTATGAAAAGCTTTTCACTTCGCCGTTCGGATTCGGCATTAAACTGTAGGTCCCTTCCATTCATGTACAAATATAACACGCACCACATGAGTGGATGCGAAAAACTCGGCCTAGGCCCTCCATGGGCTGTTGTGCCATTAAAAGTAAGTAAAGTAAAAATGCCTAGTACAAATATCTACTACCAGACAAAACTTGTGAGCGCACTATGAAAACTGTATTGCCAAAACTGGAAGCCAGGAAGATTGTCCTAAGATCGGAACAAACAGTGGGCATGAGACTTTCATCGATTTCGCTATGATAGGTAACACACCAGATTCATAGGGTAACTAGGCCTGATCAACGAATATGCATCAAAATTGTGATCGATGGTAGACACCAGTTATTAGGCATTAATATTTAAGGAGTTATTGCTGACTTAATCAGGATTCATTTGCGGTTTTACCACGGATTGAAGCCGTTACCCTTACCGTTTCCGATTTGTTGGCGATTCATTCCCATTACCGTTACCACAACTGGTCACGGTTACCAAAACATCGTTACTGGCAACTAAATGTAGTACCAACTTCTTGAAAATGCCATCTCAACACTTTCCAAATTTCAGATAATAGTTGGGTATACTTTTTCCAATACGGCATTTGTTTAAGTATAAGAGTTCCAACAACATGAGTGGTGAAAAGCTCGGACTATGTCATCCATGGGCTGTTGTGCCATTAAAAGAAGAGAAAAAATATTAAGAAAGAGTTCCACACTTTTCAATTTTTCGTTAACGGTAACATACAGGTATTAAAAGTAAGTAAGTAAGTTGATGTCGTTGGCAAGAAGGCAATTATTATAAATATTATTTAACAAAAATAAAAAAAAAAAAAATAAATGAAAGAGACAAGTAGATTTACAAAAGACAAAACGAAAACGCCCACAGCTTATAACATTTTCGAGTTAAATTTCTGTAAGTTTTAATATTTTGTTATTTAGAAGAGTTTGTAATGTTTTTTGCTTTGCATTGGAATGATTCATTATGAATAATCATTAATGTTGATTTGACTAAATTAAATAACAAAGAATTCACTTACAAATTAAATGTGCAAATAACAATGATGACCAGCAACAAAAAAGTAGAGAAAAGTATTTGCAAATTATTTCAATTTCATTGCAAAATATCCAAACAAATTTTTATGGAAAATAGCAAAAAATAACAAAAGATGGGTTCCATGCGATCCATTTGGTGGTTTTATAACAGTTGTGTTGGCATCCCTGATATTTCAAACATACATACCTGCCATTGCACCCCTGCATACCCGCTATTTTAATAGTCTATTGTAAGACATTTACGAAAATGAATTGTTTGAGCATCGAACAACGTTTTCAATTTTATTAAAAACTTACAACAAAAGTTGTGAATCTTACGTTGCCATATTTCGCGTTTCGTCAGGGGAGATTGTGGTATTCAGCATCGTCCTACTGTGCAAGCAATTGGAAGTTACAAGGCAATGACAAACCGACAAGAGTAAAAATTTCCTAAGAAAAGCTTTTCAGCATAAAACTACAGGTTCCATTTCTATTCATGTACAAAAATTTAACACGCACAACATGAGTGGATGCGAAAATATCGGCCTAGGCTCTCCTATGATCTGTTGTGCCATTAAAAGAATAAAGAAGATAAGAACAACATAATTTTGCGAATAACACAGACGGCAAATCATTAACAAGCAGAAGAAATATTAAAGGCCCGATATGGTTACCTTGAGGATCGCCGGCAGTAACAAGCAATGCTTTTGGAATATCACCGCTTGTTTTCTGCCAGTGATATATGACTATATCCATCTTAAGAGCAAGGGAGTAAATCCAAATCCAATCAAGCCTAGCTTTTTAATCTGAAGACCATGATTGACTTTAGCAAATGCTTTGACAATTACTAAGTGTATACAACAGTTTTGGACACACAAAAATTATTGTAATTAAAAACGAAAAACAGACCGACGAAACGTAATGCATGAGTAAAAATATATTCCGTAGATTTCCAAGTGGCCAACCATCGCACGAACATTATGTACAGCTGCAAACGCTTGGAAAATATTTTGCTAATAGGCCGCAGTTCCTCCACCGTTATTCGGTTCCATTCACGACGCAACGACTATTTCAGGGACTGCAAATTTTAATGGCGTTTAGCACAGTCCGTGGCCTCTAAAATGGACCATACCCTGTAATCTATCGGATTAAGATCCCGCGAATATGGTGGCCATTCTTGTGATGTGATAAAATTAGGAAAATGAGACCTGCACCATTCTTGTGTCGTTTTGGATCTGTGTCCTGACGCAGAGTCTTGTGATTCGAACGTCCAATCATTAAAGCCAAAGTGCTGTCGGAGTACCACAAGTGTACAGCGGTACACTTCTTAGTTGATTTTCATTCCTTGTTCCACAAAAATCAACGTTGTCCTGCCATTTGCGCAAATCCCACCCCATACCATGGCGAATTGCGGATGTTGGCAATGTTGAATGACGAATGATGGTCCAGTAGTTTCTTTTGACCAGGTTGTGTCATTTTGCCGGTTATGCGCTTGTTCAACAGTAAACAGATCTACATCTGTGAAGACGATTTTCCAATTCCTGCGACGTTGAAGTAGGCGACTTCTTTGCAGTCGTATGCGCTTATATTCATCCATAAATAACTGCCCTTTTTTGGAGGAACTTGCAAGCATTGAGTTCTAGTTCGAACTGATTCACGATTAATGCTAGTTTCGTGAGCAACTCTTCTCATGAAAATTGTTGAATTATGCTGCACCCAAACCCACTTTTGAACGACTTTGCGATTCATGGGAGTATTGACGGTGGTAGGTTTTCTGCCACTTCCTGGACGGTCACCACCTTCATGATCCAGCTCCTTAAACCGTTTAACTGCGCAAGAAACTAACGAACGAGCTATGTGAAGATGCGGCGGAATCTCACAATTGCCTTTGCCTAGCTGGTGGAATGTTAATAATAGCTTAACGATTATTTGACATCGTAAAATTAATAACTAAATGAAATCTAGAACACACAAAAATGAAATCAGATGCACTCTCGATTACGTAGGATAAAACAAGAATGAACAAAATTGAAGAAAAAGTACAATACCTTTTCTATAGCGCTAAGAAAGCTTTATACTTTTATTAATTGTCACCCTGTATTTGGTTTACAGTTTACCCAGTTTGTTGGTAATGAAGCATTTGAAGCATCTAAATTTGTATACCTAAAATTTAGCTTAAATATAAAAGTTTAGTTAGTAAGTTTGCCATCATGGAACAAATGAGTGAATGAATCGATAGCTGACAGCGTAAAAAACAGAAAATCTGTAAAATGAATGAGTCAACAATTTGGCAATGTCAATGACAGCGACAAATTGAGATACAAATCTAAAAAGATTGTGATTCAACGGAATAAATTAAATATTTATTTTAAACAATTTTCATCTTTACATAAATAAACAAATACAATAAAACAAAAAATTATGTATTATCTACAATTTGGTATAATATTTTATACACAATCCATAATAAAAATTGTCTTCCTTGAAGTTATAATATCTGGTAATCAACAAAAATACGAAATATGTATAAAGAAAAAAAAAAAGAAGTACTTAATCTGTGAATTTATGTAAGAATTCAAGGAAATAATTGCTGAGCACGCGTTAACTGATAACCACTTTAATAATAGATTTTTGTCTGAGCATCGGATGTAATGTATTCAGAACATATTCGCAGGCAAGATACATAGGCAATGACCAAACAATGATAGAGACACATCATAATGGAATTCATTAGATCGTTGCAGCAGTTGATTCAAGATAAGTGCATACGTGATCACCGTCACCATTCAAGACCAGTGTGATTCGAGAATCACAGTTATTCAATTTAAATCACTGTTAGATTCAATTTATACTGTTAGATTGATTAGATTAGATTGAAACAGGGGCTGGGCTGGTCACAAGGCACCAAATCACTGCGGCCTAAAAATGCCTATTGTGAAGAGCCCATTGAATATCCTAAGATATGGTACCATTCCTAGGCTTGTAGCATTTAAAAATGCTAAGATATCCCTGGGAGTTATATTGCCCACTTCAACCGTAGCTGGGTATGCAATAGTAAGGTGACGTAGTCTAAGACTTGCAAGCTTGTCACAGTGGCAGTGGCACAGAATGTGCTCTGCTGTTTCCTCGTCTTCATCACAAAATCTACAGAATTCGTCCCGAATTACTCCCATGTTAGCAAGATATTCCCTAACTGGGCAGTGTCCAGTAAGAAATCCTGTGACAGCTCGAATGCCATTTCTGTTTAACATCGAGAGTTGTTTTGTTCTTAACTTTGTTACACTTGGCATGAATGATTTTGCTTGTATGTTGCCTGAGGTGTCGTCCTAGGCAGCCTGGACCTTTCTGTTCAGCCATTGAGCTTCGAGATTAAGCTTTACAAAACTCTATGGCTGGCCGCAGAATGGGGTTGGTCCAACCATGAGTTCGGATGCCCCTTTTCTGGCTAGCTCATCAGCCATTACATTGCCCTCAATACCACTATGTCCAGGCATCCAAATTAGATGGACTCTATTTTGTAATGTTAGCTTGATCAGTAGTTGAAGGCACTACCATATAAGTTTTTAACTAAGTTTGAAGGAGTTTAAGGCCAGTAGTGCAGCCTTACTATCCGAAAGAATGTATGTAGATGTTTCGTTTACACGACGGGAATTTATTCCAAACAGCCGCGGCGGCCACTTGCCCGAAATCGTTTTTAAAACATAATGGCAAATCCTTATCTTTATAATAAAGGTAAATTCTTGAGCATAAAATTAAATTATATGCGTTTTATTTCTTCTTGAAAACCAGACTTCTAACAAAAAACACCCTATATTATACTCTTGCACAGTTATTGGTTTGAAAATCACTGTAATTTCTAAATAACGATTACATAGAACGGTCTACCTAAAATATCGTATAGGTTACAAATGAACTGAACTCTTATGGTATATGGTGGCACCAGGGTGGGCGTATCACCTTAAACCAGTATGTTACGATGCATAAATCACGATTTTCAGGACCAGCAGGAATTCATCTGAAAAACATAAGTAGTGCCAAGTACTGTTTTAATACCTCATTCCTCATTTATTTTTTGGTAAAAGGTCAGGTCGTAAGTACATAGTGCATCTAAATACCAAAGAGTAGCATTTGTCCACTTTGTGAGGTTCAAATATAGGAGTAGGCTTTTTAGCCCGATTTCTGAGATTTCATTAGGAAATCTAGGAATGGTTTGCCAAATGAGCGAATTATTGCTCTTGCCAAACCTGGGAAGGCACATAAATAGTGGAAGAAGCTTTCCGTCTCTCCCTCTTCCTGACAGCTATGTCAGATGATTGAATGGAAGATTAAGTCTTGCAGCATGCTCTCCCACAGATCAGCGGTAATGCGTGAGATATTGGGTCAGTAGTTTTCTTCCTAAAATCGTTATATTCTGGCCACTTTTTGCTAAAAGTGGCGCAGGTAGTAAGTCGAGTAAGAGTGACCTTAACATTGATAAACAGATTCCGCTGTAACGATGTCAATTGCCGAAGCCAACCTAGCTAGCTCGTTTACCCTCTCATTACCCGCGATGTTGCTCTGGCTTGAAACCCATTACTACAGTAATTTACAGCTCTTGACCAACTAGAGCGAGTTCCTCTCTGCATTGCCGAACTAATTTGTAATTTATAATAGAAAAACCTAAAGCTTTAACAGCAGCTTAACTATCTGTAAAGATAACTATCTTGGCCCCATTATTCCTGATGCCATAAAGTGATCTGAAGGCCTCCCTTATTGCCAGTAATTCAGCCTGGAATACCTAGTGTAGGCATATGGATGAGGACACTTAGACGGCACTGTGAGTAGACTCCTGCCCTTACACCGCTGCCCACGTCAAAGCCCACAATTACCCCATTGTTCCGTCAATCCGCTTTGAATGGGGAGAATACATACAGAAAAGTCTTTCATGCAGTTTAGGTGTAATGTAATGACTGTTTATGTTATGTAGCAATGAACCCTGTAGGAGTATCTTGCGGTGACAGTACGTTCTTCTGGTCCAGCTTCCTACTTCTTTGAGTCTGACTGTTTACTGCCACTTTCCGTATTTCGGACGACGAAATCGCACAAAATACGAAAACCTATACAGAATACAGAATGTGGCGATTAACGGAGGGTTTTGAAAATAGTACATATGTATATGACTTGAAACCTCATACCAAGTTCTTTATTTGCATCTTTTTTAGTGACCGTAAATCGATGATTTAGCTCTATGTGTTCTCAGTTGCAAATGATTTGCACAGCACTGTAAATCCCCCGTTGGATTCGCTACGTTTCCGGCACGTTGAGAGTGATTTATAATCGTAGTAACAATAATTTGAGATGGAGCCTTTCTTGGCTGTGAAATGAGCTCCATAATGCCCATTTATGTCAAAGCATTTGTATTTAGTAAAATTATTTTTAATGGAATTGATTAGAGAACTTAATATTTTCCTAATTTAACTGCTTTCCAGATAATAGTCGCCATTTGGGTGGTGCACAGGCAATCGGACTTCGATAGCGAACACTACGCACACTTTGTCTCTAAAGCACAAACAAATATGTCTTTACAGAAAAAAACACAATCATTGAATTCAAGAAACTCAACTTTCTCTGCTTTCATTTGGTAAAAAATAAAACTGATAGCGTGAGTAAATTTTACTTGAAAATAATATGTATAACAAAAACCCAACAAACACAATTCAGCAGTGTGTGACTAATCAAAAACAATCTGTATTTAATAGGGAATAGAAATATGAAAAGAATTAGTTATGATGTGGTGTCCAAGTGGCACATATTAAAATTATGTGAGTAATTATGTTAGAGGTGCTCACGCTTTGTAGCTATATTAAAGGGAAATAGCTAAAGGATTCCTTTGTCGGTACTATTGCAAGCATTTTATTTTCCCAAAACATAAACTAAAGCTAACCAGAATTTCTTTCAGCAACTGGTGGCCTTAAAGAGCTTATGTGGTAATACAATTGATATAATAGACCTAAGTAAGTCCTGAGTTATCTGAGTAGGTACTGAGCTTGTATGCAAGCTCAAACTGCAACGACAAATGCATATACCGGCAGCTACTGATATCAATTAATAATGGAGAAACTAGCAATTATTAATTGATATTAATTAGGCAAAAGAGAACCCAGTCAAATGAAATTGGAACAATTCAAATAAATATTATAAATTACAAAGAAATAATTTCATGATTAATACATTTTAAACCAAAATAAATAGTATATTAATTTGTTATTATGTAAAAGTATACAAGTTTATAATTCATTAGAACGTCACATATGTAGTATACGAGTAAAGCGACTGACTATGCAACGATTGCATTTACTACAGAAACATTGCAATTGAGTACGTGATTCCTTTGGTATTATTGTATACATAAATTAAATTAGCAAGTAATACATTATCTTTAGGGCAATAATAATGTTGTTAATATGTCTTATGAAAATAATGAAGTACTTATGCATTCGTAATTGAATTAATACAAATCAGTGTTCGTTAATTTGCTTGGAAGTATGAATTAAATAGTTGAAATCGCAAAGCCGTGGTTATATTGAACATTTTACTAGGCCAACAATTACTTTCATTACAATTATTTCAATTACTCGATTGCCTGGCCCTTCTTTGCCACAACCCGCTTAAGCCTACCATCGAAACTGTTACAAGCGGCACGCACTACTTCCATTGGTATGTATATTGTCCCATACGTCAATAATGGCCGGCTTATGGTAAAATCATTCAAATTGATATATTTGTAATCCTTTAGCAACGGCAACATAAATATTCCCATATGCAAAAGTCCAAAGGATTGCAATCTGGAGAGTTTTGAGGACATTCAACATTGGGGATAAGATCAGTCAAAGTAGCTTCACACCAGTTTTGAGTAATTTTGGAGGAGTGAGCCAAAATTGGCGCCATATTTCTAGAAGCTATAATAGTTACGTGGGGTTTGAGATGTTTTTACAAGACTACTTCTTCACAGGTAGTATGTATTTCGCCGGAGAAAATAATTCGAGCTGCGAACATCGACATCTCTACAAGAGTAGACATCATTGGCAAAAACGCTCGAGCAGACAGTGCAGCATTCTCCAACCTGGAAAGGGAGCCTCGTCGAGTGGGTCTAGTGGTGAACGAGGACAAAACGAAATAGCTTGTGTCAACAAACAAACTGCTCGAGCATTTTTGCCAATGATGTCAATATCATCAGCGTATGCTAGCAGCATGACACTCTTGTAAAAGATAGTGCCAGAGATGTCGATATTCGCTGCTGTAATTAATTTGGACAAAATGTCACTGTTTACAATTATACTTTTGAAGTCGTCAAGCAACAGCTGTTACTATGGGCTCAGTAGGCAATTGAGAAGTAGAGCCCTCTCTCGACCGACGAAAATATCGCTCTAGAAGTCCCTCATCCTTCCCGTCCTAATGTATGGTGCAGAGACGTGGACATTGATCATCAATGATGAGAGGCTGTTAGGAGCGTTCGAGAGGAATATACTCCGTAAGATCTACGGTCCAGTAGCCGTGGACGACGTGTATCGAATAAGATGGAACGATGAGCTGTATGAGCTGTACGCCGACACTGACATAGTCAAGCGTAAAAAAATCCAGCGGCTTCGCTGGCTGGGTCATATTGAGCGAATGGAAGAAAGCACTCCGGCTAGAAGGATGTTTTATTCGAACCACGGTGGAGGAACACGCAGAAGGGGACGTAGTGTAGTGCCAGTTAAGTAAGTATGTATTTCGCGCTGATTTTAACCCCTTTATTAATGAAAACAAGTGGTAAGGTCCCTTTCTGGGATATGGCTCCCCAGACCATAACTGATTAGGAATTTTGGTATCTGGGAAGTTGTTTTCTTTTCATTTGGGATGTCCTGGTAAGATACCGCCTACAATCTATAATTTTGAGTGTAGTGTGGTCCTCCCTCCCCCCCCCCCCCCCCCTCACTTCGTCGGAAAAAACTATTTCATCGCCAGCGTGCCAAGATAGCAACAATTTGGATAGTCGTTATAGTCGTTTTTCCACTATTGCGTCGGCGAGGCCATGCATTTGTAGGTTGTAACGCAAAAGAAGTCCTATTGATTCGCGCGACATATTAACATTTTCGGCTACCTTTAGTGCTGACCTTTGGCAATTACTTCGGATATGTTCTCTGACAACACCCTGAGCGATTGAAAAAATCGAAAGTAAAAGTAAAAGCTGGTCGCTTTAACTTTATAATTTGAAGATATTCATATTCTCTGTTTATTACTTCAGGAATTCTTTAGCATATGCATAAATATTAACGTAATAAAACGGCGAGGCGACTTGAATGAGCGAGGAATTTCTTATATTTTATAACAAAGTATTCAATAATCGAAATATTTCCTTTAAGCAATTTTCTTTTCTTTTTCTTTTATATATTTCCACATATGTTCATTGAATTTCCCAATATCACTAGATTTGTCGTTATCTTTCTCTGAAAAATGTAATGCCGCTTATCAAGTACCGATAACTTTTTAGAGTTTATGTATTTGCTTTTTGTTGTTAAGCGCTCAGAAAATTATGGTAGTACTTTTATTGAAAAATATATAAGCTGAGTTTTTTCATAACTTGCTTCTAGTTATGTATACCATAACTTTTCTATTTTTTTTTTTTGTTCTTTATTTTTATTTGTATCTGTCTTTATATAAAGTAAACTATCACAATATTGGAGTTATTTGCAAATGTATCACTTTGTAGTGAAAGTGCATTACATTAAATACATAGACAAAACTTAGATTCGATCTGGGAAATACAAAATGTGGTATCTTTCAAGCCTTCTAATAGCAGAGCTGTTGTCAAATAGTGAAATTGCAAGGGCATTTGTGTGGCTGTGCAGTCTTTCGATATACCTTTCATTAAGCTTTCTGATTTCGGCTTTGACGAGAGGTATGTTGAGATCTTTATGAATTTGCTCATTAGTAATAAACCATGGTGCATTGACTATTTTTCGCAATGTCTTGGATTGGTATCGTTGCAGGATTTCTAAATTGGAATTGCTGGCTACGCCCCACAATTGTATCCCATATGTCCATACTGGTTTTAATATTGCTTCGTAAAGACGAACTTTGTTCTCAAGGCTTAGTTCCGATTTTTGCCCAAGAAGCCAGTACATTTTTGAGGTCTTAGTGTTTCATTGTTTTTTATTGGCTTTTATATGTTGTTTCCATGTTAATCTTCTATGTATATGAATACCAAGATATTTTACGCAGTTATTTTGTGGAATGCTGGTGCCATCCAGAATAATGGGCGGGCAGTTTTCCGTTCTAAGTGCAAATGTGACATGAACCGATTTTTCAGGATTAACTTTAATTTTCCATCTTTTCAACCATTCTTCTATCAGTGATAACAAGCTTTGGACATATCTAACATATTGGACATAGCGAATGATAAAATCTTCGTTCGGGATGATCTTACGGAATTCTATCTTTTTTGTCGAATCCACTGTTGTTGCGTTTAACACATCGCACTGTTCGGACATGATCAAACAAAGACAACGATGCAAAGTCGCCGCATTGTACTTTATTAGGACAAGCATAATTTAACGCTTCCAGTTTGTTATTAAAAACTCGTCGTACACAACATTCGTACACGAAAAATCGCTCTCATCGAATTCAATTAGAACATAGCATTAGGCCGCAGTTATGTTGGCTGTTCGGCAGAACACATCAGGTGGTTACATTGAGCTCGCTTTAGAGTTGCTTTTGGTCGAAATGGTGTTTTTGTTGTTAATACTATTTTGTGGGCAATGGCAACAAATAAACTTTAAACACTTTTATTAAGATGTGTGAAGAGTGAAGTTAATAATATGCAATGATGCAAGACCATTTGCTTCACATCGTGAATACCGCGAATATGATTAAGAAATACATACTTGTCAGAGTTTTATAAAGAAAATAAATCCACATTTAAGCCCAAAAAATATTCACAGCCTTTGCTGCAAATGGAAATAATGGTTTGCATGTTTTCGTACCATTTTACATACATTTTGCTCTTTTTTTTTTAAATGGCTCAATGTCACCCTGAATACTTGGCGCATATCGGGTTCGTTGTGAGAGTGAGTTTTCGTAACAACAATTTCATGGTGTTCACCAAGCAAAATCTGAACATAACCACGTCCTAAGACACAGAGAGAGAGAGGGAGAGAGAGAAATAAGATTAAGTTGTGGCTATTCCAAATCACGCGGGCGCCAGTGTATTCTAGACTTCACATGTACCAGCTGTGCACGTGTGGGTGGTCACCACGAGAGTAAAACGAGTCTTCGCCGACTTTTTCAGAAAAATATGAAAGGCTAACATTAACAGAAACAATGATTGGGAGGATTAGATGAAATATTGAGCCAATGGCGAACTGCAATTAGAAAATGGGAGTAAATCGGTTGCATGCTTCGTGAGTGATGATAACTTTTTATCCTGAAACTACTGAATGAGCTGACAAAAATTACTGCAATTAAAAAATGTATTTTCAATTTCATTTAAAAAGAAAGTTAAGTAAGAGGAGAGTTAATGCCCATTCTGAAATGGAATAATTTAAGAAAACTGGCCGGTTAGTGACCGTAGGCGCCTAGGAACAAACCCATGTAAACTCTAACTGAGATTTTAGAATATTATGAAAATTACTGCAGATTTTGAATAAATCACTGTGTGTGACACTTTAAGGCTTGAAAATACTGTAGACTAAAGAAATTACTGTAGAATTAACACCACTGCACTACTTATGTATAAACCCCTGAAGAATATGGTGACAAGCCTTGAACTGGAAGTTTAAAATAAATAAAAGACTGTGGCAATTCTTGGAACCATCCACCATTATCGATGCCCTATACTTAAGCGGGATAACCAGCGATTGATTATGATGATGAATGAACAAGTAGACGAGCTTGATATAAACGGAAACAATATGCGTGCATATGAGTTGGTATTCTGACTGAGTATTGAAGGTTCAAAGGATACCTTTGTAAAATGTTTTTTGAACAAGCTCAATAAATTTTGCAATAAGGAAGAAAAATCATTAGAAAATAAATCGTTATATAACGATGCTTGTTTAAAGGCAACAGCTTTAAGTTTATCTAATGACTCCAACTCCCACATCATTATGATGACGGCATTTTCAGGCGGTGCGCTACTGTCTAATCTACTGTTCCGTTTCCAATCTGTATAGGATATAGTCGCCGATATAGGGTTGTTTACTTTCATTTGCCACAAAAAATATTTATACATCCCGTTATGCATCATGTGTTCCTTGATTACGTAGTAATTTTTCTTCAATTACAGCTTATCGAGTGCATAGGATTGTGATGCTCGTGATGCACTCGTTTAGAGCTTCAAAAGTGTAGCCTTGCAAGTAATAAGATTTGTGGCAGCGATTGCTGCACTAAGCAAAATAAATCAAAGCAGTAGTTAGAAACTTGGAAATTCTCGTCTATGTTTTGTTGTGCTGATGTGAGTCGATCTCAGGCAAATTTTCAAGTATATTTTCTGCCTTTCTCTTTCGTTGATAAGCTGGGAATTTGGTGACCTCAATGACCACCTGGTGCTGTATCATCTGAGGACCTTCGTCGGGAGTCAGTGAGATGAATTAACTCATTTGACATTCATGTCATTTCGAGTTGTGTGTCAATGAAATTCGAATCATAGTAACACAATCGCCATTGGTTTTTTTTCAGTCTTTCTTTCAATTCCAGAAATTTCTAACGATTTTTGTTTGAAATGTCAAATTATACTAGAAACTGATGGGCAGCGCCCTCTATCAATCGAGTTTGCTTCATACTTTATGCTCAGTTTGGTTTGCCTTTTCATAATGAATAGACTTACTCCTGAACAACGTTTGTAAGTCGTGCACATTTATTACCAAAATAATGGTTCGGTTCGCACGATTTTCACAAGAAAATTTTGTTCAGCGATGAAGCTCCATTTTGGTTGAATAGGTACATTAAGCACATAAGCAAAGTTGTCGCAATTGGAGTGATCATAATCCATAACCCATTGTCGAGACGCCGTTACATCCTCAAAAAGTCACTGTTTGGTGTGCTCTATGGGCAGAGGGAATCATTGGCCCATATTTCTTCAAAGATGAAGCCGGTTATAATGTCACAGTCAATGGGGAACGCTATAGAGCCATGATTAATGACTTTTTCGTGCCTGAATTGGAGGATGTTGATGTGGACGATCTTAGGTTCCAACAAGATGGCGCTACAAGCCATACAGCAAACGGAACAATCAATTTATTGAAGTAAAGTTTTAGTGGGCGCATTATCTCGCGTCGTGAGCCTGTCGCGTGGCCTCTAAGATCGTGCGATTTAACACCGCTGGACTATTTTTTGTGGGATTATGTGAAGCCGCTTGTCTACGAAGAAAAGCCCGAGACGATTGACGCCTTGGACGCCAATTGCGGCAAAAAGTGGTCGAAAATTGGGCCTCTCGGCTGCAATTTATTCGAACCAGCCGCGGCGGCCACTTGCCTGTAATCGTTTTTAAAACATAATCGCAAATCCTTATCTATATAACAAAGCTAAATTCTTGCCCATAACATTAAATTATATGCGTTTTATTTCTGCAAAGCCACACTTCTAAAAAAAACACCCTTTATTTGCTTGCATATGGAGAACATTAAAAAATGTGTTTTAATAAAATGCGCAGTTTTTTTTTTTAATAAATTAATTAATATGTAATGAAATTTTTTACATTTTCCAATTAGCAAAATCAACTGCTTGTTGTTGAGAAAGTAAAGCTCTGGAGCAAATCCAGAGCTTTAGTTTCTGGAGCACATGAGACATAGTAAGTGATATAGAATGAGAGAGCACTAAGTCTTTTCTAAACTGGCCATTATTAAGTCTCACATTTGTTCGATGGCATAATTTAATTTGAATAGAAAATTTTCACCAATACTAAAATTTAAAAGAAAACAACAAGTAGTAGAACATGAAAATAGATGGGGTTTTTATGTAGAGAACCTTGAACTTTTCAAAAAACTCCATTGTTGGCGGGTGAGCCAAGCTATCAAGGTTATTAATGGTGGGTAATGTAAGTGAATTACGTAGTTGAAAATAAACAGGCGTTGCTAAAAAAAAAACCACAGCAACAAGCAATAAAGAATCTAAAAGACGAGTTTTTAATATATTTTACAAACATTTCGAACAATTGACTGTAACAGAAGAAAACGAAGAAGCCAGCATAACAAACAGCAAATTCAATAAAAATGTACATTATGTTGATAAGGGTGTCGGGTGGGTGATTGAAGGAGCATGTTGGTATGCATGAAACAAAAAACAAACAAAAAACTATGCAATGACAATGGAAGGTGGCGCTTGCGGGGGTGCTAATGCTGCTTTGTCTGCTCTCTTTTTTCTTTGTATTTTACTTAAATTTTGTAAACTGGAGTATCCATAATTTACTTAACACGCGCGCTGCTCGACAACGCCAACACTTCTCACACTTCCTGGTAATAAAATTGAAATGTTTTAACACCCGATTTCAATTTTTAAGCACACACTCGCACGCACGCACTTTAATACATACATACATGTATATATATTTACAAAAATAAATAACTTTTGTTAATCTCTTTAATTAGTTAGTATTTCAAACGTTGAAATAGTTTTTGTTTTAATTTTTCTGCTTACAAGATTTCAATCGAATTTTCCTTATATTCTTTGAATTTTCTTCTATTCCTTTATTTTATATTTCCTTTTCGTCTGCTAATCCGTTGTTCTTTGCTACTGTGTTTGCGTTTCTTTACTTATATTTTTTGCGTTTTTGTTTTTGCTTTTCTCTTTCTCTGCTCTTTTCGATGTTTTCTATGTGTAGGTGCGTGTGCGCGATTTTTACACCTACTTGCTTATTTTTTTATTTTTATAGTAATTTCTATCTTATTGTTTTTGTTTTAACTATTGCTACTCGCTGTTTTTAGGAATTGCGAATTATCCTAAAATCCTTTTTTCTTAACATTTTAAATTTTTCTTTTTCTGTTGTTTTTCTTTTGGTTAATTTTTGCAGAAGCAAATCACTTGTATTCAGAATTTATTAAGCACGATTGATGAATTTATGAAGAAAACTGTCGATGACAAGATGCGTACCAGAACAGCTGTCAAAATGCGATTGTAGTAGAATATTAGGGTGAAAACATGGTAGAATTTATAGGTAGAAGCAATTTGAATTTTCAACAAGAGAACAATTTCAAAATTGAATTTTTTGACATACTACTACTGTGGGCAAAATTTAGTAAGACTTTGTTCATAATTTCAAATTTTTTTATTCATTGTTTCAAATCTATTTCGTCCCCTTCAAAGTAATCCCCCCCGGCCCCAATACACTTGTGCTTGTGCCAACGTTTTTTCCAATTCTCGAAACAGTTGTTAAAGTCAATAGTCAATTTCCGGAATAGCCTTCAATGCGCTTAGCGATTCATGTTTAATGTCTTCAATTGACTCAAAACGGTCAAACGGTCCACGAAGCGGTTTTTTGAGTTTAGAAAATAGCCAAAAGTCACACGGTGCTAAGTCAGGCGAATAGGGTGGTTGTGGAACGATATCAGTCGAATTTTTGCAAAATGGTCTCGTAAAACCAATGCAGTGATTTTGGAACCAATCGTGCATTCACGCTTCTTAGGCCCAAATGATGTTTTAAAATGGTTTTCACTGATCCTTCCGATATTCCAACGATGCCAGTAAGGTCTCTGACTGTTAATCGTCGATTCTCGAGCACCAATTCCTTGATTTTATTGACGTGTTGATCATCAGTTGATGTTGATGGCCGTCCTGGACGTGGTTCGTCGTCAACGCGTTCTCGACCATCTTTGAACAATTTTTACCAATCAAAAACACTTGCTCTCGACATACAATTATCACCGAAGGCCTTTTGCAACATTCTGAACGTTTCGGCACCAGAAATTTGATTTCGCACACAAAATTTAATGGAACTTCTTTGTTGAATAATTTCACTGATTGTGAAAATCGCCGAATGCACTTTTTGTACTTCAGAACTTCAGAAAGACAAGCGTATACTAAACACTAATGATTATTTTGATGTGACATTTGGCACAGATGTCACCGACAGTCATACCAACCTTAAAAAAATAATATTTTGATGAATGGGTTTCCGCGCGAAATTTAAATTAGAAAGTCTTACTACTTTTTGCCCACAGTAGTACATAGGTACATAGTGATTTTTTTTCAATAGTGAACTGAAATGTACCTGAAAACACAACGATGGTGCAAAAAGGAAAACAGTACAATATTAAAACAATTTTTTTCTTCAATTGTCAATTTTCTTCTCAGTTTTCAAATTGCTCCTTCCTCTAAATATTTTCATCATAGGTAGATCTGAGCAACGTTGCATTTGTTTGATGTTTACACTGACACAACCATGAAAGACTGTGCGAGAGATACAAATAGAAAAGTAAGATAGGAAGAAAGAGATAGAAGTTGTGCGTCTTTTTCTTACTACCATACTTTTCTACCTGTCTCTCTAAAACAGTGAGTTCTCAGACCGGCAAGTTCCACCAGTTGAGATCATACAACCTGAATAGTTTGATGATGATAATAGTTATAATGGTGATAGTAATGACGATGATAGTAAGATCATATTTATAATGATGTAGCATGACATGTGGTGTAGTGGTAGTGCGTTTGACTGCTAGGGAGAGTGTCCGAGGTTCAAATCTCGGCACAAGCAAAATCAAAAAGTAAAAAAAATAATTTTTCTACACGGCACCTCTTCTACCTCTTGGCAGGCAATAGCAAACCTACAAGAGTAAAAATTGCTATGAAAAGCTTTTCACTTCGCCGTTCGGATTCGGCATTAAACTGTAGGTTCCTTCCATTCATGTACAAATATAACACACACAACATGAGTGGATGCGAAAAACTCGGCCTAGGCCCTCCATGGGCTGTTGTGCCATTAAAAGTAAGTAAAAGCTTGACATTCGCATGCTTTGAGTATAAATATTTTGAACAAAAAGAAGTTAATCCAGATGTAGCTCACCTGAGGATCATCAAACTGAACTATACAAAGCATTCCGTTTACATAAATCAGCACATCGTTTAAAATTCCTCAGGCCACGCCTGTAATGTCTGCGACAGACTCTGGTTTTTACAAGATTCTAAACCTAACATGAAAACCCAAAGTAAACTTCTGTAGGGCGTCTCACTGACGCCCTTCACCATGATAGAAATGTTAAAATTGAAGGAAGTTTTGATATTGAGAGATCAAAAAAAAAAAAAATTAGGGGCAAAAATAGGGTATTTAAATATAAAATCGTTATTGGAAATTGTTAAAAGCGTTTTATATAGAACAAATTAAAAAAAACATCCTAATATTTTACAAATATTAAGGTACAAACAAAAAAGAACGCGGCAACGACATTGCGCCATCTGTCAACACTTAAATACCATGCATTCTTATGAAGACGAACATAACGGCTGCGACACTGCATCTTTGCGCGAATGTGCAAACTGCAGACGTCGTCGGCTTCAATCTAATTCTATGTTGACATGCAGCAGAATAGAAATTAAACAAATTATCAACCATTAAATTATATAATTTGGTTGCTTAGATTTCTTTAACAACATATAAATTATAATTGAATTGTTCAATTAAATATTACATATTGTTTTTTATCGGTTTAAAATAATCTGTGGAAATTGTGACGACTAGAATTAAAGTAATTTTGTTGTTGCCGCTTTCATTGTGTTCCAGTCGCAGACAACATGACGTTATTTACTGCGGATACCAATTTTGCTGTCATGATGCAATGAGGATAAAGCAGCGAAAAAAACAAAAAAAAAGTACTGCTGTTTGTTGTTTTGACGCTGGCTCAACTGGTGAGTGACTAAGACATTCGTACGTTAGTATAGGTATATCAATTATATGAATGGACTAGTCGTAGGTTTAATTCTTTGTTGCGGTATTTTTTATTTTTTTTTTCACAAAAAGAAAATACAAAAAACATGAGCGGCAGAGTGAAATTTTAAACCCTGTCACTTGCATATACCTATAGTTTAAACTACTCCCGCATTTCATTGTTTTCTGGCTAATTGTTTTCCAATTAGTTGTTTTATAAAACTGGTTGCTGCGTTCCGATAGGGTACTTTTCTTTAAATCGGTGCTAACCAAAGCGCTAAGAGAGCTCGTTCGGCCGATATAAAACTGGCAACAGTTGCCGCTGGGGCAAATGTGTTCTGCATTTTGAATTACTCTCTCCCTCTTTAGCTTTTTTATTTTACCTGGAAACAAAAATTCTGAATCTTCAGCAGCAACTGTTGTCAGTTGTTTTTTACTTGTCGTGACGATTTTTTTTCACATGTGTACAGTGTCGGACAATCAAATAAGAACACCTTGAATTATAAAACTTCCATTGATTTCCTTTTTATGGCAAACAATTTTTATAGAGAAGAAAATTTTATGGTATATACTTTATAAATTTCTAGGTGGCAATACTACATTTAAATATTTTTTGGGGATTCCCAAACAAAAATGTTGAGTTGAAGCGAAGCAATCGAAGGCGGACAATCAAAATAAGAACAGCAGACGAAAAAATTTATATTTTAAAAAGAAAACTTAAATTTGTTTATAATTTGTGCTGGTAAGCATTTAAATAGTAGCATTGAGGGTAATTCAACAAATTAAATGTAAACTATTCTGTAATGTCACAGCAAAATGGGTTGAGCAAAGCACTGCAGCAAGGATGAACGTGATTTGGTGAAAAAACTGCGAAATGAGGGACAAAGCATCCGCCAAATAGCTAAAACTATTAGCAGATCCTCGACATTTGTCTAACAATCTTTATTACCTCAAAAATTTCATTGCGAGAGGTAGGCCCCGCAAAACTGCCAGTGCAGATGACAATCGCATACAAATTTTGGCGGCACGCGATCCATTTAAGGCAGCTGCCGCAATTAGAGAGGAGAGGAGGGGTTCAAATTTGTGCTCGATCAGTAAGGAGACGTTTGGTGGAAAAAAAATGTACGGGAGAACAGCACGAAAAGTACCAATGTTGACACAAAGACATCGAAAGTGTCGCATAGAGTTCGCTGAAGCGCACATTGAGTGGGATAGTTCAATTACATAATCCAAAAAAATGGTCTAACATATTATGGACAGACGAAAGCAAGGTGAATCTGGTTGGAAGTGATATCAAACGTTGGGTTAGACGCCCGAAAAATGCAGAATTGAGCCCAAAATATACTAAGAAGACGTTTAAGCACGGAGGTGGAAGCATCATGGTATGGGGATGCTTCTCTTGGTATGGTGGGGGCCCTCTGTATTGGATAAAAGAAACGATGGACAGATTTCTTTACGTAAACATCCTTCAGCAGGTGATGCTTCTTTATGCTGAATGGGAAATGCCCCTGAAATGGCAAATGCAACAAGATAACGATCTAAAGCACACCTCAATCCTTACGCGAGATTGGTTTTCCCATAACGGAATTCCCGTTTTGACCTGACCTTCACAATCTCCTGACCTTAATCCAATCGAGAACTTGTGGAATATTGTCAAAGAGAGATTGGCAGTGCCAGAGCTAAAAACAAAGACGAATTGTGGCAAAGCATTCAAAGAGCGTGGTATTCCATACCCCAGGCTACTTCCGCGTCTCTGGTGGAATCAATGCCTAGAAGGTGTAAGGCGGTTTTAATTAACAAAGGCTATTCCACAAAATATTAGCATTAGCGAACAATTTGAGTCAATATTTTATAATTTTTTTTTTAATTGAAGTGTTCTTATGATTTTGTTCTTTTGAAATGTGATTTTATGTATAACTTTTAAATTTCTTTTTTTACACTGAATTGATTTTGTTTTTGTTATAAGAAAAAATTTAACTTATGGGATAAATGAATAAAAGTAAATACCTTTTAAATTTATCATAAGCCTAGAGAAATATTTTTTTAAGGTTTTTGGTTTCAGAACAAAGTGTTTTTATTTGATTGTTCGACACTGTATATACGACAATTGCTTTCACACCGACGCTAGCGATCGCTCATAACAGAGCACTAAGTCGATGTTAATGCACTTGAAGAATGTTTAATATAAATTAAATTAAAAAAAATTATTTTTAATGCACTGGGAAAAAAAAATTTATAGAAAATGCATACATACATAGAAAAGGTACACTAAATATCATATTTTATTGTTTACGAACATGTTTCATTTAAATACGAATTATTTTAATTAATTATTCAGATGATTACTTTCATTTCATCATCATTATACACACAACAAAAGGGAAATTAATTCCCTTATGACTGTTTCTCTCGCATACACTCCTTCATTTATTAACTTTGATACTCAAATACATTTTACCCTGAATTGTTTGCTTAACCGGATTTATTTTTTTAAGAATTTGTGTCATTGTCTCAACCAAACGTTCACTTGAGACCCCAGTCTTTTTATTTTTAAATTTCGTTAATAATTCAGTGGCAGTCATCGGTTTGCGCATCAAATAACGACGCACGGCTTCCTCAGTGATGCCATAATCACTGCAAAAAATTAAAATCAATTACAAAATTTCAGTTTTCATATCAACTTTAAATTTGAAAATCACTTACTCTTTGTTATTAACATTTACAACACCCGCAAACGTTGATGGCAACGATGGTGTGGCTTCTGCCTTGGGACGTTTGGCAGGAGTGCTAACCGGGCTATTGCTATTCTCCGATCCAGTAAGATCACATGGCATACTATTCAATTTGCTTTTATTTGCTTCATTCGAAAATGTTGTAGGAGTAACGGAACGTGAATTATTTGCACCTGCTGACCTTTTCAAGGTCTCTTTAGCAGATTTTTTCTTGATGCTAGTGTCATCCTCAGAGTCGGAAGTGTCTGTACTGATATCACTGGATGATTCTGAAATATAATATATTGTAGTTTAATGTTAGGTATTATTATTTATTTTTAAGGGAATTCAACCAAGTGAATTCGGTAGTTTCTTAATTTTTCTCCGTTTTAAGTGATTTAACAATTTGAGTCGGTAGGTACAGGTTCCAAAACTAAAATTTTTTTCAAATTTACCTGAAGTATCCATGCTTAGCCAACGCAGAAAAACAGCTGGGAGTTTTTCTTTCAACCATTGCTGTCATAAAGCAATATTAGAGTCGCCTTTATTTGTCGACAGTTATCCAATTTGTGAGCCTAATCTTAACCATTTCATTGCTCAATGCATTTTTTAGTTCAGAACCACATAACTCGATGCTGAAATATTAAATAATATATACCTTTCTTTTCATCCTTTGTCTGCTTTCTGTTTTTAATATTCTTCTTGTCTTTGCTGGCTTCTTCTTTATTCTTTTCCTTTTTCTTTTTCTCATCGTCTTCCTTATCCGATTCATCTGATTTCTTTTCTTCTTCGTCCTCTTCGTCGGAGGTGAGTAACTTACGAAGCGCATCCTCTTCCGCCACAGATTTCATATCTTTGTCCAGCTTTGATTCAGGGTCAGGCTCACTACAAAAAGTTTCGAAAAAATTATGAGTAAAATATTAAATGTTGAAAAAAGCGTAACATACTCTTCACTCGATTCTGTATCGTAATCCATTTCACGCCCCTCTTCGTCCCCATCGTCAGACTCCTCAAACGCCTCATCATCGACATCACGTTTCTTTTTCTTTTTTTCTTGCCCCTTCTTGCCTTTCTTTGACTTTTTATCATCATCACTATCTTCTTCTTTCTTCTTGTTCTCTTCCTCCTCATCGGAATCCGAATCCTCATCCGAATCAATCCATTCATCCATCTCGCTAATTTTTAACTCTTTAGCTTTTTTCGTACCACCCTTTACTTTCACCTCTTCGGGATCTTGTTCTTCCTCCTCGTCACCTTTCAAACGTTTACGCAACATAAGTGAGAAATAATTCATAACTTTCTTGCGACGTCCAAATTCGTGTTCTGCCTCTTCCGCTGATAGTGATTTGTAGCGTTGTATCGGCTGGAAATTGTACCATTCATTAAGCGGATATGCTTCGATGGCACCGTCTGGTGCATGTGTGAACACGTAAAAAGCTGCATTCTCGCTTACGCCCCCTTCCCGTATACCTTTGAATTTTTTGCCACTCTTACCGCCGACCTTCAGAATCCATGGTTGCGCCTCTGGTCGATATTTCTTTGCTATAATACCGAATTTCTTGCGACGTACTTCTTCACGCAAATCACGATTGTATTCCGACCCAGCACCGAACTTTGGCAAATCTTCATCCATGCCACGGAACTCTTTCATATTGTTCTCTCGCTCCAGCTTCACATTACGCCATTGTGCAAAGTCCACATTTAATGTAGCATTGAAGCGCATAACATGATGTTTCTTGCGAAGATTCTTCGGTACGCGAATATTGAATTCCTGGACATTGGCTGGTGGTGCTGACGGCGTAGACGTGGCTCCCCCTCCTCCAACAGCAGTCGTGAGCGAAGAACACGAAGCTGAAGACTAAATAAAATACCATGCTATCACGACTAACAACAATGGAAATTATTAATTATAACCACTTACAGTAGATTTTAAAGATGCTGACATTGTTAAAAACTTATTTTTGATTAGTTTTAACTACGATTTTTATTTAATTTCGCTAATATTTTGCGGATAGGAAATCGAACTCAAAATAATTATAGACGACCAGTAAAACAACATTAAACATATACGAAAATTTAATTTCTTTGCAGAGTTGCATGCATTAGAGCAGTGTTGCCAGAATCCTGGATTTTGGCCATATACGATTTTCGTATCTTAAAGGGCGCTCTAATATTCAAGCAAGATACAAATTATTTGTGCCAATGCTGTTTCTTTTTCAAATTTCTTTTTAATAGGAAGTTTTTCTTGCAATTCTTCTCACTTTCCTTTGAAAGTAATTTTAAATCAATATTTATCAAAAACTGTAAATAGTCCGCCACGTTGTTATAAATCAGCTATTATTTTGTATTCTTTATGTTTATAACAAACATATTTATTTTCATGATTTGTTAGACTATGTGTACCGATTTTACTCCATCAAGGGGAAATATGATTTCCCTATGCATTTTGCCATTCTAACACATTTTTAGTTCTTTCATCCTATTCAAGAAATAATATTTAGCGAAGTAAATTGAATTTATTACTTGCAAAATTCTAATTCCAAGTCAAGTCACATTTTGATATATATATGTTTCACGATGAGTATTTGTAGTTTCCGAGATATCCAGCTTCTTTTAAGACTTTTACAGCGATTCTGCACACGAAATTTCATTTGCAATACAAAATTTGGGATACATTTTTTGTTCGATATTTTTATTGGCATACTGTAAAACCTACATATGTGGATTGATTAAAAGTGTGATGTGAACTTTAAGGTATATGGAACCGCCGATAATAGCTTGGTTACAAGACAATGTTGCTGAGGAATCTCAGTTGTAGATATGTATTCTATGCCATGATGTGCCTACTTTCTGAATGTTAATACCGTAGATATCTTTTCCATTCTGGGAGTGAGTGCCTTGCAGTGTATTAGGATGTGTTCTGAATGTGTTCCCCTCCTGCCTTGGTAAAACCTACAGTTGCTGTCCTGACTAATGTCTAAGTTCTTAACTTGCTTCCCCAGTTTACAGTGCCCTGATGGGAAACCCATGATTATTCTGGGTTGGCTTTTATTAAGCTTAAGACAACAGCTCTTTTGAGCTTTGAACTTTCGGAGATGTGCCCGGTAGGATGATCTACTATTTTTCCTTTAAAGTGTTTTTATGGTTTAAATTCCTATACCTATAAGGGGGTTATTGACCATTGCATTCCTTGGGTGTCTGTTTTTTTGTTACCATGTGCCTAGCTATCCAGAAAATGTCTCACCTAATGCATTCAGAAGCTTTATGCATTCCCATTCTAGTTTTGAAGATATTTGAAAGAAGTCTAGTGCTCTGATAGCGGCTTGACTGTCTGAGTAAATTACTAGCACAGAGTCGTACGATAAGAATCTCCGCTTACTTTGAGTGTTTCTCATAGGCTTTGAGTGTCTGGTTTTTAGATCATACACCCTTGCATCTGCTCCTTTATCTGTTTCCGAGCTGTCAATGTAGTACGCAATGCGTATTCTTTATGAGAGGTATAGAAAATCTTGGAACATCATCTAATTCCTAAGTATAACTTTGAAGAATTTCTCGAAGTTACTTATATTTATTGTTAATATTATCTCTAAGAAGGTTGGCTAGGGCTAAGTTAGTAGTGATATTTTCCTGATCGCTACAGCTAAGGACAGCTCTTTCCGTAACTGTTCTCTTAAATGCACTTTTGGCAGCCGTCTCTATTACTATGTAGATATAGAGGCGTAAGGTCTATTAGTGCCTCCATGGCTGCTGTAGGACTCGTTCTCATATCTCCTGTGATATAGATACAGGCTAATCTTTGAACTTTGTTCAGGGAATTCCTCATTGTGACTAATTTAACTCGGTTCGACCAGGCTACTGCACCATTTGTGGGAATGGACCTTATAATCTTGGTATACATCCAATTTAGAATGTACGGAGTGTTTCTCGCATCCATTAATGTTGTGCATGTTATATTTGTACACGAATGGAAGGCGAACAATTTTATGCCGAATCCAAAGGCCAGCATACTATCACTACACTACGACGATCACCTAGTACAGAATAGGTGATCAGCATAGGTGTAATAAAAGCGTTACTTAATGTTTTTGAACGATATATTTCATTTTTTAAAAAGGATAAAAAGTATGTTTTATGGAAGAGAATGGGAAATTTATAACTATGTTTCTGACAACACTACATCATAGCTTCCAGATATTTTTACACTGCGTAGTCAGTTCCGAAATCGCCAAAAGTCGTAAAAAACTTTACAAACATACTATTAAGAATTTAATTATAATAACTGACAAGTATCACACCTCTTCCCAATTTTCCAACAAATAGAAATTGGCTAAGATTTGATTAAGAAGAAAAAACATATGTATTGTTTAACATGGATTTGTAGCAACTTCCATAAGGTAAGTAAGTAATAGCTGTCCATCAGTGACACACTGATGGAAAATGTAAAAACAAACGATCTGTGACTTGCATTTACCATAATTTGGGGTATGTTTCCGGCATTTTTACGACGAATGGAATACATCTCAATACAAATTTTAAACGCAACCCTTAGTAAAATCTATTTATTTGATGCAGTTGGCAACGCTGGCACGTTTTCCTAAGTGTTTCCGCGTTTGTACATTTTTACGATTACTTCAATCAAATCTTGAATATATAAATTAAAAAATAATGTGTAGCATTAACAATTTGTGAGAAAGGAAAGAAAAAAACACATAAATAAAATGTCTGTTCCGGAGTTAATTAAAGTAGCGCTGCCAGTTGCAGTTAACTCAGCCGTCGGCGGCGCTGATAGCGTTAGCGTCATCAATAGTGGAACACCGGTGAAGCCAAGCCTCGTCACAGCTGCTGCAACAGCAACCATTTCGGGAACTATTAGTTCAACACCATTGCGGGCTAAAATTCAACAACAACAACAAGCAACTATTGGTACTCCATTCTCGAGTAGTAGCAATGACAAATTTGATGTTAACACAATAACGCCAAGCAAAGGGAAACCATTGCCAAAACCTCCAGAAGAGTTTTACAAGGATTTGCAACAATTTCATGATCGTAGAGCGTAAGTATACATCTAGAAAATTCAAAGTCCAAACTTACAATTACTTCACTCTTTTGCTACAGCACGCCCATTACACATTTGCCCAAGATCAGCGGCCGTTTGATTGATTTGCATAGCTTATACAGCGAAGTGACCGAACGTGGTGGTTTTCTCAAAGTGAATATGCGCGATGAATGGGACGAACTATTTCCGGCATTGGGATTCCGTGAGAAATGTGTCAATGCATCGGCTGCGCTGAAACATATTTACAGGCGTTATCTGGAGAAGTATGAACGTTTAAATTTCTTCGGGGAAGATCCCGATAAAATGGAGGCTCTCGAAGCTGCCGATGCCATTGAGACTGGGCGCTCGCGTGGACGCTACTCGACAATACATGGTGCGCACAGTGGCTTGAATGCGGTGCCAATGTCGTATAATTATCGGCAGCATATTGTAAATATGGATCGGCGACGCATGTATCACATGTCAACGGATCTGCATAAGGGTTCGTCGTACGAGAAGCTTATGTTATCGTTGATTTCACCGCTGCCCAATGAACAGGATTTCGCTATCAATGTTTGCACGCTAATGGCAAATGAGAGTAAACATACACTGAAATTGAATGAATATCCGAAATTGTTGGACTGTCTACTAGCGCATATGGGCATGTTTTGCGATTATTCGATGCGCCAATTATTTGAGAGCATTTACACTGATGTCCGTCGGCATTCATTATACGGATTCTGGCGTGATTTATTACATGATAGAAAGCAAATTCTGGAGTTGTACCGTGTTGAACAAACAGCGCGATGTGCTGATGTAACGCTAATGGAAGTTGGAAAGAATATTGCAGACGACGGCGATGATGATGACGACGATGATTTATTTGCGAAGGAAACAAACGAAATTATCGACGAATGTTTATCTATGGATTTTCTGACTTTGGGTCGCAGTGAGGGCACGCAGGATTACGTGGGGCAGCGTGTTCAGCAAATAATTGCAATATTGCGAAATTTAAGCTTCATGGATGAGAATTTGCATGTATTTGCAAAGAATCGCACATTTTTGCGTTTCATTGTGATGGCCGTAAATATACGCTGGGGTAAGTGTAAACTATGTATATTTAGCGCTTTCAAGTGGTGCAAGTATTTTTTGGTTTCATTGACATGAAATGTTAATGCTAATGCAAGTTCAATGTCAGATGCATGTGACGGGTATTGATTAAATTTCAGATAATCGTAAAATAGATTTAAATTTTTGATTCAACTAGAATTTGTCACTTTATTGCCATTCGATATGGCCATAAAGTGGCAGTTTAATGGTCTGCACTCTTCATTGCAAAATATAATTAAATTCAATTCTTCAGCCTCGAAACTAATCATTTGCTTTGATATTACACTCCTCAGGCAATATTCACAATCAAGCTTTAGACATTGCTGGTAATGTGGCTACTGAATTGGAGTTATTCGATCCCACAACGGATGATCTGTCGCGCAGCCTAATGGCCACGCTCTGCGATGGCATCGAGGGTATGGACCGTGGCGTTATCATTAATTGTCTGGAGATTCTGTATAAACTCTGCCAGAAGGAAAGTAATGAAGATCACATACTCAAATGCCTCAATTTGGAACTATACGAAAGAATTTGTATCTTTCTATCGCTGAACGATATAATGTTGCTAATATTTACACTTGAAACTGTATATGCGCTTACGTCAATGGGCACACGCTCCTGTCATTTAATAATGCAAGTGCGCGGCGTAATCGATCAGCTGGTATCATTAATAACAGTCGAAGCTCAATCTTATGGACCCGATGGTTGTATATTGATGCGTGTGGTCGAAACGGTACCCGGTAATATGTTGCCAATGGTTGCCCAAAATATTGCAAACTTACAAAGTGTGACAGTTATACAGAAGCAACAACATATGCAACAGAATACTACTCTAGCGACGACGACAATAAACACCACTGCGCAGCAGCAGCAACAACTGTTACCCACACAGCATGAGCAACAGCAATTGGAACAGAAAACTGCTGCAACACAACCGTTACAGCAGCAGCAACCACAGCAGCAACAGCAACAACAAACACAGCCTCAACTACAAATGCCTCAGAATTACACACAGGAAGATGAGCAATATGCGCTCGCTTGGTTGGGCGCCACATTTGAGCGTGCCGCTTCGGTGGAGAGCCATGTCGAACAGCAGGAACTGTATCGCATGTATTTGTCACACTGTCAAAAATCTGGCAAGCACTCGGTGGTCAATCATTTGAAATTTCCCAGTTTGGTGCGTTTGATATTCAACAACAATGTGGGCCCGGCGATTGTGCGTCATACCGATGCCACCGAAATGCCGGGTTTGCATTATGTGGCAATACGAGTGCGCGCACAGCCGCTGCCAATACAAACGAAATCATCACAAAATCCACAGCTAAATAAAACTGGCGCGGATGGAAAGTTGATGAAAGGAGAAACAGGATCAGGACGTAAAATTAAAAAGAAATTGAAGTTGCAGCAGGAGCAGCAACAGCAAAAAGTTGAACCACTACAACCACAACAGCAGCAACAACAGCAATCACCCATAGAATCTGTAGTAAATAAGCAGGAAATTGTAACTTCTACATCTTCCGCTGTCACGGCAGCAGAACAATCAATTTCAGCAAATGATGCTATCGCAAATACGACAACCCAACAGCAAGAGCTTTCAACAAAACCAATTATCACCAATGTTACCACTATACCAATTGTAAGTGAGCATATAAAAGCTGATAAAATCAATTCACCGGCAGCAGAAAATGAACCGCTGCAAAATCTTAATGTTACTGCAGAAGATAAACCGACAACATCAATTATGCAACAGCAAATCATCAACTTGCCAACTCTACCGCAGCAAACAGGTGAAGTGGCAAGTGTTTCGGCTCAGTTGCTGATACAACAACAGCAGCCGCAGTTGCAAGTACAGCAACAGTCCCAACTGCCGTTGCAAGCGCAACAGCAAGCTCAGTTGCAAGTACAACAGCAGCCTCAACTACAGCAACAACCTTCTTCATCGCTCATCAAAAGCTTGCTCGCCAATAAAGTTACACAACGTCAACAAAAACAAAAGGATCTCACTGTGGCACCTACGCTGCAAACCACAACACCGACAAATGTCATAACTTCCACTTCACAACAACAGCAACAACCCATAAAAGTGGCTAGCGCTGCCATCAGTGCACTCGTGAATAATCCATTAATGCAAAATACGCCCGTCAAAGTTGGCCAAACAACAATCAAGCCATTGAATCCTCAAGCAGTATTGGATAAGAAATCGGCCCAGCAAATAATCGATTCGGCACCACCGCCGTTGGCACCACTCAGCGGTAATAATGTCGCCAAGGACGCTAGCGGTCGCCCTGTCATTATTGCCAATCAAATGCTGGTAGAAATTCTGGATAAGAAGGGTGTAGATCCGCCAATTCCTCCAGCAACAACAATTATTAAACGGAAACATGAAGAAACTTCGAACATTGGTACGGAATCAGCGAAGCGTTTAGCGCTGGAAGCGGTTGCTAGCAGCAGCAATTCCAACAAAGATGACGTTCAACAACAGATGCTAGTGACCCCATCGAAAAATGCTGCCAATTTATATGCAGAATTTGCTGCCTCCATATTGGAAGATGAAGAGATTGAAGAAATGCCACAATTGCCTGCGCAAATTCTCGCAACATCAACGGGAACAGCGACGGAGCATCTACAACAATCCCTTATCATTCCTGCTAAAATACAGCAGCAACAACCACCGCAAATGCAGAATGTGCAGCGGCAATTGCTCTTTCAAACAAATCAGCCGCCACAATTGAAATTGACTGCACAAGGAACTGGTGGCGCACAGCAGCAGCAGCACATACCCACTGCAATGGCAACGATAAAAACCGATCAGGGATTGCAAACAGTGCCCGTGATTTTGCAGCAGAGCGGCAGCAATCAAACGCAGCCACAACTAATACAGCAAGTGTTACAGCAAAGCGCTGCCGCACAACCGCAGCAAACGCAATATGTGTTAGCTACGAACCAGCAAGGTCAAACATATTTGGTGGCGCAATCACAGCCGCCACCACCACCACCGCCGCCCACACAAACTGTACTAGTTACACAAACGCCCCAGCAGCAATCGCAAGGCACCAAGACAATAATTATACTACAGCAGCAGACGATGCCAACATCCCAACAACAGCAACAGATTCTCAATTCAGCAGGAGCGGGTGCAACGCAGAAAATGATAATGACAACGCCACAGGGACAGCAAGTACTGGTGACACAGCGTACGCCCGCACAAGGACATCACCAGCAGCAATTTTTCATTAATCCGCAGACTGGACAGACTACGCATATACAGCATGTGCCTGTAAGCTCAAATACGGGAGGTACCAACATTTTGCAACGGCAAATTATACAAACTACACCAAACCAACAGCAAACCGGACAAATCTCGCCTTCTTTGCTGTCCCAATTGAACCATATACCGGCTACCATAAAGTTACATCAACCACAAATGCAACAGCAACCGACAATGATGCAGCAGCAGCACCAACCGGCAACAATATCTCGCTTGGGCAAATCAGTGTCCATTGTTCAAACGAGTGCGGGCAATCAATTGTCATCATCGCCCATACAAATACCACAGTTGCAGCAGCATCAGTCAATTATACAGCAGCATATTATATCAGGCGGGCCAACAGAGAAGCGGCAGGTAGTTTTCGGGAGCCGTGGCATTGAAATTAAAGAAACTGTTATAACACAAGCGGCACCACCGCCCACCCAAACGCAACTCAATTCACAAACAATTATTACTAAACAACCGTCACAATTGCAACAACAGCAGTTGACTATTGCAGGACAACCGCCACAGCAGCAACAACAGCAGATACGTGCTGTTATTGAACAGCAGCAGCAACAGCATCCATCAATTATACAGCAAAAGATTTCTTTGCCAACAATGCACCAACAACAACAGCAGCAGCAGGCCCAAGCTCAAACGTTTTTATCGCAGAAGGTGAGTTGAGGTTTCAAAGAGGGAAGGGACAGCATGAGCTGTTTGCTGGTGGCTTTTAGGGAGAGAAATTGATTGTGCCCCACCCCTCTTTTCGTAAAATTTAAATGTTTACAATTTATTCAATTGTTTCTTGTTTTCCTCCTGTTAGATCAGCGAACACTCAAATTTGATGCAAGCCACACTTCAAAATAAAACAGTATCGCAAGCGCAAGCTGTGGTGCAAACTGTGGTGCCACAATCGCTTGCTGTAACACAGGCAACTATAAAGAAGGCAGCACCAACGCAACATGCTATAGTGCAAATAAAACCACAGCAACAAGTGCATGCAATAGTGAGACCAAGTCCTAGCAGTTCTGCTGAACCACCACCACTGGCTGTTACAGGAATCACTCTTGCTACAAATGTTAACCACAAGCAGCAGCAGCAGCAGCAACAACAATCAGAAGTTTCTAAAGAACACAAAGCCCATGAAACTAGCACAACTGCTCCACCACCGCCACCATCACCGATTGCACCTCCTCCAAAAGTACCAACTCCAACACCACCATCGACGCCACAACCACCACCTGCACAGGCACCACCCGCAACACCTTCAACTCCCATCATACAACCACAACTTCCCGTTGTCCCCATCACTCCTGTCGATGCACATTGGCTGTACATTTGCGATTGGCGCAATTGCCCGCGTCGTAAATTTAAATCGGTTAACGATTTACAACATCACGCCTGCACTAAGCACTGCCCCGATCATTTAGATCCTGCCGCTGAAATTTTCTGTCAATGGGGACCTGGTCCGAGTCTCTGCGATGGTATACCACGCAAGCGTTATTCGCTAATGACACATATCGTTGATCGCCATTTGACGCCTGATAGTTTACGCACTACAATGCAACGACGCATTGCCACCGGCACCAACAATATACAACCAACACAATCGCCGGTGACAATTGTACGAAATATGGAACCAACACAGCGCACCAGCACAGCATCACCAGCGCTATCCACTTCATCGTCGAGTTCGCTACCTTCAACAGGCAGTTCAGCGATGCAAGCTATTAAGCGGCACACTGCAGATTTCGTTAATCCCAAAGAGTTGATGGACGAAAATGAGGGTCCCGTCACAAAAAGTATACGCCTAACAGCAGCGTTGATACTACGTAATTTGGTAACGTACACAAGCACCGCGAAACGGAGCTTGCGCAGCTATGAACCGCATTTGGCTAATGTGGCGTTAAGTAATGTGGAATCAAGTGCTGCTATTTCGCATATACTATACGAATTGAATAATTGAACTTAGCATTCAGAAGAAGACGATTATGGACGGTTCTTCTTTCTGCTCAACGATGAAAGGGTTCCGTAAATTCCCATGTGCACTTTGAACTGTATGAACTGTTACAACTACTGTTGAGCAGTTTCGTATTTTGAATTTTCTACATTTACAACATGTATTAAACTCTATTCACAATCTATAAAATAAGATTAAAATTAACTCCTATTATGCTTTGAATTACTTTCGAATATTTTTTATTTTCTACTATTTACTCTGTTATTATTGTAATAGTCGTATACGCATTCATTTTTTGCAACAATAAAATATTATGGAGAAAGAACAAATTGCATATCAGTTTATATATTGTACATATATAAGTAGATATGACTCCGCATTCGAGGCCCCACTTGTCTTCAATTTCTGCTTACTTATATATCGATATTATTACTCAACATTACTTTACTTTTAATGGCACAACAGCTCATGGAGGGCCTAGGCCGAGCTTTTCGCATCTACTTATGTTGTGCGTGTTATATTTGTATATGAATGGAAGGGACCTACAGTTTAATGCTGAATCCGAACGGCGAAGTGAAAAGCTTTTTTCGTAGGTAATTTTTACTCTTGTAGGTTTGCCATTGCCTGCCAAGAGGTGGTGCCATGTAGAATAATTATTTTTTCTACTTTTTGATTTTGCCTGTGCCGACCATTCGAACCCCGGACACTCTGCAACGCACTATCACTACGACACAGCGACCACTCAACATTAATCCACTTTATATTCTGAAGAATGTATTAATGTTTCTTCTTGTAAAAATACTGTTGACATATGTCATCTAGCAGTGTCTGTAATCGGCATCCAGCTGTTATCCGGTTAAATTTCATAGCTGGAGCATTCAACTGAAAAACATACGATTGATTGATTAATTTTGTTTAATTTTCTATCACTTGAGACTAATTGCTTACCATTTTCTGTTGGCATTACAACTCGTCTTCTTTTTTTTAGTCTGGTTTGGTTTGCACTTCGGTTATAGACCCCGGGCCGTCCTGGTGCTCGTTGCTGCACCCAAAAATGTTTTACATTTTCATATTTTATAAGTAGCATTGCGTTTGCGTGATCAATGTCAAATTACCAAGCCCATCGACGAACAGCGACTCTGCATTTGTTTGCTTCTCGCCTACCCTGTGACGATTCTTTTATAGATTTGCCCATTTAGTGCGTAATTTTTCAAGTTTTCTAATACAATGACTTTCCTGTTGGGTGGGTATTTCAGCCTTTCTCCATAATTTCACAGCTTCACGCACTGTCTCTAGGATTTAATTTTGATACTTTCGTATTAAAAGCCATGCATTGTAGCATTTGCTGCCATGATGGCAATTTCGTGCCTCTTATTTTGGATAATAGTTTCCCAATTAGATAAATATTAAATAAAACTTCGGTTGAACCTAGTGCAGGCTTGGATGAAGGTCTTGACATTATGATTAATTTATTCAAATGCAAAACGTCAATATATACTATGTAGTAACTAGCATCAGACGATATGTATTGGCGTTAAAGACGATGTGCTCTATGGAGTAGGGAGGACTGTTATGTCGTTGGATACTATCGAAAACAGTATTTTGAACTAAAACATGAAAAACTTTCGATTGATACCTAGCAGCACTGATAATATCAGCATCGATAAAATTATTTTTAAACGAACCAAAAATAAATGATTGATAACCAAAAGCACAGAATCGATAAAATGGCAAAAAAATTACAATATGGCTGCTGTTATGTATTGGGGAATACTGTTTCTGCCGTTTATGTATGTCAGCATGTGAAAGAAAGGGACAAATGCTTATTACAAAGCTAAAAGTGTTTTCTCTTTTTGTTTATAATTGTGAAATTAGGAAACCTTTTGGGTTTTTTGTTATATGATTTATTTTGATAAAAGTTTGGGCAGCTGTAAAATGTATGGAGACCTCTGAATTTTAGGATAAGTTTATTGTTTTATCTGGACTAAGTATTACATTTGCGAAAAGCTATGCCTACGCCGTCCATGGGTTGTTGTGCCATTAAAAGAAGTATTCGATTTTCAAAGCCACCTTTTGCAAAAGTATGTCTGTTTGCCTGGCCTTAGTTGGCGAAGCTGAATAAATTTTGAATTAAAAAAATGTTATTTTCAAGCCAGCTAATTGGAAATGTTAAACAGTGATTACTTTTGTATAATATTTTTTAATGTATTATTGACGATAAAATAGTTTAAAAAAATGGTTTGAAACATGAATATCGATATTTTTGCATATAGCGGCCATCCCTAGGTGTCAGTGCTGATACTTTACCACATTGTGGTAGATTAACAACTTTTACCATCCACTATTAATTTCTTAATGACACAAAACCAAAATTTGCCTGTATTAAAAAAAAAAACAGTAAATTTCATTTATGGACAAGTTCCATATTTTTTTTTTTAAGTTACGAGGGGACAACGTATGACCATCGATATGTCGTTCTGTTTCAGCGTTAGCCTCCTAACTACATTCTCTTCCAAATTAAGTCTTTAGTTTATAATCCTGAGAAAAAACTCCTCGAGCCAGCAATCATTAAAATAAAATGACTAAACTTCGTGAAATAAGAAAAACCTTTAATTCTTTTAATGGGGATATTAGAAACGTAACAATTTTGTATTTAAATACGAACGCACCCTCAAATTTTTTTCGTTAATGTCAAAACATTCAAAGTATACATTTTTATCATAGACTTTAATAGTGAAAAAACATCTTCAGCGATGAAGCTCATTTAATTTTAATGGCTTTGGCAATAAGCAAAATATGCGTAAAAACCAACATGTGCTTCAAGAGACTCGATTGCATTCACAAAATGTAACCGGGTATGGATATCATGCCGGAGGTGTGATTGGAGCGTATTTCTTCGTCGATGAAAATGATGGCCATGTTACGGTCAATGGAGTTCGCTATCGTGCCTTGTTCGAAGACAATTTTCGGCCAGAAATAGATAGACTTGAAATCAGTGATATGTGGTTCTAACAAGATGGTGCCACAATTCGCATAGCTGGTGAAACAATTGATCTATTGAAGAGGAAGTTCGGTTTTCTTGAGAAATGGTCCGGTCGCTCATGCGATTTAACGTCGCTGGGTTTACGTTAAGTCGTTGGTTTATGCCAACAAGCCAACAAACGTTAGATGAGCTCAGGAACAATATCGAACGAGAAATTGAAAACGTTCCGGCAGATATGTATGGAAGAATGGTGGAAAATCGGCTCCGAAGAATCGATCGCTGCAAACGTGCTTGCTGGCATCATATGAGCGATATCGAATTCTATACTTAAATGTAAATTTCAGCCAGATATCTCTAGATCTATCTAGAATTAAATGCAAAATTGTTATGCTCCTATTGAAAACCGCTTTAGTTTTGATTTATTTATTAAAAACGGTTTACCATTGGCATATTGTAATGGCAAATCGAAAAGCAAAGAAGTAATAGTACAAAAATGTGGCATTAATCTTTATGCTCTCCCTCCATCTCAAACCCTCTCGCATCAGAATTTTCCATTTAGTGACAGAATTCTGCGCATGCGTGCACGTGCTTTCTTCAAATGCTCAAGCAGCTTCAAATTATCAGCAATGCTGCAGTAGTGTTTGGAAGATGTTAACGGTGTCTTGGCCATGGCCAACGCTGTAGCATATGTTTGCTTCTTCATGGTGCACTTGTTACGATGATTCCGCCAACGTGATTTTATTTTAAATTCTTTATCACAATTTTCACATTTCAAAAGACCACTTATTCTATTCCGTAGACCACCACTAAAACCAGCAACAGCCACACTTGCAGCATTTGACGTCGTTCCGGTTTCTCCTGCGCCTGCGGTCGCACCTTCTTGATATTGCAGCTTTTTCTTTATTATTTCCATGTGATGCTGTTGCATATGCTGCAACATTTTCGGTTTGCTTGATTTAGTATTGCGGCAGAGTGTGCATTTGAGATACGCTTGGAATGGCATGTGCATAAAACGATGACGTTGCAGTTCCGATTGTCTGGTGGTATACTGTACTTGACAGCATTCCAGGCACAAATATGAAGTTTTATTCTTGAGCAATTTAAAATTCGTTTGCATGGTATTGGCGAGATTGTGCTGGTTGAAGACATGTTCACGCCATTCGAGTTGTTGTTGAAATTCTTTGCCACATTCAGGACATAGATAATTGATGTGTTGCTCTTGGAGAGTTTTTAATTTTTCGTTTTGAGCTTCACGCTTCAGCGGCTCATTTAGTTTTAAATGTTTTCTTTGCAGTGAACATATTTGTTCGTAATCACTGTCAATTGCATCGATTTCTATACTTATGACTTTCTCCTCGCTTTCGGTTATAGTGTCGTCAGCATCAATATCTGTTTTTATCAACTTGTTACTGTCGCTTTGCAAAATATTGTGCAGTGTTTTTTTGTCTCCATTATTTTCATTCGTTCCATTTTCCTCCTCATCGAGTACCTCAAATATTTCTGTGCATAAATCATCCAATTCAAAACCATCCAGATTTATGCGATCGTGTTCGCTTTGATATTCACTTTCTTTAAGCGAGTTTTTACCTTTATCGCTTTCGATATCGTTGCGTAATATCTCCTCCAAATCGTTTAGACTTTGGTCCAAGGCAAAGTCATTAGGATTTCTGCTCGACTGTTTTGCACTTCTGATAGTCTTGCTGCTGGTGGCAGTTTCACTTTCCAAATCAATCAGACTATCCATTAATGCTTTTTGTATCAAATCATTCTTCTTCTGGCCACCAAGACAAGTGTCGACAGCGCAACCGCCACTGCTATTACTACCATTGGTTTCTTCATCAATCCTGCCCACCACAGGAGCAACATGATCGCCAAAGGTACTCCAATACGTATTTCCTTTCCGCTTCAATAACAGGTTCAGCTCGTTGTCAAGTGGATCGCTTATTGTCCCTCCCCACTCAATTGGTTTTCTAACGAATGCCTTAACACTTTCGAATATGGCGTCGTGATTCTGTATAAAATGACGAAATACTTCCGATTTGTAAGCTTTTTTTACCACGCAAAATGCACACTTAAAATACAGCTTATGTGGCAGATGTGTGAAGCGATGGCGTTGCAATCGACTCTTATCTGTAGTGTAAATAAGCTTTTTGCACTGCAGACAATAGTGGCCCTTCGTGCCGGTAATTCCATGCATACGCAAATCTGAGGACGTGGTCTGATGTGTGGTCTCTATGTGCTGCAGCCACTGTTGGTAACGATCGATGGATTTACCACATTGTGGACACTGAAAACGCAAATAGAATTCTGAATTTTCCTTTGGGTTTCGTAAGCTTTTTGCTTCCGCCGCCAACATTGCTCGCTTAAATTTCTCAATGCGTATTATCTGACGACTATGGAACCGATACAGATGCTCACAGAGTGCACGTTTCCGTGAGAAGGCTCCTTTACAGTGGCGACAGCGATACGTGCGATTGTACGGGAGATGCAGGAAACGATGATACTGTAAAAGAGCTATTGCTTGTTTAGCATTTGCCACCCATTTGTGACACACCAAACATTCGTGATAGCGTTCGTTGATCTCCTTGAAGTTGAAGTCAGTTGCGGTTTTTCGCAAATAATCGTGCTCCTCGTTCAGGTGCCGACGCCATTCCTGCTGTGATGGATGCTCTTCACCACATTCGGGACAAATGAATAACATATGCGCCTCCAGACGTGGATTGGTGAAATCAATCTGACCAGTAAGTGTAGCCATTGTATTGGAATGTTGCATTGAATTGATTGATTTATTTTCTCCTTTTAAACTGAAAAATGCTTTTACTTTATTTACACTTTTTCAATAGAAACCCAAAACCGATTGAACTAGTGATGGGAATGGGAAGTGTTACTCGAGTGCAATCGATTGAAGCAAATCGAGTGTATTCGTTACTCGATTAAATCTGGTTGATAAAATTTTAGCAATATTATGCCAATATTGTAGAATTTTAAAGTAATCGAGTAAAAATTGGCCAAATGATTCAAAAATAAGTGGAAATGAAAAATAAACGACGTGAATTGAGACACCGGGACGGAGAATGAAATTGAAGCATGGCAAGGATTGCATCACAACGATTTTTGTAATGAATTAGATCTCTGATATCGATGACAGATAACACATTACGTCTAAATTCTAGGGTAAACATTGTAAACAAAGAGCATCTTGTCACATAGGGAGGACGAGCAATGTTCCATTTCACTTCCCAATAAATGCATAGTATATAATGGGTTCCAGACTATCAGACTATGGAACAATATTCAAGTTGAGATCAGACAAGGGACGTATAGAGAGTCTTAACTGTGTAAGGATCAGTAAATTCAGTAGCGTTTCTCATCAAAAAATCAAGCAAGCTATAAGCTTTATTTATCGTGACATTTCCAGATCTTTTTTTAAATAAATTTTATTAGGTACAGTTGAATAAATAAAGTAATCATGGTAGATGGGGGAATTAAGTCTCCTGAGGGTGAGGCATTGGCACTTCGATAAATTCAGTGAAAGACTATGACGGGACCACCACAACACTATTGAGTCAATATCAATCTTCGAATTAATTATCAATTATTAAGACTTCGAATTAATGGACATGAATAACTTTAGGTCATAGCTAATTCGAGTGTTTCCCAACTTGTTGGAGATCATTGATAAACAATAAGAACAAGAGTGGACCCAAATGACTACCCTGGGGGACCCAAGGCGGCACATGAATGGGTTCAGATGTGAAGTTGTTAATTTTCACTAACTGGGTACGATTACACAGGATTTACTGTGGAAGCCTAATTTAGTACCAATTCCCCAGTTTTTATTTGTTTACGTTAAAATTTTGACAACGTTCAGACAACGTTGCATTTAGTGGCACACGTTCACAATGTGGTTGAAAAATATCATTGACAGACAAAAACAAAATAGTGGGATTCATATAAACTCATAAATGCCCCCGCAAAACACATAAACCTATTAACTTCAAATATTATACAAGTTTTGAAAAGTTTATACACTTATAAACTTATGAGGCATTTATGAGTTTATATGAATCCCTCAAATGAGATTGTCCCTTTATTTACTTTTTTATTGTTTTAACATTTTAAAGTTATCAAATTAAATTTGGCAAAATTATTAAAAAATCAGTGAGAATGAAAACAAATACAACGTGTATTCAGAGATCCCTAAAAAATAAACTACAACTCTGGAAATTGCAGATGCTCGTTTACACCACAGGCGAATTTTAACATGTTGAGGCCTAGGCAAAAATCAATTTTTGTGCCCTTTTTAAGTTTTTTTTTTGTACTTGTGTTCAATTTTCTAAATTTTGACGAAAGAAACAACATTTTTGATAGACAAATATTTTGTTAGAAATTATAGACCATTTATATTTTTTTTTTCTCGTGATTTATTTCTTGCAAAACTATCAATTAAGGAGTCATAGTTGATTTTTTTTACTAAGTCGCTTCCAATGATCATGATGGCTAAATGAATAATAGTTCATTGCACTAACTTTTTTATTAGTTTCTGCACCTAAAATTCATAATTCATAAATAATTAAAATTTGTCTACAAAAATTAAAATTGTCAAATTATGAACTAACCATTATTGGGATTTACCATTTTTAAAAAATTAAAATAGTAGCCGTCTTCGTTTTTCCAAAACATCAATGGGTACTGTATTGCAACGCATCGTAACAACGATGTGTTTCAGACACTCGCTACAAATCATTATCTCTTCGATGCAGCACAATATCTCGTAAATTAAATTCATCACCAACTATTGCTATTGCAACTTCATCCATTGTTGGAGCATTACTTCTTTTGGCATACTGACCTTGGTACTTTATCGGCCTTTATTACAATTTTGTGATTATCCAATATCGACGATCAACTTGCTGATCAGAATTACCAAGGAAATAAATTTGTAAAAACTGATACTCTGAATCAGGAAAGGGCAATAAAGAACACAATCTGTGATATATTTGTCTTTGGATCTAGGAAAAAAAAAGAATCAGAAGCAGGAAAAACGTTGTTGTGAAAATCATTTTCATAATTGTCAAATTTATTTTCATTTCGAGACTATAGCATTTTTCCATGTTGTTCATGCAAATTACCTTGAATGTGGTCACAAAATTGTCACGAATAATATTCGTTGCACCGAATGAAGTCATTTGGAAACATGAATTGTAAGATTGAGTGTTTGCCAAAAAATGCTTTGATTCAGGTGCACCACCTAAAACCAATGACGGTAATGGTTCTGGAGGTGGCTCCAATGCCGGTAATTTGACTTTTCCATTAGCGCAGCATAAACCGGGTGGCTCATTTTTGAATTTGTATGATTTGCAATGATTACATATGTCATCCATAGCAACAATAACTACAGTTCGATAAAAAGTGTAGTCATTCGTCGAATCATAATTGAACGCAGCTCGCTTAACATTTAAATTCCTTGCTCTTTGAATATTCCGAACACCTTCTTGTGCTGTACATCTTTGTGTTGCACGTCTCCTTTCAGTTTGTTCTCGATTCTGCATATTTCTTTCATTGTGCTGCTCTTCCGTTTCAGCAGCTCGAGCAGCTGCAACTGCTCTTGTATGACGTGAGCGCCTACTAAGATTAGATAGTGGTCGCACCATATTGCACGAAAAGTAACTATATAATAAATGGAATTTCAAAAAGAAATTAAAATACGTATTTTTAAAAACAAAAAAAAAGAAGCCATCTAACCGTTATCGATTCCAATTTTAGTAACGATAGCACTAAATGATCAAAATCAGCCGAACGCAATGCAAATGGCACGATACAAAGGCAACATACAATGTTTCTCCAATGTGTAAAAATGCCGTCGACAAAAGCAAAAAAAAAAAAAAAATCGAAAGAAATTCAATTCCAAATTATGCGCGGCTCGCTAATTTACATGCAACGATCGCTTTGTTTCAGAAAAAAACTGTCTCACTTGTGGAAAGATAAGCAAATTGTATCAAAGCAAATGATTTCGTTAAAAAATATACAGCTGAGAGGGCTGTTGTGCTGTGATAACATAAAAATACATTCCTTATGGATGTGTTTTCAATTTGAAGTGAATGCGTTGAGGGGTTCACAAGTTATAGGCATTTTACTCTTTTTGTGGGCGTGGCAGTGGGCGGATAAATACCCTATGTCCGTCAGAAAAGCATGTACTCATGTATTTTAATATGAGAGTTGAATTTTTGAAAAAAATCTAACCGTTTCCGAGATTATTCATCACACACATAACATATCTTCATTTTCGATTTTCGATTTTTCAATAATTTTTTTAAAAATAAAATGGTATAATTGTTGAGTGAATTAAGAATTATTAAATGATGAAAGCAACAACGTTGGTCTTGGTAGTTTAAAAAAAAAACGGTTGGTTGTACTGAAAATATTATTTAAAAAAAAAATCAAAATTTAAATTATGCTAACAGAAATACTCAATAAACACAAATAATTGCTCTCAATATTCAAAATCATGCAACGAAAATTTTATGTTAACGCAACAAAATTCAAACAAACAATGAAATGAAATGAATGAAATTACATTTTTCAAACGAAATATAGAAACGCAAAGCTTGCTTATGCGAAAAGCTCGGCCTAGGCCCTCCATGGGCTGTGTGTGCCATTAAAAGTAAAAAGTAAAAGCTTGCTTATGCTTGGTTCTTTTTTTTCCTATTCGCTTTTGAAAATGTTAAAATTTTTATATTTATATCTTGTGTTTTGTGTATCATATATTTTATTCTGTAACGGCCTACTACAATCGCAAGTAAATATAGTTCAGTTAATAGTATTAAATTTGAACTGGAGGTTTTAAACTCTCCAAAATTTAAAATCTCAAATTCTACGACTATTTTATTTTCTTGGGGGCCCTTATAAATCGGAGACCCTTGGCAAATGCCTAACCTGCATACAGGTAAATTCGCCGCTGGTTTACACGCGTGGTTGATTTGAGTAGCTTTTCTTCAACTTTTTCGATTTTGTTAACACAACAGCAGCGCTTTTTAATTTAATTAGGACACACAGCTACATTATGAATGAATGATTGCATATCGGAAATAAGGGTTTTTCGATATATCTCAAAAACGAGAGCTTATTGAGCAGAATGGTGGTGATTTCTGCAATCAACGTGCCCAAATTACATCAATTTATTCAACAAAAATAGAAGTACCCTAAGATATAACATCTTTACCAGTACGTGAATATAAAAATGTAAATAAATAATAGATGCAGAAACATACTTACAATAAAGATTAATAGAGAATAACTCTCAAAAAAGTAATTGTATAAATGGGTATTGAGCAGTGTTACTAATAATTTTTGGTATTTTCAAACATTGACATTTTGTATTCATTATTATGTAACATTGGAACCTACAGTTTAATGCTGAATCCGAACGGAGAAAAGAGAAGCTTTTCTTAGGCAATTTTTATTCCTGTAGGTTTGCCATGTGTTATTTATATTTTATGATTGTGCCAAAATTTTAATCCGGTCGCACTGCCCAGCACATAACATATTATACAACAGAATTGTTTGTTTGATGGAAATATTGAATCGAGACGAAATGGATATATATTGCATGGACGTACTGAAAAATGCAACTCTGTGCCATTTTGCACTGACAACTTGATATCAGCGGTTTTTTTTTGTAGCTTTTTCATTTTTGTTTGCGTGAGATTATAGAATTACGAAAAAAAAACAATAGAATTAAAATAGGACTTCAACTGGGCGATGAACACATACGGTTTGTAAATTAAAAGAAAAAAATTTCAAAATTTTGTAGAAAAATTGTATGAAAGTTACGCTATTCTGTTGTCTCAGTCGCATGTGCACAGTGCGTTCGTGCACCGACGCTATTGTTGTTGCTTCCTTCCCTGCTGCTATCTGTTGTGCTCGTTTTGTGTTCCTTTCTGATTTAAATTTATAATATACTAAAAATGTAGATAAACGATTTTAATTTATAAAAATACACAAAAGTTCTGAACTGTAAAAAGAAACTATAAAATGTATTGATTGTAAATATGTATATGCTAGAACCGCGTAACTTAATGTTCATAGTTCAAAGCACAAAGAAAATCATGGCAAAAAACTGACGGAAGGCTCAATCAGACTTAAGAATATACAGAATATTTTTGTTTGATTTCAAATGAATATGATTTGCATTTCTATTTTCTGATTTACATATGGTATATGCAAAAAGTGTACAGTTTTTAAGATAACGAGAATACAAATATTTAAGTAAATGAAAAACTGAAACAACAAACGCCAATACAACAAATAATCATTATCACACATCAATTCACCAAGTCACAACTGCCACCAACTCCACTACCACGATCATTTACACACGATTCACAACCACCAAAATTGTCCACAATCACTACTACCACAACCACCACAACGACTACTGCTAGAGTAGCAGCGCGTCTTTTGCCAAAACGTCCAAAAGAGTGAAAACCCTTCCATGCAACATGGCCAAAATGTATGGTAAGGGTAAGAGTAAGTAACTGCATACATACAAATACATTATTACTATATGCTAATTTCATCATATTGTATAGTAAATGTGACTGACTTTCTTTGTTATAATCTAGAATTTAAACAATTCGATTTTGTAGTCGTTTGAGTATACGATATTTTTGTTTCTTTCTTCTTTTAATGGCACCACAACCACAAAGAGGGCCTAGGTGGAACTTTTCGCATCCGATCATTTTGTGCGAGCTATGACACGGGCGTGCTATATAAATGGAAGGGACCTGCAGTTTTGTGAAGTGAAAGCTTTTCTTACCCAATTTTTTATTGATTTATTTGTTTCTACTTTTTTATTTTGCCTGTGCGTAGCAGGCCAACTCACTATCAAGTACACCACAGCAATCATTGCCTTCTAATAGACTATATTATTAGGGTATTAGCCGCATCCGAACATAGCCTGAATCCTTTTTTTGTTACCTAAACCTGATCTGCATAGCTAGCTGAAGAGGCTGGTAATGTTTTCACACAACCTAATCACCTAATCACATATGTATGTAGTTTACCTATGTATTACGCAAAGCCAAAAAGCCGGCGGCATAAGAATAATACAGAAGCTATGTTTTTCATTTACAAGGGCTTGGGCTGTTAAATTCGATTTAACTATGTATACTGGTTGGTTATTTACACATATTATGGTTGGCCCATAGTCAATGAAAATGAACTTAGAATTATCTTTTGTTTTGCTTCTTGTCCATAGTCAATGAACATAATTCGGCTTCTTGGTGGGGTCTGCGCAGATTGAATTTATAGTAGTTTCAACGAGAAAGCAATCGGCTTAAGTTACTGAAACAATTAAGGTATCTTAAAAAAAGTGCACAGCATCTTGAAATGATTAATTATTCATTGCGCAAATATATTAAGTAATATGGCGTCCAGTCGCCGCCACCATTCTTTGTAATTTATGCATTACAACGGAAATGCAAGCTATCGACTAATTTTTCAGCATATGACAGTGTTAAACTTCGCCATATTACCCTAAGAAGCCGTTTCAACTAATTTATTGTAGTTTTAACTTCATAACTTCATAAGAGCCCAAACATTTTCGATCGGATTCGCATCTGGCGACTGACTGTGAGTGCCAATCCAATGAAGTTATGCCGTTCTCCTCTTTCCAACTGCTGCACAAACGACTTCGATGTTTTGGGTCGTTGCCCTCTTGAAGAACCCAATCTCGGCTTCCTGCCCCAAACCACATATCCGTTGATGGCAGAAGTCCACGACGGTATATCGTGGTTAGCATCCAAATTCCTAGTGAACATGATTAATTTGCCAAATCCTTGTTTTGTGAAGCATCCCCAAACATGAACCTTTCCTGGATGTTTCACTGATCGCTGGAGCATCTTACTGTCTTTAGTGGACCAAGCACGCTTAATAGTGTTTGTCATCCAAAAGGAGGATTCGTCTGTGAACACCACACTTGGCTCCAATCGTCATCCACATGTTCAGCTGCCCACTCTTGGCGTTTTTTTTATTTGCTTTGCAGTTAGTAAGGGTTTTACCGTCGTTGCTCGAAATTGGATCTGAAACTCCCTCAAACAGTTTCTTATTGTATTCAGAGAGACATTTATGCCCTTTCGAGCCAATTTTTGTTTAGCTGCTTTCAAGGATATGGCTGGATTAGCTTCGAAAATCCTCTTTATAACCAAGCCCTCCTGTTTCGAGGTAGCTCTGCAAATGCCGCGATTTGGCAAGTTGTCCACATTTTTGTGCACCAAAAAGTGTTGGTTCCAATGCTGGACAAACGCCTTCGACTTTTTTAAGTACTTCGAAGCACTCAAGTGGGACCTTTTGGATGGGAACAAAGAAAGACTGCTTCAAAACGTTTCGCGTATACGCGGAACTCATTTCTTAAATATGCTCTTGAGACGAAAGCGTTTCTACAATTACTGTTTCTGCGAAATTTACAATGAAATCAAGTTTTTTGAAAATCAAGGCCCATTTGATATTCAAATTATTTCATGCGAAACAGCCGATTGCTTTCTTCTTGAAAGTACTGTATATATATTTGTCGCTTAGTATGTCTAGAGTCGACTCACAGGAATTCGCTGTTAGGAATGTCCAGATTGGAATTGCATGCCTTTGTTGCCTGCCGGTTGATTAGAAATCTAACAAATCGAATTATAACAAAAAACATAAAAAAAGAATTTTGACATTTATTATACATTATTTTGAACTAATATTTTGTATAAGTATTTTAAATAAAAAGCTAAATTTTTTGTTCATTTTGTCTGCGTTTTAGAATTAAAAAATTTAAAGTTTATCAAAATTTTTGCAACAATATTGAAATTTTAATTGTATTCGATAAAGCAGCAAGCGAGCTCGCCTTTTTTCTTCTAAGACTTCTATGATCGCGAGCAAATAGCTTGTAAGTTTATTAATCAGATTTCAATACTCACATTTGAAAAGGATTTAACTTTCAGCGATCGGTCTAGCTAATAAATACCAAATCAATCGACAAAAAGTAAGACTGTTAAATAAATTAAAAAATGTCTAAACTAAACGAGCTCGTTTACCGCTAAATTGAATGCAGTCACCATTGCATTACCACATTATATAAGCTTTATGGTCTATTATTCCAACTTTCAGCTGCTATCGAATCGGAGGATCAGCAAAAACTACGATGGCAAGTTGAGTTGGAATTTGTGCAATGCCTAGCAAATCCGAACTATTTAAATTGTAAGTTTACATATATGTGTTTTTGGATAGTTTTGAAAATAAATTTGAATTATTCCACTTAACCATCTAGTTCTCGCACAACGTGGCTACTTCAAGGATCAAGCTTTCATTAATTATCTGAAATATTTACAATATTGGAAGGAACCCGAATATGCGAAATACTTAATGTTTCCAATGTGTTTGTATTTTCTCGATCTATTGCAATATGAGCACTTTCGCCGTGAAATTGTCAATTCACAATGTTGCAAATTTATCGACGATCAAGCAATACTGCAATGGCAACACTATACGAGAAAGAGGATTAAAATGTTTAACACCGTAAATGGTATGGGTCAGAATGTTAATGCTGCGGGCAGTGATGGATTAGATCAGCAGCAGCAGCAGCAGCAACAACAACAGCAGCAATTGCAAGGCGCGGCTGCTAATGCCGCTATGGGCTTGTGTGGCATGCAAAACGGAATTACTAACAATACACAAATGCAGCAACAAGGCACTAATATTACAAGTAGCATGCAAAATGGAAATAATTAATTATTTTACTTTTTTGAATATGAAATTATTACAATAATATTACTAATATATATATTTATGTAATAAAAATATAAGTATAAGTCTTAATAAGTCTCTGTAATTTAATAAATATGTATTTATAATAATTGTAAAGGTTTTAATTTTATAAACGAAATACTTAACTTAGTTTAACTAATTAGCAATAAAAATAAATATTTATTTCAAAAGCTCAATAAATGTGTAATCATGAAAGAATTCCAAGTCCAAGTAAAACAGAACTGCTGCTTTAAAACTAACACCAAACTAATTAAACTAATACAAGGACCTCTCTTTTTATGTTCAACAAAGTCACATCTCGAATTAGTTTAACCGAACTGTCAAAACATAGAAAAACGTGGAAATATAGACGGATGGATTATGAAGTCTATACAGAGTTCTACTATCAAATTCGCTAAGACCAACTGTGGCTGGAATAGTGCATGAATTACTATTAAACGATGGAAATAGGGCAGAGATAGCTGCTATCTTTACACACTTTTGTCTAGATTCTAGAGTCAATTTCACGGGTAGGACATTTCTCTTATTTGAGTTAATAGTTACAAACATTGAAGTTCATATGAATACTTAAAATTATATAAGTAGGTACATAGGCTCAATATAAACCAACCAGAACTAAACAGAGACAGTCGACTAGATGTTTCTAGACTTTCAGCATAATTTACAGTGTACGCGGTTTTTTGGCTCTCAGCTTTTGCGCATATTAATATTACCGCTGTTGCAAAGACTCGCTTCTGTCCAGTTATAGCCAAAAGGAAAGATTCGCTCTTTACACTCACCTTCATAACCTCAATGTGATATTATATTGAGTTCATACTTACACCTCACCAAGTTGTAAATGAGAATGTGACATTTAAACGGTTCTTTACAACCACATAATTATTCTTGAATAGTATATTTGAAAATAGTCACTCTAACTACCTTTCTAGCATCCGTCGTAGCAGTTGTGAGTTTGTGAATTCGTTCAACGAAGCGAAAAAATCTTGATCTGAAATTCATACAACAATCTGTTTTCAATGAGGCAGCATTAGAATCGAATTACGTACATTCATTATCAAAGAACATGTTTTTTCCGAATTGTTTTTACAAATTCGTAGCTGTTACAACGGTTTATGAGGCCGTGAATGATTTCGTTGCTACGTTTAAAAATCATAAACCTTTTCAATGAGTTAAACTAAATTTGGAGACAAATTAGATTACCGAGTATGAGGAGGAGTAAATGAAGCTATGAATTTGTAAATGTTACGACGAATTCTGGCACCTTTTAATTTGTATTCTTTTGTATTTGTATTTCAGTTATATAATTTTAAGCAAATTCATAATACATATACACAAATGTCTGCCACTCAAACTTCTCCGACAATTGAACGGACCAGACATGGATGTCGTTTCTATGGCGTCTACTTGCTATGCAGTCAAAGCCAGGAAAAACGTTACAATGGTAAATGTTACATTGGTTTTACGGTAAATCCTAATCGCCGTATTAATCAGCATAACCGGGGAAAGGACTTTGGAGGCGCCAAAAAGACAAGCAATAAAGGACCATGGAAGATGGTAATGATAGTACATGGATTTCCTAACAATATATCAGCGCTGCAGGTCAGTTCAATTTGACATTAAATTTTTGAGCGCAAAAACACTAAAAATATTTAATTCACTCAGTTTGAATGGGCATGGCAACAACCAACGCTCTCATCACGTTTAAAGCAATATACAGAACTGAAACGTAAAGCACCGAAAGAAACCTACTTTCAATACAATTTACGAATCTTAAATCGCATGTTGCTGGTGGGACCTTGGAATCGTTTGCCTTTGATAGTACGCTGGCTCGAAGCTGATTATGAATGTGATTTTCCAGTGAGTTGATAGAAAATTATATTGGTATTAAAAATTTTAATAGGCTTCTACACTTTTAGACGCTTACATTGCCACCGTCACACATGCAAATTGTTAGAGGGGAAATTGCAATTGTTAAATCAACGAAGCGAAACATGATCTCCTCCATACAATCATCACAAAAACCACGCGCTCTTTGGGCTCCGGAATGCCATCTGTGCATGCAACCATTTGAAAATCCTGAACGGTCACGCATTGGCTGCTTAAATAGTATGTGTAAGCTGACATGTCATATTATTTGTCTGGCAAATCACTTGATTGCATCGGATATTCGCAATCGCGGACATTACATACCAATCGCTGGCGAATGTCCCCTGTGCGAGATGCAATTTACTTGGGCTGCTACACTGCAGCATAAGCGCGAAATGCAAGGAATCGCTGAAGATGATGATGAGGAAATTAACGAGAGTGAAGATGAAGTTGAATATGAAGATTTTGAAGCTTATAATTTAGATACTGTTAGCCCAAGCCAGCAGGAGCTGTGCGATATATACGAAGTGAGCGACTGAATTTTCTTAAGGTAGTAACTGTTCATTTTCAAATAAATGTTATAGAGGAGCAAGAAATTAATAATTTCTGCAAAGCACACGTATTGAGAGTTTTGTACTTCGCTTAATAAGTGCACTTCCTGCGAAGAAATATCCTTAAAAAAAAACAACACAAAAATCATTTTCATGGCTGTTATTTAATATGTTAGGACTTCTACCAGCTGAATTTATATTTAACCATGGATCGCTATGTACTTGAATGTTGTACCTCTAAGTTAGCTATATAAGTATATCGTAAATCACACTATTTAATAAATGTTATCAAGCCTACTCAGCTGCTGTTTCAATTTGCTAAATATACTTTCGTATTCTTTAATTTTCTGCGTAAATGCAGTTTTCTCATGCGCATAATGTTCCTTTGTCATTTGCACATATTCTTCGCCCTTATATATAAATGTAGTTACATGTTTCGGGTCAATCAATGTGCTGTCATAAATTACAAACCCATTGCCATCGAGTTTGGTTTCAGAAGCCTGGACCACCTTTGTACTTTCAGCAATTAGCTGATGGCTTCTTTTTCGTGATATTTTATCCACCAACAAACTTTGTTCAGGCTCTTGTTTTACATTGTCAGTTAATTTTACTGCTTGAATTTTTATGTATTTCTCTAGATTTTGATTATTAGCATACGTTTTTATATTATTTAATACAACTTGAGTTTTGGTAGGTGTTGTTTCCTCAGTAGACTCAGATTTGCCCTTCCGAATATAATTTATTGTGCTTGTTGGCGGTGTTAGTTTAATTATTTCGTCGTTGCTAGTGGAAGGTTCTGAAATTGATAAAAAAATAAATTGAGTTCATGTTTGCTTGCACAATATAATATTGTAAATATTTAAATATTTACTATACCTTCTAAATTATTGTCATCATCATCAATATAATCATTATCACCGCAGTAATCGATTTCTTCACACTCTTCAATGAGATTACCGTCTTCGTCTTCCTGCTTTGTCGATTCAACTTGATAATTACTTTCAGCCTTCAGTGCAACACCGTCTTGTACAACACCATCGTCTAGTATGAAATACGTATTATGCTCTTCGGTTATTTTTGTGTTTTGTATTTCCACGTTGGATGGTGGAAGCATGCTTGTTGCTGTCGGTCCATTGTGCGGCATTGGCATCGCATCTCTGAGAAGATATCGTCTACGTGGATTTTGTGCCATATATTTTTGTTTAAAATGATCCGAACAATAAAATAATTCAATTTCGGATATGCACGGATGAATATCACCCAATTCCTTCCACTTTTGTCGGCGTTCCGGATCCTTGGGAAATTTAAACATTGAAAAGTCCCGATTGCCACAAGGAACTTTATTCAGGATATAGTTTTGACAATCTTTATACACGCAATATTTATAGGTCATCCTCAGAAAATTGTGATTTATTATTTGTTAATATTCTATCAAATAGAACAAGCACCAGTAATAAACAAATTAAGGATGCGGTAAAGAAGAAAGTTGCATTTCGCTTGAACACCTCTTTTTTTGTTTAGGGTTGTATTAGAAAGTACTATATTTTTTTTGTATGTACATGATAGAATCTTAGGAATGACTAAACGATCGGTTTGGGTATCAGCCATGTTTGCACAAAATATACACTCCGCTTGAAATGTTCTCCTGAACAACTTAAGTGAATGACTAAACGATCGGCTTGGGCATCGGCCATGTTTGCACAGAATATACACTCCGCTTGAAATGTTCTCCTGAACAACTTAAGTATACATAATTTTGGTTATAACAATTCATTTTATGGACTGCTCTAACAGCGTAACCGTTGAAAATTTTGAAAAGGGTAAGAAAAAGAGTCAACGTGTGTTAAACAGGCTCAATTGTGATTAATACAGAACAAATATTGGTAAATATTTAGAATATCTATACATAAATATGAATATTATATTTTTCAAAACCAAAAAACAATTACAAAAACTAACAAAAAATTTGGACTGCTACGCAGAGTGTCCGGGGTTCGAATCTCGGCACAGGCAAAATAAAAAGTAGAAAAAATAATTTTTCTACACGGCACCACCTCTTGGCAGGCAATGGCAAACCTAGAAGAGTAAGAATCGCTATGAAAGGCTTTTCACTTCGCCGTTCGGATTCGGATTTAAACTATAGGTCCCTTCCATTCATGTACAAATCTAACACGCACAACATGAGTGGATGCGAAAAGCTAGGCCTAGGCCCTCCATGGGCTGTTGTGCCATTAAAAGTAAAGTAAGTAAGTAATAAAAAATTGAATAATTAAAAACAAAAACATTATTTTTTATTATTGTGTAAAATTGCAAAACTGACAATAATCACGAGCAGCAATGCATCTATGATCTAGGATCATGGAATCTAGGTAGCAAAAACAGGGTCAAACAGACGGTCACCCTGTGCTCTAACTGTATATGAATAAATAGTAGAACTTGTAGGATTTCTGAAGCGGTTGGCTAAGACTATAAAATGTTTACTGTTCGAGGAAATCTTGATATTAATACAAATGAAAGTCTAGAAATATCTGAGCCTAGTGAAAAAACAAAAACTAAGGGAAAGCCCATGAAAAAGTCTTTACTGAAAGGCCTTATACAAATCTACTTTGAGTATTGTTCAAATACATCAATACATGGCGTGCAATATCTGGGCGAAAGTCGACCTTTTAAAGAGAAAATTTTTTGGTTATGTGTATTTGTCGTGTCGATTTTTTGCTGTTCTAATTTAATTTACAATATTTATTTAAAATGGGATGAAACACCGGTAATTGTCAGCTTTTCGGAGAAATCCACACCGGTTTGGTCGATCCCCTTTCCGGCAATTACAATATGCTCCGAAAACAAACGGATTTTGAAATCAGGAGGCAAGTCATAGTCACCGTAGTTCATGTCGAATCATATGCATACATAACCTAGAATTACTCAAATACTCTTCTTTATTTATTATATTTATGGAAAATCTGAAACAAAATCCACTAACGATTTTATCTTTTTTAAATTCAAATCTTCAAGGTGCATCGTTTTCAAAATTCTTTACTCAACTGCAAGACGACATAAAAGCCAAAAAGTCATTTAAATTTGATAACATTACATCAAATGAATTGGAAGAATTTCGTACTTTATTGCAGATCTGCAATACACAGATAATAGATGACGGTGTTCCGCTTTTATCCAAAAGTGCAATTGATTATTTTCAGATATTGGACAAAATACTACCAGAATTTTCGCGTTATTTCTTCTATTGCAAATGGTTTAGCCATTTTGGTGAATGTGATGAACTATTTACCAGAACCTACACTGAAGAAGGTATATGCTTTACATTTAACGGCTTAAACGCTACCGATATTTACAGGGAAGACACATACCAGTACCATCGTATGGGCTTCCAAAATATAACAAGCGGCAAACACATGCCCAAAAGGACATTAATGTGGTCATTGCAAAATGGTTACAACGCAGATAGTGGCATTAAAACATACCCGGCTCGAGTTTTGGGTGCTGGCGCCAGAGCTGGTCTTTTTATTGCGTTACAAAGCTTTCTGCAAGAGGTCGACTATGCATGTCGTGGCCCAATTCAAGGATTTAAAGTATTATTGCACTCACCAGATGATGTGCCAATTGTTTCGAATCAATTTGTTCGCATACCAATGGAAAAAGAGGTGCTAATTGTTGTAAAACCGAATATGATAACTACTTCAGCTGGCATCGCTGATTATCACCCCATGCGTCGTCAGTGCTTTCTTGAAAAAGAGCGCAACTTGCGTTTTTTCAAGATCTATACACAAAGCAATTGTATTGTTGAATGTTTAGCGAATTTAACGTTGAGCAAATGTGGTTGCGTTAAATTTTCTATGCCGCGAACATTGAGTACACCCGTCTGTGCAGAGGATAAAATACACTGCTACGATACGGCTGAAGATGTTATGCTAATGCGGGAATTCACCCAAGGTCTAAAAGAGTCTTCGTTAAATTATCGCGGTCAGACAGAGTGTAATTGCCTGCCGGCATGTACATCTTTGGTTTACAATACAGAGATATCGCAGGCTAATTTTGATTTAAAAGAAATGTTGGAAGCAGCGGGTGATACCTCCTTCTTTGAGGAGTATCCAGGTTCACAAATCTCACGTCTATCTATTTTTTTTAAAGAGAATCAATTCATTACATCAAAGCGCTCGGAATTATATGGTGTTACTGACTTTCTAGCAAATTGTGGTGGCATTTTTGGACTCTTTATGGGTTTCTCAATTTTAAGTATGGTTGAAATGATTTATCATATCACTTTGCGTTTGTGGTCCAATATGAGACGTATAGTCAGAGAATAATTTTTTTTTTCATTTTAATTAATTACGGTTTGTTATAAGAAGCTGCTCACAAGTACAGAACCAACTCTATTTTAAAGGAAAAAATTTTACTGAATCCGAAAATCATAGTGGCTTTGCTGAATCGGGTACATAACATGATATAAAAATTTATGATTCAAACAGATTCATTTCGTTTTTTCAATTTAGTTCAAATTTAATTCAGAACAAATAAAAAATGTATAGAAGAAATTGGAATTTCCGATGGAAAATATACATAATAAAATCAGAATCTTACTCGATTTTGTCGTAAGTGCATCTATGTAAAATGCAACGTTCCGTGACTTGGGGCATTGCTTGTCTTATCCTTTTGCAATGGGTAACTATTAAGACTCTTAAAGTACACTCACTAAATTATTCTATTCTTGCATACGTGATTTATATTCCTAGTAAACCAAGTTGTAAAAATGCTTGTCTTATCCTTTTGCAATGGGTAACCATTAAGACTCTTAAAGTATACTCACTTCTTGCATACGTGGTTTATATTCCTAATAAACCAAGTTGTAAAAATTCAAAAATTATTTTTTTTACCTTTTAAATTCTTTGGCATAACCTCTGAAACTTGTATAAGAGTTTCCAAAGATTTGGAATCAATCTAAAGTAAACATGTGTGACATTGCCCTTTTTTAAGCTTTTTAACATTTACCTCAAAAGCTGGGCCTGATCCAGAAACCATCCATGATTTTCAAAATCAGCATGATATTTTACTTTAGTAAAGTTGATTTTGGTTCTGTGAGGAACAGCTCTGTCAAATTTTTTAAATATATTTATAGTGTTATTTTAAATTGTAAGTACTAGGTACTGTCAGTTAAAAAAATATAAATCCAAAACCTTTTAAAAAATATTGTTAATGTAAATATTAATGATTGTAAATGTTTTTTTTTATATAATTATCCAAGATATCCCTCTTTTAAACGAAACAATTATATCAAGAAATTGATTCCAAATACAATATTATTTAGTAAGAAATTGAGTTTTACTTTTGCTGAAAACGTACAGGAGTAGATCCAGTAATATTGTAGTAACTGACCTAGGTTATGAACCCCCAAAACTCGCGTCCTTCCGTCATCTAGGAGTGAAAAAATAGTATTGCTATTAAAATGTCATTTGTATTATTTTACATTTATATTAATTTAGAAAAGAAAAATAGGCAAAATTTCAATAGATGTGCAATATGCCAACATTAGTTGAATTTAATTATAAGTAATAACTGCTGAAATATGGCTTTTTGGATTATATTAAATCTGTTTAACACGATATAGAGATTGTGTCTGTAGCTGATGGTTGAATATGTAGATGCAATAGCGACAATAGTTGAATAAGAACAGAAATAATAACTTTACACTACACAAATTAAAAAGAAATTTGCAACCCTTCGTCTTCTATATATGAAGAGGTCGTTAAATTTCAACGAGCAAATAGTACAAAAGATGCTTTATGGTTGTAATTTCCAGTTGGTTTGGAAGTTGTCTTAAAATAGTTGAAGTTTTTGAATTAAAATCGAAACCAAAATCCCACATTTGACAAAAATTTTTTTAAGCATGAGCTTATTTTGATATAAAATACTAACTTTTCAAAACGTTATCTATTAGGAGAAAATAAGCAACCCTGGCAAACAAATCGAACGAATGAAACAAATTTTCGCGCTCGTTTTTCTTTTTAAACGAAGCCTAAAAAATAAGTTCTTTCATCGCTCATTTTTAGCCATCGTGCTTTGGAGTGTGGTCCTTGTTCGTCTCGTGTTGTGTTTGAAATTAAAGATATTCTTTGAAATTAGATTTTCCTCCATAATAATTCCACAGCAAAATAAAGGAAAACAGTGACTGAAATTTTATTAATAAAAAATAAATATAAAAGAAATGGCTGCCGATCAAGTACAATTTCAACAGCTTCTAAATTCATTACTGTCCACTGACAATGATGTGCGACAACAGGCGGAGGTGAGTAAAAAGAAAAAATACCAGCGTGAAAAAACAAAGAACAAATTTACAAAATATTTAGAATGAAAGCATGATGTGTTAAACTGCGCAAATTGCGGAAAGCAATGATAATTTCAATTATTTTAATTTAATCGCACTTTTTTTCACATTGTTAATTACTAATTTTTTCATGCGAATTTGCCTTTTATCGTTCGAAACGTGTTTTATGTTCGCTTCGCTTGCGTTCGGTTATGTTTGACGACACAGCGAGTAGTTGATTCGTTGGTGCTGCGGCAGCTTTGGAATAAAAGAGCTGCAATAGCAACTGCGTCGGCGGTGACGTCGTACAAAAAATTTTACGCAAACGAAGAAAAGCAGAAATTAAAAAAAAAAAGCAAAAAGTGTGCGAAAATTTATGAATATTCTTTTTGCAAACAACGTGATTTGGATTTCTTGCATGAAATTGGCAGCGCCCCGATTCAAAGGCGATTGCTGAATAATTATGGGCAGAAAATAAACGGAAACAAAAGTAAAATGTGATAATGAGACGAAACCTACACTTGTGAAATTGCACTTTAGCAAATTCTCTTTTTGTTTCTGTTTTTTCATCTTGTTCTTTTCTACCTACTATCTATTTGTTTGTATAGTAATAATATTGATTTTAAGTTGCTATTGCCAGCAACAAAAAAGCCACCAAAATAAACCCAACAACAACGATAACAAAAGCATTATTGCACCCCATTTATTAAAAAAAAAAAATTAGAATGACCTTGATCCCTTGAAGTGGCGCTCCTCACAAAAATTATATGCTCCTCTCACATACCACCCACACACATACAAATAGGAAATCTTCAATTCCACGTCACTAGCAGCACTGTGTTGTTTTGTTATTGTATATTATTTTTTATTTGATTTAAATTGATTTAATTTTTTATTCATTTTATATTCTCCATGCTTTCTCATTTCTAGGATGCTTATAATAATTTGTCACGCGATCTTAAGGTAACACACTTGTTAGCCACCCTTCATAATGGGCAACAATCGGAAGAGGCAAGACAAATGGCTGCCGTGTTATTGCGTCGCCTTTTCACATCTGAGTTCTTGGAATTCTACAAAGAGGTGAGTGACTAAGCAAAGCTGATTTTAAATAAAACAAAAAAAAAAAAAAATATGTTGGACCTTATCTAAGAAGGTGCTTCAATAATTCAAAAATTAAAATAAAAATATTTTGAGTGTGGCAACTCTATTATCATTTGTATTATGACGGAAAATTAGTGTTATATTTGCGGTTAACAAATACGCTTGAATAACGACTCAATAAAGCTTCGCCAGTCGCCTCTGCTATGCGCGAGTTTGTAAGACCAAGTGCAGTCAGGTTCCCCTGTATCTTGTCTTTCCAACGGAGATTAGGACATCCTCTTCTGCGTTCTTCCACCATGGCTCGAATAAAACAAACTTCTACTCGAAGCTACTTTATCCATTCGCTCAACGTGGCTCAGCCAGCAAAACCACTGTATTTTTAAACGCTTTTTTAAACCACGAGCTCATACAGCTCATGGTTACATTTTATTCTATGCACGTCGTCCACGCATATTAGACCATAGATCTTACGGAGTGTCTTCCTCCCGAACGCTCATAACAGCGTCTCATCATTGGTGATCAATGTCCAAGTCTCAGCGCCATACAATAGGACGGGGGATATAGATGAGGGACTTATATAGTGTTTTTTCTTAGGTCTCAATTGCCTACTGAGCCCGTAGTAACACCAGTTGGCAAGAGTTAATCTCTGCTTGATCTCAAGGCTGACATTATTGTTGCTGTTAATGTTTGATCCTAGGTGAACGAAATCCTTGACGTATTTCATTTTGTCCTTGTTTAAGATCTCGAGGTTCGCGACTCGAATTTCCGAGGGTTCTTCTGAGGATTCATTGGGAGGTGTTTTAACGTGGTAATAATCGCACACATTAGTTAGCTCACAGACGGGTGTCAGATCGCTATAAAGGGGAGGTGAAGCAATCAGATTACACCGCTGATATTTATGTGGAATTGTAGTTTTATTTACATTTTTTATTTTATAATTTCAATGAAGTAAACTAAAAATCGAGTGTACTCGTTACTCGAGTAAAAGTGATTGATAAAATTTAACAGCACTTGTTTGTCAATATAGTCTCTTTCAATAGAAACACGCTAAAAAGCTGGCAATATTTTGATATTTCGTCTTAATTATGTATAAATGACATTTATTATTATTATTTATTATTTTCTTGTACAAAAATATTGAAAATCAGTTTTTACTGCGAAATTGCAATAACGTTTAAACATTTTTCTTATCAATTAAACAAATGCAAATAAAATGATAAACTTATTATTTCAAGTCTCCGAGTCATCTTAGTATTATAGAGACGAGACTTGTGTGTCTATTTCTATGCAGATACGGAAATGTGTAACACTTATTTTTAGATTAAAAGAAATTTAATTTTAATAATTCATTCGTAGCTTTGGCTGGCAACAATGTTTTTGCTCACAAGCCAATAACACTCGATTCTATTTTCCGTGATCTCTCCATGATGTCCCTCTATATATCGCCCTCTCTCTCTGCATTACAGTTACCACCAGAATCGCAACAACAACTGTTACAACAAATATTACTCGCAGTTCAACAGGATGTTACACCAAATTTGCGTCGCAAGATTTGCGAAGTTGTTGCCGAGGCAGCACGTAATCTCATTGACGATGATGGCAACAATCAATGGCCAGATTTTTTGCAATTCCTTTTTCAATGCGCCAATTCACCATCGGCCCAATTGCAAGAATCGGCATTGCGCATTTTTGCCAGTGTGCCGGCAATTTTTGGCAATCAAGAAGCTCAATATTTGGATTTGATTAAGCAAATGTTGGCCAAGAGTTTGGAGCCCACCGCCGATGTGGAGGTGCGTTTTCAAGCGGTGCGAGCTATTGGCGCATTCATTTTACATCACGACAAGGAAAAGGAAGCTATGGTCTTTAAGCATTTTGCAGATTTATTGCCACGCATGATTATGATTACCGCGGAGAGCATCGAATCGCAGGACGATCAGAGCTTGCTGAAGCTATTGATCGATTTGACCGAAGCGTGTCCAAAGTTTTTGCGTCCACAATTGGAAGTTATTTTCGAGATGTGCATGAAGGTAAGTTGTCGTCGGGGCTTCGGCGACGATTGTTGTTGTTATTCAGCATTAAATTAATAAATAATGTCAACAGGTCTTCAGTTCAACCGAAATCGAAGATTCTTGGCGTCATTTAGTCCTCGAAGTGATGGTCTCATTGGCGGAAAATGCTCCAGCTATGGTGCGTAAACGTGCTGAAAAATACATCATTGCTCTTATTCCGCTCGTTTTGCAAATGATGACAGACATGGATGATGATGATGATTGGTCTACCTCTGATGTGGTCACCGATGATGACAATAGCGATAATAATGTTATTGCTGAATCCTCATTGGATCGTTTGGCATGTGGTCTGGGCGGTAAGGCTGTGTTGCAGCACGTTATGAATGCATTGCCCGCTATGTTGCAGCATAGTGACTGGAAGCAACGTTATGCTGCATTGATGGCCATTTCGGCCATTGGTGAAGGTTGCCACAAACAAATGGAAACAATGTTGGATCAAATAATGGCTGGTGTATTGAATTTCTTGCGTGATCCCCATCCTCGTGTGCGTTATGCTTCGTGCAATGCCATTGGACAGATGTCGACTGATTTTGCGCCAACATTCGAGAAGAAATTTCACGATCAGGTAAGTGTCGTAAGGGAAATTTTTAATATTGACTAGTCCACATTTCTCTAAGTTTTGTGATTGATTTAAAATTGAAACTGAAATTATCTTGTGAGAAAGCATGTAGTTCTTATTTGCTTTTAATTTAATTCATCACATCATATATCAGCAGCCGCTTTAATTGTTTTACTTTCGTTAATCTGTCCATTTCCGCCCTTCAGGTTGTTCCCGGTTTGCTATCATTACTTGACGATGTCCAAAATCCTCGTGTGCAAGCACATGCTGGTGCTGCTCTTGTCAATTTCTCTGAAGATTGTCCCAAGCATATTCTAACACGTTATCTTGATGGTATCATGGGCAAATTGGAGACCATACTTAATTCGAAATTCAAGGAGCTTGTCGAGAAGGGCAACAAACTGGTGTTGGAACAAGTTGTAACCACAATTGCCTCGGTGGCTGATACATGCGAAAAAGAATTTGTCACCTATTATGATCGTTTGATGCCATGCCTTAAGTTCATCATACAAAACGCGAAGTCTGAAGATTTACGTATGTTGCGTGGCAAAACCATTGAATGTGTTAGTTTGATTGGTTTAGCGGTTGGTCGTGAGAAATTCATTACCGATGCGGGTGAAGTTATGGATATGTTGCTGAAGACACACACCGAAGGTGATCTACCCGATGATGATCCACAAACGTCATATTTGATTACTGCTTGGGCACGCATGTGCAAGATTTTGGGCAAACAATTTGAGCAGTATTTGCCGTTGGTGATGGGTCCTGTTATGCGTACAGCTGCCATGAAACCCGAAGTGGCACTACTGGACAATGATGAGGTTGAGGATATTGAAGGTGAGTGGATTTAGAAACTTTTTTATTCGTTTTAAGTGAGAATTTTTATGTCAAACAATCATTGGTTATTGAGATTGGTGAGTTGCATAGTACAACGAGAACATTCAACGGAAGCCAACGTTTATGATTGGAGATATTTTCTCATTTTGAAGAAAAACCAGCGCAGGGTCTTTCACTTCTCCGCCATACTAAACTTTCCATTTTATCACTTAATTTATAATACAATTCTCTGTGCATTCCCTCATAGGCGATGTCGACTGGTCCTTTATCAATTTGGGTGAACAACAAAACTTCGCTATACGCACCGCTGGCATGGAGGATAAAGCTTCCGCCTGCGAAATGCTTGTATGCTATGCGCGCGAATTGAAAGAGGGTTTCGCCGACTATGCTGAAGAAGTTGTACGTCTAATGGTACCCATGCTAAAATTCTATTTCCATGATGGTGTACGTTCAGCTGCTGCTGAATCGTTGCCATATCTTCTGGATTGCGCTAAAATCAAAGGACCTCAATACTTGGAGGGAATGTGGCTATATATTTGCCCCGAGTTGTTGAAAGTAATCGGCACTGAGCCTGAAGCTGATGTACAATCAGAATTGCTCAACTCGTTGGCCAAGTGTATTGAGACTTTGGGTCCGAATTGCCTGAATGAAGGTTCAATGAAAATAGTGCTAGAAATCATCACCAAGTATATGGGCGAACATTTTGAACGGGCCGACAAACGTTTGCAGGCACGCAACGAAGAAGATTACGATGATGGCGTCGAGGAGGCACTCGCCGAACAAGACGACACTGATACCTATATACTGTCGAAGGTCGTTGACATATTGCATTCACTCTTCTTAACCAATAAGGCTCAATTTTTGCCGGCATTCGATCAAGTAGCGCCACAGTTTGTTAAACTCTTGGATCCGAGTCGCTCGTGCTCGGATAGACAGTGGGGATTGTGTGTGTTCGATGATGTTATTGGTGAGTATGGAATTGCGTATTGCGTACGCCACCAGGAGACATTCTCTCTAAAAGACTTTGAAAATACAAAAATTTATTCGGTGCGATTCGTGTTGCTAATATTTGCGTTTATTAACTTGTTGTTTTTCCTAGAATTCTGCGGCCCTGCCTGTGCGCCATATCAGCAAATCTTCACTCCACCCTTACTGCAGTATGTGGTCGATAAATCTCCTGATGTACGTCAAGCTGCTGCCTATGGTTGCGGAGTTTTGGGACAGGTAAGTTGAATTGCTGAAATGCCAATTATAGTTCCGATCTATAGTTCCGATCAATTTTATTTTTCGTCTACAGTTTGGTGGCGAACAATTTGCTGTCACTTGCGCACAAACCATTCCTTTGCTGGTGCAGGTCATTTCCGATCCAAAGAGCCGTGAAATTGAAAATATCAATCCCACAGAGAATGCAATCTCTGCTGTAACAAAAATACTAAAATACAACAAATCCGCTTTACAAAACGTTGATGAGGTCATTAATGTCTGGTAAGTTTCCCAGTTTCCCAGTTTCTCTTTCTCTTTTTACATAACACAATTTTGCAAAGTACTTATTGCTGCATACATTCCTTAGGTTCTCTTGGTTACCTGTGGTCGAAGATGCCGATGAGGCACCACACATTTACGGCTACATGTGCGACCTAATTCAAGCCAATCATCCTGTTGTACTCGGCGCTAACAATTGCAATCTACCACACATTGTTTCGATAATTGCGCAGGCCTTCGTCGTCAAAGTTATAGAGCCGCTGAGCGATGTAGGTAAACGTATGTTGTCCATTGTCAAACAGGTCGAAGTAAACACAGAGGTCTTCCAAGCATGCGCAAGCATTTTAACACCTGAACAACAGCATGCACTGCAAGAAGCCTATCGGGAAGTGGCTGCTGGCGCAGCGTCAGCAACAGCTTAAGATGGCAATTAAGACGCCGTAATTAAAGCGTTCGTGCGTGCAGAGAATCAGCGGAGTAGAAATCGAAAAAGAATAGCAACATTGCTGTTAAACACATATACCCCCAGACAGACACACCCACAGCCACAAACACTAATACACACACAGACACTAAGATGTGCAGCTTCCTTTTAATTTAGCTAAGCAACATCTGAATTCATTTATAATACAAAAGATTATTATATTATTAATTGAAAATATATAATACATAAATATATAAAACAGAAACTATAAACATATATAAAATCATTGTATGGAAAATAAGTAATTATTTTAACGTTTTATTGTTCGTTCAGCTGCAATAGTGTTACAATCGTTAACATCGCCGCGTTCACGATTCCAACAAGAAATATGTAGAAAACATAACAGGAAAATTTAAATTCAATCATAAAATTAATATCAATACTAAATAAGTGTGTTTTACTTTTACCCATGTAAATTATCTTCTTAACTAAAACAAAAACAAAAACAACTTACCAGTTTTCTTTATTTCTCATTCATTAATTTGCGCTTTTGTTGAATGCGATTTAATTCCAATATGATATGATTTTTATTTGATTAATAGAATAATAATATTTTCTTTCGATAGAATTGTATTCACACAAATTTGTATTTATATAATAATAATTATTATTATTTTTGCATAACTACATATTATAAATTAATAAATTTTGTTTGGAAATTTATGCAAATTATACATATAAATGAAATTGAACTTTTGTATTATGAACAGCACAACACCATTTGAGTCTCGGAACCCAGAACCGGGTACGATAAGTGTCGGAATACTTTGTTATGATTGTCATCCCTCTTGAAATGATGAAATGATTTCCTCCCAAGTGAAATTACCCAGCGTTTACACCTGTTCATGCTGGCATGCCAACACTTTCTCACCCATAACACTCATGCTTAATTTGATCACTTCAGGAAAAAGGAACAAAAATGTATGTACAATGTATAGTACTTACCAAATGTGAGAAAGAAACAAAGTAAAAGAGTGTGAATAAGAGTGGTCCTTACACGACCGAAATTTGGTGTCTGCATTTGTTACGCACGCCAAGAAGCTCGGCCTTTGGCGCTACATGCGGTCATAGTCGACAATGATAAAGTGAAGTTCATTGTGGTAACGGCATAACACTTGCCATAATGGCTATCATCTCTTTATCGGTGTCGTGTGATTCTCTCATTCTTCCTTCCACATATCAAACTTCCTTCCAATCAACACAATGCACTGCATTTATAAGTACATCTTGTGTATTGAGTGAAATGAGAGTGAGAGAATTAAAATATCGGCGTGTGCAAATGCAGTCTTATAGACTCGTAGCCTGTGGCAAAAAAGTAGCTGATTTTCTAACGGCTGCTTTCATAATATTTTCGGTTATTCTAGTGACGTACATGAACATAGTACTTTCTCAGTCAAGCGTTGGTTACGACCGGTGTCACAGATGCGTTTAGAAACTTGTATGAAAACGGTTTTCTAAAATCTGTAAATTTCTATACTGGTTAAGTATGGAATAAAACGATAGTCAGTGAGATGTTCGTTAGGACAGGAGCGGTCAGTCAGAGTGCTTCAAGAGTGCACATTGATAACCAAACTATTTTAGAAAGAAACTGTCAAGGTAATTCACAGGACGTCTACGTCATAGAGACAATCTTTCATTGAATGGACAAGCTACGAAGCTAGAGTTTATTTAATTTTTATACTCTGTATGGCGATTGGAATCCTTACCGTATTGATCATGCTCATATACTAGAAATTAAGAGAGAGTGACCACGCCCACTTGAAATTATGAACCCAGTCGGAACATGACTGAGGCAAATCTTATGACAATCCATTGAGAAAAGAGAAGTTACAATAATATCGAGTGTTTTTTTTTTTAGGAACGGAGAACTTTAAATTGAAATAAAACACAGAAAAATATTTTTAATATCAATGAAATTGGCTTTATTTTAAATATAATTTGTTGACATTAATGTTTGAATATGATACCGGGCATGTGGCCGCCGCGGCATGATCAGGGATCACTTGTACGCCGCATTGTCTGATTTTGGTATGCCTGCAAAGCTCACGCGTCTTGGCAAAATGACTGGCCCCGAAAATTGGTACCGACCTCTCTTTCCGCACCATTTGATACCAAAGGATGTTGCAGACAAGGTGATTCCCAATCGTGCGACTTCTTTAACCTTATGCTGGAGAAAATAATTCAAGCATAATTCACGAAAATAATGTCATGCTTGATAGCATACGCTGAAGATATTGACATCATTGGCACCAACACGCGAGCAGTCAGTGCAGCATTCTCCAACCTGGAAAGGGAGTCTCGTCGAGTGGATCTAGAGGTGCACGAGGACAAAATATCACTGTTAACAACTATTATATTTGAAGCCGTCAACAATTCCATTTTCCTAGGACCCAGCATTAACACCAACAATAATATCAGCCTTGAGATCAAGCGGAGATTAACTCTTGCCAGCAGGAGTTATTACAGTCTCAGTAGGCAATAAAGAAGCAGAGTCTTCTCGCGACCGACGAAAAAACGTATGGCTCTGAGACGTGGACATTAACCACCAATGATGAGAGGCTGTTAGGGGCGTTGGATAGAAAGATACTGCTTAAGATCTATGGACGACGTGCATCGAATCGAAGATGGAACCATGAGCTGTACACCGACACCGACATAGTCAACGGCATAAAAATACAGCGGCTTCGCTGGCCGAGTCATGTTGTGCGAATGGAAGAAGGCGCTCCGCCCAGAAGTGTGTTATATTCAATGCGCGGTGAAGGAACACTCCTATACTCCGTTGGATGGACCAGGCACAGGAGGACTTAACTGAACTGGCACCAGCGTGTGCATAGCTAAGGCGAGGCGGCCAAAAACAATCATCGGTTGTGGTGCCAACTAAATATGTAAGTAGGTAACGCATTCGCTTTTTCATTATTCGCACAACCCTAATATAAACATGTTAAAATAAGGTACCTTATTCAATTTATATACAATCGACAAATCAGACTTCGAATAGACGATCATTAGTCAAAACCCCTACCCCTACCCCTATTTGACTATTATCCTTTATAAATTCTACAAGCAGTCTCCAAAAAACAAATAAAATGTACCACTCTGCAATGGGGGCCTACCACATCAATAAACTCCATGTTGCATGAGAGCAGCACCAGCCCACATGAGCACAGAGGAGACCCTTGATAACTTTCAAACTATCCAAGTCATTTTTACAAAGTTCAGACACAGCCATAGCCCAAACCACAGACAAGATCCTTAAATACAAAAGGCCAATGAGACATTTACCTCGCGTTACCTTTAAAAATTACTCCAGAAAAAATTCCTCGCCGACAACTCAACCCTGCTTCTACTTAGTAACACCTCTCATACATACATCCAGCAAATCTTCTACTTTTCCCATTATCCTCCGATAAAAATCCTTAGAGTTAAAACAACTTTACTCAAAACAGATTAACATCGCAACTTAGAGTGTAACCACCTCAAACACAATTATTAAAACGTCAATACTCTCTTTATACAGCTTGCTGAAATAAAAGCCATACTTGGAAGCATTATACCACATAAAGCGCCAACAAAAAAAGAAGACCCACTCACTCTCAGTGCTCTAGAAGCAATCTCAAACATTGAAAACATTCAATTCATACCCTAATACCATAGACAACCATTCCAATATCGCCTTAATCTGGGTATCTGGGCACACACTCAAACCACGGGCAATGAGTTCGCTAACGAAGCTGCTAAATCATCGCTAAAGGCTCCCTTAAACTTAAAATCAATTAGACTACTCGTATTTGGCCTCTAGCATCGAAATGGTACCAAGAAATCAATAAAGACAAAAATAGCATACGCACCTTTTTAAAATTCAACCACAAGCTATTCTCACACTAATGGAATTAATGAAATACATACGGCTAAGATTTGGTCCCACAAAATACTTAGACACAAGAACACCTATTAAATATAAAACCCCCCCAGCAACATGTACCTATTGCAACAATAACATTAGCATTCCTACCAAACATATAAGTATTAACTGAATGTTAATTTTTCCCATACGCCCGGTATTTAACGCTTAGAAACTCAAACCCCCTTACCGCTTTTTCTCAACCAAGCATCGACCGTATCAACGTAATATCTCAAGCACTCAAAAATCGACCATCACGTCTATAATTTATACCTGCCTACACTATGAACAACTTCGACCAAAACAAACTAAAACAAATAATAATAATAGCCAACCACAGAATCTACCTGGACAGCTTAGGGCCATTGCTGCCTTTCTTAGCTGCTTACTCAAACATTTATCGACACTTGATTTTATATACAGTATAGTTCGGCTAGCCTAGCTATACCCAACTGATATCCGTAGTTTCATCTTCAACCTCTAACAGACTACCTTCATCCTCTTCCAGACTATCCTCAATCTCTAACAGACTATCTTCAACCTCTTCCAGACTATCTTCAACCTCTAACAGACTATCTTCAACCTCTAACAGACTATCTTCAACCTCTAACAGACTATCTTCAACCTCTTCCAGACTAACTTCAACCTCTAACAGACTAACAACTTCAACCTCTTCCAGACTATTTTCAACCTCTTCCAGACTATTTGCAACCTCTTCCAGACTATTTGCAACCTCTTCCAGACTATCCTTAACCTCTATCAGACTATCTTTAACCTCTAACAGACTATCTTCAACCTCTTCCAGACTATCCTCAACCTCTAACAGACTATCTTCAACCTCTTCCAGACTAACTTCAACCTCTATCAGACTAACTTCAACCTCTAACAGACTAACTTCAACCTCTTCCAGACTATCTTCAACCTCTTCCAGACTATCTTTAACCTCTTCCAGACTAACTTCAACCTCTAACAGACTAACAACTTCAACCTCTTCCAGACTATTTTCAACCTCTAACAGACTATCTTCAACCTCTATCAGACTAACTTCAACCTCTAACAGACTAACTTCAACCTCTTCCAGACTATCTTCAACCTCTTCCAGACTATCTTTAACCTCTATCAGACTATCTTTAACCTCTAACAGACTATCTTTAACTTCTAACAGACTATCTTCAACCTCTTCCAGACTATCCTCAACCTCTAACAGACTATCTTCAAGCTCTTCCAGACTAACTTCAACCTCTATCAGACTAACTTCAACCTCTAACAGACTAACTTCAACCTCTTCCAGACTATCTTCAACCTCTTCCAGACTATCTTTAACCTCTAACAGACTATCTTTAACTTCTAACAGACTATCTTCAACCTCTTCCAGACTATCCTCAACCTCTAACAGACTATCTTCAACCTCTTCCAGACTAACTTCAACCTCTATCAGACTAACTTCAACCTCTAACAGACTAACTTCAACCTCTAACAGACTATCTTCAACCTCTTCCAGACTAACTTCAACCTCTAACAGACTAACAACTTCAACCTCTTCCAGACTATTTTCAACCTCTAACAGACTATCTTCAACCTCTAACAGACTATCTTCAACCTCTAACAGACTATCTTCAACCTCTTCCAGACTATCTTCAACCTCTTCCAGGCTATCTTCAACGTCTTCCAGACTATCTTCAACCTCTTCCAGACTATCTTCAATCTCTTCCAGACTATCCTCAACCTCTAACAGACTAACTTCAACCTCTTCTAGACTATTTTCAACCTCTTCCAGACTATTTTCAACCTCTAACAGACTATCTTTAACTTCTTAAGGGACTAAAAATAAGATGCTCTTAAAGCGAACGTTCAGCTAGACGAGGTGCAGCTAACAGAATACTTTCTTTATAAAATAAATATTATTATGTAAAGGTCCAATTATACGTTCGCCAAGTGTAAACTTCACATGCGTTGAATTGCAACAAACCAGCGACCTTTGAAAGGAAAATTTTAGACCCGTTGATCACTGATCATTTTGTAAGGAGAGTATTAAAGAATATACTGAAAAGCTGGGCAATAAGTAGATCAAGAAACCAATCGCACACAATGAAAGTACGAATCTTGGGGGCAGCTGCAATTGAGATCGTTATGCTAAAGAAGAAAAATGCACATTGCTCTCATAAAAATTTGCTTATTCAAATTTTAAGAAGCTCCCTGCTCTTTTGTGTTTTGGCATTATTTGTAATAATCTAGTTTAATTTATTTAGTGTAAAGGATTGCGTTTTTCAAACGAACTACCATAGATAAGCTTGATCACTCAAGAGTCCTATGATTATACTATAATAACGATAACAATAATAATATGTATGTATGTATTTTAATTTATACGTATGCACTTTATTTGAATCGGTATCTTTCTAGCGTATTACATTGAAGCTTAATTACTTTTCGATCGAGTGTGTCTTGTGTGTCTTGTCTGCCTTTACAAGCATTTAGTCCAAAACAAAAAGAGTAAAAATTTCAATTTTGAAGTTTTCAAATTATGTATAAACGATTATTGAACCCTTATTACAGTAGTTTTATATGCCGCGAGCAGGGGTTGATAATAATTTCTTGTACTGTGATGTCATCGTGTTTTGATATACAAAGTCATGCAAATAACAATAACAAATTTGAATAGCACAAATTACAAACGCCACATTAATGTAAAATTCTCATTTCTTCATTAATAACAAAGTGTGTCTCTTTGATATACCATATAATATTATTCAGAAAATCCAATGGGATTGCTGAATGCGAGTGGGGACCAGCCAGCAAGCTTAAATTAGACTTCAAAACTTCCACTTACAAATGTCAAGCTGTCGCACTTTGCTATTGCTATTTTCGTATAATTCGCTCTATTCTTATGTGCCGAAGAATAATTCTTAAAAAGTATACTAAAATTAGTACTAAATACGACAGGTTTTATAACATATGGATAAAAATAAAAATTATAAATAATAAATCGATGTAAAAAGTATTAGTAAAATATAAAATATATGGGTACGTAATTAATATTAAAAATAATAATTCAATAATATGCTGCAGTTGTGTTAGTTTAGTTTTTGTTATGAATACTTTAACCTAAAAGAAATTGTTCGTCTGGCTCCTCGATCTCCTCTACCTCCTCTATCTCTTCCACCTCTTCATCGTCCTCTTCGTCCTCCTGCGGCTGCTGGTCTTCATCGTCATTGTTAGGCTCATTGCTGTTGCTATTGCCTTCGCCTTCTGGTTCAACTTCACCTTCGCCTTCGACCTCAGCATCGCCATCGCCATCGCCAACCAACGTTGCTGCATCCTCCTCCTCTTCTCCCATTTTTCCATATTCATCGTTGCTTTTCTCCGTATACAGTACTGCATTGGGATGCTTCTGCATCAGATGGTTCTTCATGTTGCGTATGTGTTGATAGGCCGCCGAACAGTATCTGCACTGTATGAATGAGCCGAAGGGTAAATGTTTGAATTTGTGTATCTGCAAGTCGCGTAGCTTGTTGCCGCTGACGTGTTCGCGACACTCCAAGCACTGATTCAGCGTCGGGCTGAGCTTCTTGAATTTCAACGTTTCACGTTTGCCCAGGCTGTGCTCGATGTTGATGTGCTCACGCCATGGGCGCCACGTGTCGAATTCTTTACCACACTGTGGACACAAAACGAAGAACGATCCCTGCTCGATAATTACAGAGTCGTTGACACTGGTGGTGGCGGCGGCGGCGGAGGAGGAGTTGTGTTTCAGCTGTCTTTCATGGGCGGCATCAGCGCGCGCTGCTTGCATCTGCTTGGTATCGCTGGCGCTGGAATTGCGCGTGCCTACATAGTCCGGGTTCTGTTCGCAGCAATTGGTAGCACGATTCAGATGCTTAAAGAACATTTGCTTGCGCACGAATTCGCCATTGCACGCCAGACATTTGAATGATTTGTAGGGCAAGTGGCGGAATTTGTGCGATTGCAGCTGACCGATGGCGCCTTTTGTATGCGTGACAGTTACGCGCTTGTAGCACTGCAAGCAGAGATAGTGATGCTCGTCGATTTGACGGAAATTCAAACCTTGTCGACTGTTGAGATTATGCTCCTCGACAATGTGCTTGCGCCAGAAGACATGCGTGTCGAAATTCTCGTTGCACTGTGGGCAGAAGTATGTAATGCAATTGTGATCGACCGCATTGTGAAATGAGATGCAGTCCTCGACGGTTTTCAGGCCGGGCGGCTTGTTGGGCAAGGAGGCCGATGACGAGATGTTGGACGACGACCCCATTGAGGCTAGCGACATTTGACGTGGGCTTGCATGCGTACCACCTAGATAGTCATAATCGTCGCGTTCGCTCGACTGTGGTGAGCGTGTATCCACAATGTTATGGCGCATTTTCAAATGACTGACCATGTTCGGCTTGTGATTGTAGCAAGTGCTGCACAACAGACATTTTATGTAGAGCTTGTACGGCAAGTGTCTGAATTTGTGATCTTGCAGACCCTTCAGCTTGGCGCTGGACACAATGTCATTGCATTCGGTGCATTGAAAGCGGAATTTGTCAACAGCACGGAAGTTGAGTGCACTGCGCTTGTCGAAACCGTGAGATTCGTTGATGTGACCACGCCAATCGATTTGCGCCTTAAATTCAACACCGCACGCCGGACACAAATAGCAAAAGTTGCGCTCGATACAATGAATGCCGGCCTGCCCGGCCGTGTTGTTGGATGACGAGAAGCTCAGTTCCTCATCGCCCGTGGGCACGAGCAGCAGTTCATCCGTGTCATTGGATTGCTCTTCATGCATGGCTTGCGAATTGGATGTGGTGTTGTCAATGGAATTATGGCGTGAATAGTCGCGCGTTGAATTGCGTTGCTGCTGACTGCTTGATGACTTTGGCTTTTCGGACAACGGTTTCAGATTATTGAAGTCAAGGAATTCATGCTCTTCATTCATGTGCACCTTGAGCGCCTGCTGTGTTGGGAATATAGAACCGCAATCGGCACATTTCAAGCGTGAAAACTGGGCAAAGCTGCTGCTAAATGAGAGCTCCGGCACAGGTGCATCATCCACAATCGTATCCTCGTCTTCATCCAAATATTGAATCTCATAAGTGACGTCAGCATGTTTGACAATCTCTTTCTGACGCTTCGATGATTTGTAAAGTTTTGCAGCTGCCGACGGCGTTGGGATCATTTTGCGCTTTGGCAGTGGCGAAGCATCGGTAAATGAGCGGGATGTCTCACCCAGGCCCATGCTCATGCCAATACTTATACGCGTACCGCCATAACGATGCACTGAACGTAAGTGTTTAACCAATCCCTTGCGGTCGGTGTACGATTTGGCGCACAAGCGACAACGTATGAACGCTTTGTAGGGCATGTGTGTGATGCGATGCTGCTGGGCATTCTGCACACCATATGCATTTGTGATTACCTTAAGGCATTCCAGACACATTACCTGACGCTCATTGATCACCTTGAAGTTCAACACATTCAAATCTGTGAGCTGATGTGCTTTTACTATGTGCTTGCGCCATAATTTCTTATCGGTGTATTCTTTGCCGCACTGTGGGCACAGATAATCAATTTGCGGCTCGAATGCATCGCGTACACCTTCATCCTTCCCTGTTGGTTCTATAAGCAATTGTTCGGCGGTGCCATCATCATCGTCGTCACCTGCGGCGCCGCTAGTATTATCGTTTTCTTCAGTCTCCTCGCCACCATCGTATTCAGCGCCCAAACGATGTTGTTTCGTCAAGTGCTTGATGATTTCCCTATACCCAACACATGCACGGAAGCACAGTTTGCAACGCAACCAAGATTTATTTGGCAAATGGCCGAATTTATGTAGCTGCAAATTGCGTATTACATTTACGAAGATTACCTGCAAAACAAATAAAAGCCATGAAAAAGCGTGGATGGAAGTGAACAAATTGATAGAGAAACACAGTTTCATCATTTATGAATATGAAAATCTTCCTTCAGGGTTGGTGTGAGGATGAGAGCGGGATCCAGCAAACAAAGCAAAAGGCAGATAGTTTTAATGAGAGCAACGAGTTTTTCAAGACTCACAATGCAGTTTCACTTTGAAGCGAAGAGAATAAGGAGACTTTGCTATACTGTGCACAAATATGTGAGTAACGATATACAATCACCCAAGGCCTTGGCTGAACCAGTCCCAGATACCAGCTCTCTTTAATCTTTCATGAAAGCCAAAGACATTTGTCCTTACTACGAAATGCTGGAAGGTAAATCGAATCAGCCTTGGTTGAAGACAGAACTAACTAAACTGAAATATAAACCGTAGTTATTTAACTGCTCTATATTCCCATGACAGACAGGAAATGGGAAATAGGTTCTTCGGAATTAAAAAGAAAGAAAGAAGAAAACAAAACAAATATGAAAGCCATAACAGTAGTTTGTAAGATTTTTTTTATCAGAAGTGTATCGGAAAAACTTCTGATGCTTTTTAACTTCGAATTATTCTATCATGAGTCCCTTGACGATCTTCAGTCTCCATAAACGAGCGATGAAAATTCTTAAATTTTGACTATGCTTCTAGCTGACGTAACTAGTGCAATGTTTTTGTATACTTATTTTCGATCTCTAGATCATATGGAGAGAACACTTTTAACTGTTGCCAACAAGTGCTATCGGTGCTGATGGAAGAAGGCTAGATCTGTTAACCAATGATTTCTATGGATTTAAAAAGACGAGATGAGAATAGGGTCCGATCTTTAATAATATACAGCCATCAACAGCAGTCTATTATCAAATTGTACAGTATCGACTTTAATTATTGTCTCTTATTTTTTGACTAACAATGAAAACCAAACGGCCTTCTCGCATAAAATTCGTAAATGTTCAATAAACTAAAACCAGCATACCTTACTGCACTCCAAGCATTGAGCATGCTGTTTCCCATTGACCTCCCTGAAATTAAGACCTGTTCTCGTTCCGAAATCATGCACAACTTCAATATGCTGGCGCCATTGTGATTGTGTACCATATTCAGTGGCACACTGTGGGCATATATATTGAATATATTTTTGACATATCTCCTCATCGCTACTGCTACCACCAGCAGTGCCACTACCACCACCACCACCACCACCACCACCACCACCTGTTGTTCCTTGTATTTCAGAAGCATGCGAGGAGCTGGCACTAAGGGCATCCTCAAGAAACGAAGGCAATACAAATGAATTGCTCGATTGCTCAGCCAAAGCATCAATGTCATTATCATCGGGCTCTATGAGTTCGTTCTTCACTTCAATGCCGTCAAAAGTATTGTCAAATATATCAAAGGCATTCTCTTTGATATCTTTGATTTCCAAACATGCCGAAGGCGTACCATGCCTACTGTTGCTGGCGCCGCTGCCGCTGCCGCCAATTGTATTCCGATTGGCAACGGGTAACTTCCGCACAGGAGATTGATCCATTGTCAGTAGATCATCGCGATGAGTAATACGCAAGTGCACCATTAAATCCTGCCGGTATTTGTACTGACGCAAACATACTTTGCATTTGGTGCAACGATATGGTAAATGCGTGAATTTATGCTTCAACAGATTTTCCATTGCGTGCATTGCAATGCGTTTGTGGCATTCGAGGCACTCGTGATAAAGTTTATCAATTTGCACAAAATTTAGACCACGTCGTGTATTGAAATTGTGCAAGCTGTTCATGTGCCGTTTCCATGCATCCTGTGCATCGAATTCGGATCCGCATGCCGGGCAAATGTATACAACTGCACGTTCATAGTTTATGGGTTGGTCATAGTTGCTCTGGGAAATATCTTCGTGTTGCACACGTAGTTGTGCAGCCTTTGCAGCAGTTGACGTTGGCGTCTCACTTATATCCACTTGCGGTTCAAGCCCAAAATTAAAAATCGCATCATCATCATCATTGTCGTCCACATTATTTCCGACAACGGCGGCAACTTCATCATCCTCATCATCGGGCACATCTTCAGGTTCCTCTTTTACTTCTGCTGCCTGATCAGCATCTGGCGCCTGGAACTGAGCTACCATTTCATCTGTGAGTATTTCATCTGTCTCTTCGGCAATAAAATCGTTCGTAAACATATTCCATGGCTCCAGATTACATTCCATATTGCTTTCCATTTTAATTCTATTTAGAGTTGCTGTTATAAAATTAATTTCTAAAAGGACAAGATTCGAATTTTGTATTAAATCATTGTGAAAAAACAATTTTTAAGCATTAGTACATTTCATTTTTTTTCCTGACAAACCTCTTTTTATTCTTACCTTTTTCTTTTTAATTCCTCCGTTTTTTCGTTTTCTGTCGCTGCTTTGTCTGTCCACAAATTTTTTTCCCAACTTTACTCCCACATTTTCCTTTTGTTCACGTTTTATTTCTTTAACAATAATATATATTTAATTTGCCAATGTTCTATTAATGTGTGTTCAATATTTATAGCACAATAAAAATTGCTTTTACTGAGACTTTTTTGTTTACTACAAGCAGCTATTAAGCCGATGCCAAATAATTGCAGCAAAAAAACATGTAGTTACTCCCCATTACTCTACGCTCACATTATTCGCTGCTGTTCTGCGTTACGTGTGTTCAATCAATGATTAGACGCATATGGTGATGTGTTTAGTGAGCAGTGCTGCGCACGTTTACGGATAGGAGGAAACATTTTTGAATGGCACGTTTTGAACATGGAGGTTCGAACAGAATTGCGGCCTATCGACGAATATACGCGGTATAAATAAAATCGTTGCATTATAATTCGCCCGCTTACACAGAATGTTTCGTTTTAGAAACTGCGATTTTCATGCGATTTCTCTCTGCGATTCTCTTTGCAACACTGTTCTATCGACGATATCTTGTAGATACAGCGATTTTAACTGAGGCTGTTCCTATTTGTTTGCTAACAGACATCAAGAGCATCATATTAAAGACTTTCGTAGTTGTTATTAAGTGGTCGCTGTGGCGTAGTGGTAATGCGTTGGACTGCTGCGCAGAGTGTCCGGGGTTCGAATCTCGGCACAGGCAAAATCAAAAAGTAGAAAAAATAATTTTTCTACACGGCAACGCCGCCTCTTGGCAGGCAATGGCAAACCTACAAGAGTAAAAAGTGCCTATAAAAAAAGCTTTTCACTTCGCCATTCGGATTCGGCATTAAACTGTAGGTCCCTTTCCTTCCATTCATGTACAAATATAACACGCACAACATGAGTGGATGCGAAAAGCTCGGCCTAGGCCCTCCATGGGCTGTTGTGCCATTAAAAGTAAAGTAAGTAAGTTGTTATTAAGCTTTCCACCATCTCATTTCTCCATTTTTTTTTTATTAAATTATATTATTTATCAAGATCTATTGTATTTTCACTTTTAAACCGCTAGCGGTATTGGCATTGCAGTAAGCTTCTTGCCAGACTATTAGGATGCGTCTTCAATTTCAGAGTATATTTTCATAAAAAATTTGTATATTTCTTTTAGTAACCATGGGTATATTGAGTACCATGCAGATCCTATGAGGTTTCTAAGCATTTTGGATTGCATTCTTTGAAGTTTTTCCACGCTTGATGGCGACGCAGTTTCCCATAGTTGAATGCCATACGTCCAGATAGGTTTTATAACCAGTTTTTAGAGAAGAAACTTGTTGCCCAGTGTTATCTTGGGATTTTTATGTACCAGTGTAGGTTCGATGCTTTTGTTTTTAATAGGGTGTTTTCTGATTCAATATGCTTTAGCCAACCTAATATTTTATCAATGTGCATGCCGAAGTAGTTAACAATATCTTTTTGGGGTATGGGACAATTATTGATAGTCAACTGCGGCCAAGTTCATCTTCTTAGCGCAAAAGTAAGATGGATGCTTTTTGATTCATTTACTTTTATTCTCCTGGTCGCTAACCAATTTTGTATTGTTTCAAGGAGGCCCTGCAGGTTTTTGGTCGCTATTGTAGGGTCACTATGATTACTTAAAATTGCTGTATTCTCAGCAAAAATAGATGTGTGTAAAATGTGATTTGTGATCTAAGATGAATACTAGACCAAGGACATACCCTTGTGCAACTTCAGCTGCAATTGTATACCTTTTTCAACTGTATCTTTTGCGTTTAATGCAGAAAATTATTTTTGACACATAACTTTTTAGTATAGCATAGGCATTTTGGGGTAACAGTCTTGGAACATCTTGGAAAATATAAAAACAATATTTTGTTTTTCCTCAAATGCCGCAGATTTTCATTCTGCAGACACAATTCAGTGCATTTGTTCTACAGTACCGTGTATTTCTCTAAAGCCAAATTGATTGAGTGGATATTTTTTTTGGTTTGATTTTATCAGTGTTTTTTGATTTTTTTGATTAAGAGTTTCCAAGCAATTTGGAGAATATGGGCAGCACGCTTATTGGTTTATACGCGCCTGGTTTGAGAACTATTATTATCTGAGAGAATTTCCATTAAGTTGGAAAGTGGCCTATGCACAGGATGCTGTTAAAGATTTGAAACAGGTACTTGACAGCAATTTTGTTTGTTAATTATTCCATGTATACATTAGTCCAATTGGTTTATTGATTTCGGGTAAACACATTTTTGATGTTCTTCTTCTTCTTTTAATGGCACAATATTCCTTGGAGGGCCTAGGCCGAACTTTTCGCATCCATCCATTTTGTGCATGTTATATTTTTACATAAAGTAGAAAAATTAGATTTTTTACTTTTGTTTAATTTTGCCTGTGCCGAGATTTGAACGCTGGGCACTCTGCGTAGCACGCGAGCGCACTACCAGCTTTGCCACTGCGAAATTAATATTACTTTACTAAATGCATTAATAATAATAAATTTTTTAAATAAAAGTATGAACAATTCGCACCAAATAATTTTCTAGTATTTCATCAAGGGCAACCATTTTTCGGCGTCGTCAGCCTCAAAAAAAAGATAGATAAAAGGTCGTGGTCATGCTCGTGTTCGCTGTTCGGCGAACACATCATATTTTTCTCTCGTGCTCGGTCTGGTGGTTACATTCGAGTTCGTTACAGAGTTGCTTTTGCTCGAAAGTCAGGTTTTTCTAATACTATTTTGCGCGCAACGACAACGCTAAAATGGTATAACAAATTATTTTAAACGATTTTATCAATATGGAGAGTGAAATAAATAATATAATTGAATAGGCAATAAGTTATGCAAATAATGTAATTTTTGGGGCCGGCAGACACTGGCTAGTTATAAAAAAGGCGATTGAGTTAGTGGAGAATATGTGGCAACTTTAAGGTAAGAGTCACATCAACATCATTTGCATCACATCGTGAATATTGCTAACAAATTGAATAAATACTTTTCATACCAACTTCTTCAATAGTTTTATAAATAATATACTTAATATTCACTTTTAAACACTGAAAATATTCGCAATTTCGCATTTCTGTGAATGAAAATATTGATATACAGATTTGCATGTTTTCGTACTAGTTTACATACATTTTTGTTCCTTTTTTGTAGAATAATTCATTGTCACCCTTAATACTCGGCGTGCTCGGTGTACATTTCACCAGGCATATCGTGTTCGTTGTGAGAGTGAGTAAAAGCTCTATCTTCGTGTTTGGTGCAATAATATTTTCAAAAATTTCACGGTGTTCGCCGAGCTAAATATGGACATAACGGCCGCCTAAGTCGATGAAATTTTGTCAGCATAAATTCGTCTGATTCTGCAATTCTGTCCATTATCCATTTGTGCCATCTCATACTGCTCTGTGCGTTTTACTTGCGGCAGCGAATATTATTTCAATAGAAAGAAATATTAGTATATTACATATTCTCTACATTACGCTCTTTATGAATTGCCCTTCATAAATTCGTAAATAAAATAAACGCAACCAAAAGAGCGTAAACGAGTATGAAACCAAAACGGGCACCATAAATACGAAAATTAAAACGTCCTTCATATATATGAAAATTTCATAGTAAAAGAATATCATACATTACTTTTTTCATACTATGTTTTGTATTCGTATCCGCGTACAAAAGCACTTGTTGATTGCTTTTATTTTTTTATTTCGTATTGACGGAAATGAAAGAAAAAGAATAACACATACTTGTAACTATTTGGTAATACAAAACACACAAAGAATAAAAGGAACAACTAAAAAAATATTTGCGTATAGAAAAACAAAAACGTACTCTACATGGTACGAACAAGTACGTAGTTGTGCAACAGTGTCGCATACTTTTCTAGCATAAACTTGCGAGCAACGCACTTTCATAGCAGAATAACCAGGTACCCACATCTGTCATACCGATCTCATCTTAATGCTAGACTCTACTGTCATATCAAAAATCAGCTGTTTGTGACAATGAAATGTAAACAAATAATTGTGTGCATAAGACTTCAATTTATTTATTTTGTTAGAATGTTCACAATAAACGTTGCATTGTGGATGCATTTTTAAGGCCAGCTCCTACATTACTATCATTAATGTAGTAGCACAAACGCTTTATAACAAATGCACACAATTCTCACAAATTTACTTATTTTGGTTTTGGCTATTATTGCGACTCAAAGAGTTTCCCTAAGCTCTTACTGGTAGTGTACAAATACGACAAGCTTCCCCCGACCTACTCCTAACTTACTTTTAATGGCACAACAGCCCATGGATGGCCTAGGCCGAGCTTTTCGCATCCACTCATGTTGTGCGTGTTATATTTGTACATGAATGGAAGGGACCTACAATTTAATGCCGAATCCGAACGGCGAAGTGAAAAGCTTTTCATAGCAATTTTTACTCTTGTAGGTTTGCCATTACCTGCCAAAAGGCGGCGTTGCCGTGTAGAAAATTAATTTTTTCTAATTTTTGATATTGCCAGTGCCGAGATTCGAACCCCGGACACTCTGCGTAGCAGTCCAACGCACTACCGCTACGCCACAGCGACCACCTACTCCTAAACCTTCGAGTAATAGCACAAGAGACAAAGTTTCGAAATTTTGCATACAATTTAGGCAACACGTAAGTTTCCAGATTGAAGCTTCAGAAATGTTTCTAACGGCTGCAGCTTCGACGTTTTTACAGATAACAAATTTCTTAATTGCCTTGTCTTTTGCCATTCAGCGAGCACAGTTACAGGCTACACGTGGTCGCGATTGTGCTTGTTGTGTCCTCCATTACGATGTTTCTTAGTTATCTTTTATCCACCAACTTCTTGAAGCTTTTTAATTTTCACATTATCATATATTTAATTTACACTAACACCAATTTAAAAAAATAATTTGACAAGCTTGATAATTTGACAAGCTTGATAATTGCTTCCAACAAATTTGAAAATAAATATAAAATAATTTTGTCAGTTCGACAATTGTCAGCTGATCGATTACTACGCTCAGCACTCTCTCTTCATAGTTTGACAATAAAGATTAGTTTGCAGTTTACTCTCTCATTTCGTACCGTTGGCAAATGTAGTTCTGCTTTCTTGAACGTGTGTAAATCTGTCCAGAGTACCTATTCTCTCCGTCTCCTTCTTTCATTTTTTCATTTTACCTGAGGCAGTTTTTATGACAATTTGCAAAAATTTATACACATTTTTCCATCCAAATAACCTTACCTTGCAACACCGACATTTATTGTGGACGCTCACTTTGAGAACTTGGCAGGTCTAATAAATTTGCATTACAAAAATTTCCATTATGATGGTTCCTGAATACAGGACAAAATCTCAAACATATGGTGTATGCTGCAGTGTAAATATTTACCACCTTTTATAAGTTTTTATTCAAACCAGATAAGTTGGCGCTATATAACTTGCCACTCTTCAACTTAGCATATTTACATATACTAAACTCAATCGCAGCTCTGTGTTCAATATAAACAGATTTATTTAATAACGTAACAAAAAGATTGTGACAAAAAAAAAAAATATTCAAAAAGTATCTGATACAAATGTATGGTAATAGGTTTAAAAAAAATAAGCAGACCTGTATTCATTTCTTCTCATCAGTTTGGAAAGTTTGATTCTTTTTTTTTTATTTTTCAGTTTTGTGTAGCCTGGCAGCTCTAAGTCTAATGTTGTTCTTGCAGAGGCCATGGCAAAGGCTGTATAAAATACGAATACCAAGAAGAAAGGGAAAATATAAGAGTTATGAACTAATGGACTACAGAAGCACTAAAACTAATGGCATAACTAACTACCAATGGTGCCCAGACGATGTAATCAGTAACAAATTTACGCTGAGAAATGGTCATGCATGCATGGTGCTAAATAGACAAATACGCATACCAGAAAAGGTGGCGCAGCAATTATGGGAAAATGGTGCGAATCAAATGTGCAATATGTAATAGGAAACGTTAATGACTATTCATTTTTGTAATTGCTATATAGCTGCTATACGATGTACTGTGGATGGGGGCACAAATCGCTGGATAAATTTTCTAAATACACACTGTCAAGGACGTAAAATGAAACCACCAGATTTCATAACAGGAGATTTTGATTCTGTAACTGAGGAAACATTGGCATCTTTTAGTGACCCCTCAACGAGAAAGGTGCATACACCAGATCAAAATGCCACCGATTTCACTAAAGCAGTGAATGTATTGGCTCCATATATGGAGGAGAAGCAGGTTGGAAAAATATTGTAACTTAGCTAAGCATAATTCTTAAAAACTAAAAAAACTAAATTGTTTCTATGTATACTTATCTGATGCAGTTAAATGACATTGTAGTTTTCCATGAAGATTCTGGACGTTTCGATCAGATCATGGCCAATATTAATACGCTGTTTAAAGTACAAACTGATAAGCTGCATATACATTTAGTAAGTGGCGATGCCATGACATGGTTATTGCGTCCTGGCAAGCATTCCATACATATACCACATGATTTAGTAAAGCACAGACGTTGGTGCTCTCTAATTCCCATGGCAGGAAGAGTGGAGAATGTGACCACATCGGGATTGAAGTGGAATTTGAGTGAGTGGCTATTATAATATATTATTTGTTAAAATTTGATTTTTCTTTTCCTTTTTCTAGAAAACAGTGTCATGGAATTTGGTGGAATGGTTAGCACATCGAATACGTATGCCTCTGAATATGTAGAGGTTGAAACTGATGGCTATTTAATTTGGTCAATGGGTTTATTTTGCTTCGACGATGACTAAACTTATGCACATCACCATTATATGTAAAACTATAAGTAGAATATGTTTTTGTTTTTAGTAAAATTTTAAATATTACTGTATGACAGTAAATGAGCCTCAGTTATTGGGAGTTCATGAACATTAGAGAGTCTAAGCAAATGCTGAACTTATGTTTAACAAAAACTTAATGATGTAAAGCACCACTATGTATATGTACACCTAATCCATTTCCTGCTACATACATGTACATTTTTACATACTTTTCGATAGACGTACTTAACCTCAAACTAGTTATATTCCTACATATTTAGTTTAATTCAGGGAAATCTTGTTACACGTTTTTTGGTTTCTTTTTTATTAAGACAAGTGTTATCGATGCACAGAAACAAGAATAAAAAATAAAAAAAAACACCCAATTTACATAATACGCTAAGCAATTGATTGTACAATTTATTCTAATCAGCTGATTTTATTTACAGTTTCTGTTTCCATGTTTCGTTGCTCTCTTCGTTTCTATTGGAAAAAATTGCACAAATTTCACCGTTTCTGTCACTAATTGAAAAATACTTAGACTTAAAATAATTTAGAAAAACAATGCAAAATCTTGTGGACATATTATTCACTGGATATTCCCACACCGATCCAGATGATGCCGGTAGCATGCGCGCCAATTGTACTTGTACTCTAATACGAACACGTTGTGGGCACAATATTATCGTGGATACACGCACCGCCTGGGATGGCCATGAGATTGTACATGCCCTACAAGCATACGGGCTGCAACCCTCCGATATAAGTGCTGTTGTTTGTACACATGGACATTCCGATCATATTGGCTGTAATTATCTTTTTCCCGAAGCGAAATGGCACTTTGTTGGTGCATGTATTTCGCACAGAGACAAATACTTCGAATGGGATACAGATGATGGCCATGTACCGTTTCAACTTGACGGTGATGCTGTTACAGTTCAATGTACGCCTGGTCATACGCTGTCATGTGTATCGGTTGTGGTGCGTGACACTCCATTGGGTGATGTGGTCGGTATTTGTGGAGATCTCTTTGAACGTTGTGAGGATATTGACGATTCATCAGTTTGGCTGAATGCTGGCAGTGAAAATACACAATCACAACGTCAGCAACGTTTGCGTTTGGCTGAAATGTGTTCGTATATTATACCGGGTCATGGAGCTGGGTTTGCTGTTACACAGACAATGCGCGAGCAATTGCGGAAGGAGTTAAGCGATTGCAATGGGATGCATCACAAAAATTGAGGTTTATATGCATGCACTATATTCGATGGTTAAGCTGACAGATGTGTTATGTGAAAATATAGAATGTTGGAGGAGCATATTTGCCTTACAATTTGAAGATGTCAATGTACGGAAAAGAAAGTGCAACTAAAACTCGACAAGTCTCATTGAATTAAAAAAATAATTGGCGCGCCCACGAATAAAGGGATGACAGAGATGCCTTTGGGGAAATGGTCGTAGAATAAGTTTTATCCATTATTGTTAACTTTTAATTCCAGCTAAAATTAAATAATCATCATTTTAAATATGTGTACATATTTCAATTTAATCTTCTTCTTTCCTAGGCCGAAATCTTCGCATCCACTCCACTGCGCAGGGTGACCGAGGTTCAAATCTTGGCACAGGCAAAAACAAACAGGCAAACAAACCTACAAGAAGCAATGGCAAACTTACAAGAGGCAATGGCAAACCTGCAAGAGTAGAAATTGCCTAATAAAAGATTTTCACTTCGTCGTTCGGATTCGGCATTCGGATTCCTTCCCATTCAAATAAAAATATAACACGCACAACATGAGTGGATGCGAAAGCTCGGCCTAGACCCTCCATGGGTTGTTATGTCATTAAAAGAAGAAGAATCATTTGAGTATGACTCAACAAGGAAACGATTTACAATATACCATATCTGTGTTTTAGGAGAGTTTTCAAGGAAAGAAACGAGAAAAGAGAAACTTTTCTAATCGAATACGATATTTCCATCTTCACGGATGGCTCTAAAATGCGGAGTAGGTGCAGGAATACACTTACCACAGGCAAAAATTAATAAATCCATACATTTACATACTGAAACCACAGGTTTCCAAGCTAAAGATCTGGTAATTAGAAAGGCTTGTCGACTATTTGATACAATGACATATCACGGGAAGGTGTAAGATTGCTATTTTTATCGATAGTCAAGCGGGAATATAAGCTATTCAATCTAACACCATCAAATCAATGATAGTTAAGTACTGCAGAGATGTGATAGGCGAGCTAAATCATCGCCTCTAGGAATATTGAAGGGAATGAGAAAGCGGATGAATTAACTCGCTTAGGTGCTTCTCTTGATGAATCCTAATACCCTTGGGTATTGTGCATGAAAAACCACTTTCTTCAATTAGCTAATCGGAGTTGGAGGTCCCTAACAATCTGGATTATTTGTCGCGTGCGCATGGCCCATGTATATTGAGGGAAGTTATCGCGAGTTCTTGAACAGGTAGCTTACTGACACCAGGCTTACGGCAATTTATACCGGTTACTGATGCATAGGTACCCACTCAGAGAAGCTGCTAATTTCATTTAAAATGAGTATGGAAATTGACGAAACTTGGAAGAAAAACGAATTACCAATTCTGTGTGGATACCCAGCCCTGGCAAGGACTGGAAATAGTTTTCTGGGGAAATATTTCCTTGATAAATTATCTGATTGCTCCTAAACTTTACAGAGTGGGTTTACTTAGAACTATCAATTTAGTTCAGTGAGGAAGTGATGGATGGATGGCTGGATGTGAAGAAGGCCAAGAACCTGACCTACGAGTACAGGACAGTTCCTCAAGCACTCAAGCTATGTAGCCCATTGTACTTAAGGCCTAGGAAAAGAAGAAGGGGTGACAACAAGTAAGGGGTTAGAGAAAAAGAGGGAAAAAGCTGAAAAAGGGGTTATAGGGGGACTACGTTTTCTTCAGCAAATTTTTCGGATTCTCTCACAAATTTCAGAAGATCGCGGAAGGGGAAGGAGTGAGCTTTGTCCATTCCTGTGACATCGAAACCCAAAATGCGCCATCTCGTTCTGGCAAAGGCGGGACATGTGCAGAGAAAATGCTAATTTAAGAAGGAATTCTGCTGCCTTCCTGTTTGGACAAATCACAAACCACTTAGCCGTTTTACAGATGTCCAGATTGGACCACCGTATCTTATGTCAAGCATTAGAAAAAATATTTTATCCAATGCAAGGCACCTGCCACACTGGTCCCGACTATTGGCTCTGGTCCCAAAGGCATGTCCTTTGATCCACAGTTGGCCAACTCGTCGGCTTTCTCATTCCCAGGAACTCCACAGTGCCCAGGAACCCAGATAAGATGCAGCTGGTTCAGTCTTGCGACTGATCTAACTCTTGGCCAATCTTTGTTAGACTCTCCAGAGCCTTAAGTGCAGCCTGACTGTCACTACAGACACCTATACGTTTCCCGCGCTATTTTCTTTCAATTATCCCCTCCGCTACTTTAAAGATGACGAAAACTTCTGTCTGGAAGACATTTGCCAACCCACCCAAGGAATAGTAGCAATTGACACCTTCATTTAAGTGCCATCCAGCTCCAGTACCTTCATCGGTCTTGGATCCGTCAGTGAAGAAGATATCTGTCAGACTCTCCAGCACAACCACTGAATTGCTCCATTGTTCACGCTTCGTGAAGCTAACTTCATATTTTCTTCCGAAAGTAATCACGGGTATGAGGCAATCTTTCGGGGCCAGTAGCAATGGATATTGCTCTGACAACCTTTTGAAGATTTCTGCATGACCCGAAGTTCTGTTATCGAACCAATACCCATAAGAGTATAGCCGACATGTCGCCTTCATCGCTTCTTGTTGGATGTGTATGTCCAGTGGGAGCAAGTCAAGCATGGCGTTAAGCGCGTCACCAGAGGTGGTACTCATGGCGCCCGTTCTGCTAATGCATACGCTTCTTTGTAGCCTGTTCAGCGCCAAGACTGAGGATTTAACCATAGTTCGGCGACACCACCAAAACACCGAAGCATATGTGATTATCGGTCTGATAAGTGCTGTGCATATCCAAAGGACCACAGTAGGTCTCAGGTCCCAGGTCCTACCAAAGTCTCGGCGACCTTCAATGCGCGATCTAGCTTCATTAGGATATACGTCTTCCATGTTAGTTTCCGATCTAGGGTTACACCTAGATATTTCACTTCCATGGCAAGACTGAGGGTCACACCTTTCAGTACTAGCAGTTTTAAACACACCAGCTTCCTCTTCCTAGTAAATAGAACAAGAGTCGTTTTACTAGGATTGATTGAGGAAGTGATACTAATTTAACCCTTTCAAATTGCTGGAATAACCTAAAACAATTATAATACGAGGTGTGCTCAAAAAATAACCGTTATTTTCAAATTTCGTGAGTTACATATGTTCGATTTTCGCATTTTTTTCTGTTATGTTGGTACACATGTCTGTTATATATGTTGGCAATACCAACCATTTTGGATTGTCAGTTTGTTTTTGAGGTTAGTCGTGTTTTGGTGAGCTCTTCGATTTTTTACTATTCGAAAAATTGGATCAAAGAAACTGTATTCAGTTTTGTGTAAAAAATGAAATTAAATGCGCAAGGACATTTGAAATGTTGACTGTGGCCTTTGGCGAGTCTACTATGAGCAGAACACAAGTTCAATTGTGGTATAACCGGTTTAAGGAAGGCCGAGAAGATGTCAATGACGATGCTCGTCCTGGTCGCCCGAGCACGTCAACAACCGATGAAAACATTGACGCAGTGAAGAAAATGATTTTGGATAATCGTCGAATCACTATCAGAGAGGTTGCTGATGATGTTGGCATATCGTTCGGCTCATGCCAAGCAATTTTTACGGATGTTTTAGGCATAAAACGTGCGGCAGCGAAGATTGTTCCAAAATTGCTAAATTTTGAGCAAAATCAACTTCGCTTGTGCGTAAGTTTTTGGCCAAAAACAAAACCGTTATCATGCCTCAACCACCGTATTCACACCGGACTTGGCCCCCGCTGACTTTTTCCTCTTCCCAAAACCGAAGACACCGATGAAAGGAGCGTTTTGCTACGATTGAGGAGATAAAGGAAAAACGGAAACAGGAGCTGTTGGCGATACCAAAAAGCGCGTTTCAGAAGTGTTTCGAGGATTGGAAAAAACGCTGGCATAAGTGTATTATATCTGAGGGGGATTACTTTGAAGGGGACAAGATAGAGTTGTTGATGAATAAATAAATACTTTTTGAAAAAATAACGGTTATTTTTTTATCATACCTCGTACTTAGGTAAATATCAATGTAGAGAGAACATACCTGTTCTAAAAAACTTAAACAAAATCCTAGTTGATCCTAGGATTGATTGAGGAAGTGATACTAATTTAACCCTTTCAAATTGTTGGAATAACTTAAAACAATTATAATACTTAGGTAAATATTAATGTAGAAAGAACATACTTTACTTTTAATGGCACAGCCCATGGAGGGCCTAGGCCGAGCTTTTCGCATCCACTCATGTTGTGCGTGTTATATTTGTATATGAATGGAAGGGACCTACAGTTTAATGCCGAATCCGAACGGCGAAGTGAAAAGCTCTTCATAGCAATTTTTACTCTTGTAGGTTTGCCATTGCCTGCCAAGTGGTGGTGCGGTGTAGAAAAATTATTTTTTGAACTTTTTTTTTTTTTTTTTGATTTTGCCTGTGCCGAGATTCGAACCCCGGACACTCTGCGTAGCAGTCCAACGCACTACCACTACACCACAGCGACCAGAAAAAACATACCTGATCTAAAAAACTTAAAAAATATTAATTGTTGTGGATTTATGAAGTCGGGAAGTCGCGAAGTCGGGATCGCTGAAAGCAATTATGGTTGTTTGAGCCTGTTAGCAATTTTTTTTTTTATTTTTAATGATTAATAATTTTATTTTAAATGTTCCTATTCTTAGCTTGTCAGTATCACGGGAAGTATTTTATTTATTTCTTTTTATTTTTAAACAAAATTCTCATAACTCAATCTAAATAATAAATTTTTCAGATCTTCGATCATTTTTCGAACTTTGATTGATCTGTATGTCCAGTGGCTGAAATACACTTCGCAGCTGCTCATAGCGGAAGCATTATTATGATAGTTTGTAGAGTTCACTATACGATATGATTAAGTGTTCCTCCATCCAGACTGTTCTGTTCTGGTGGATATCACACCCGTTTTGGTGACGGCTGTCACTGCAACCAAGCAACCAAGCAACCATGATTCAAGGTCTCTGCTTGTGGGATTTATTCAAGGATACTTACATTTCACAGATTATACATATGTAGAGATAGTAATAAAATAAAAGACCAGTAATTAAATTTTTAAAAACAAAATTCTCATATATTTGTTCTGCTTCTTTGTTTAGCAATATTATTATTATTTTTCTTCATATAAAACTTTGTTTTAAATTGGATTTTGTTTCTCATGGTTTCTTTTCATATTTATCATTTATAAATAAAATACTAATACTTAAGAGCTAAAATACCATAAAATAACATAATAATTAATTGATGATGCCAATATAGAATGTCTTTAAATATAATATTAACATTTATATGAACGTGTTGTTGTGTTGTTGATCAATTGAGTTTTCTTCTCTTTATTTAATAATTAAATTGATTTCAATTTAATTGTTTGGGTTTTTTTTGTTTTTGTTTTTTATTTAAATACATCATATATTATATATTATATACTTAATAATTTTCTTTCCGTTTTCCTTACTCTATTTAAGTAGTTGTAGTGTTGTGTTTAATTAAATCTTAAATTGCAGCTAACAATAAGAGTGATTAAAAAATCTGGTTTCTGGTTTTTAATAATAAATTACACATTTAATATTTACAACTTCTGTTTTGTTTGTTAGAATTTTGCTATAAAATAGTTGCGTCGCGTTTGCATAAATATGTTTATGTATGTATTAGCAATACACATTTAAAAATGTCTATTAAGTTAAGTTAGAAAATAACAAAAAAGTTTCTCATTTTATTACATATTTTTATATGTTATTAGTTATTATTTACAGTAGAGGAATAATTAATTTTAGTTTGCAAGGAATTGTAATGAAAATTTGTGGAAAATTAAACAAACAAATTAAAGTGGCATCTCTCGAATACATTGCAAATTTTTGTTCTAGATTTCACAATTGTTTGAATAAAACCAAAAACTTTCATTGCCTTTTGATGAGTTAGTTGAGAATGTTTAGAAATGCATTTTTTTCATAGCTTAAAAATTTATTTTTAAATATTTTAGAGGCATTTGCAATACCTATACTAAACTGTGACTTGCCACCAGATGTCGTTTAGTTTCAAGTTTTAAAAGCATTGTGAAGACTGGCTGATTGGTTCTTGGGTTTCTTGGTTTCGCTAATAAATATGAATAGTTGGATTTTAGTAAAATGCAAGTCTAAACAAACTCTCGAGGCGAGTGGAGCCTGCAAATTATTTGTGTATATTCTAAATCGTTGCAACATTGAGTTAAGGACTTTCCTCTCTATTGTTTCTATTTTATGCATACAAGCAATTCACAATTTAAGTTTTGAATTAAAATGTTCACAACCTGAGCAATATTATAAGTAAGTAAGTAAATAAGTAAGTAAGTAAGTAAGTGGGTAAGTAAGTGGGTAAGTAAGTAAGTAAGTAAGTGGGTAAGTAAGTATTTAAATAAACAGAAAATATGGTATCTTATGCAACTAAACTCTAAGTTTAATTATACATAATTTAAATACAATAATAAGCTGGCAATTTCTTTAGAAAACGAATATAAGTAAAACTTATTCGCATTTGTAAATTAACTATGTATGTAAAAATAGAAATAGAAATAAAACTAAAAATAAAACTAAGAATTGCATGTAGTTGGTTACTTTAAACGAAAAATAACAAATACTTTTGTGTGTATAAAACGATATCGAAGAGAATCATATAACGTAAAGGAACCTGCTGCTATTTAATTGCAAACAAAATGTCTGTAGAGTACGTTCGTAAAGTGGCAATAACAACGAGCAGAGCCAGACGCTGTGCCCCATTTCAAATTATAAACACTTTACAACTGATACTAACTGCCGACCATAATATGCGCAGGCTGTTCCAATTCGTTATCATGCACCGATGAGTAGCGTGAAGTGGCCACGGGCGTCAGTGCCGATTTGAAGAGCTCCTCGGATGTTAGCTTGCAGCTGGGCACGAGTTCGGTGAATTCTGAGCCCAAACCGAATTCCATATCTAGGAAGCCGTACTCCCAAGTGGAGGTCGGCGATGACATTACAGCATTGGCGCTCATACTGCTGACATAGGAAGAGGTTAGCGAATGCGTCGCTGAGGATATTGTTGAGAGCGTGGTGAATGTTGCTGTCGTCGACGGCGATGTAAGCGTTGTCATGCTGCTATTACTTGCTGCAGATGAACAACTACTGGCCGTTGCATTGGTTGCTGTTGTAGCAGCGGCAGCATTTGACGCTTGCACCGTGGTGAATGTACCGCTGATGGACACAGCAATTGCGCTGGCGCTTTGTGCTAAACTATCACTTGTTGTTGATGAGGATGGCGATGTCGCTGATAGTGCTGACGATTGTTGTGTTGCGGATTGCGTTGCTGCTCTTATTAGTGAAGTTGGCGGTGTTACTAACACTGCAGTGGCAGGATTTGTGAGAGTTGTGGAAGGCGGGAGTATAGAGAACAGATCGTTGTTGTTGAGTGGGTCTAAAGCGGATTGCGATGATAGACTGAGTACTGAACTCCAATTTATGGAACGCGTTGAATCATCGTCCGCGTAACCGGAGTCACTATCACAGGTTGCACTGATTGTAATTGGTGTGGGTGTGGTGGTGGTGGCCGCAGCCGCGTCTGGAGTTGCTTCGGATGTTATAGCAGATGCTGCTGTCACTGTAGCGGTGGCACTCATTGGCGTTGCTGCTAATGGCTGCTGCTCAATAGCTGCAATCGGGGGTTCCGCCGCAATTTGAGCGTTCACATTAGATATCACAGGTTGGCTGGGAAATGGTGTAGCACGCCCCGATTGTGATTCCCGGAAGGGATAATGATCGTATGGATGCAGTGCTGTTGACAATGGTGCTGTCGATGTTGAAGGTGCCCCTAAGGAATCACAGTTGTTGCTGCTAGAGTTGGTGTTATTGTTTAGTATGAAATTATTGCCACCGCCTGTAGATTTTTGTATTAGTTGTGGTTGTTGTGAACTTAAGAAGGGTGGTGGTGGTGGTGTGTCCATTCGTTCAGGTTGATTGTGATAATGTTGTATAAAATGATGTTGCTGCTGCTGCTGCTGCTGCTGCTGCTGTTGATGATGCTGCGCTTGTTGAGCTTGATAGTCCATGCTAGCTAGGCGCGCACAGTTCATGACAGGCGAGTAATCTTGATGTGGCTGCTGTTGTGGGTGCAGCAATGATTGAGGCGGTGGCTGCTGCGGCGGTTGTTGGCTGAGGTGTGGTGGTTGCAGTGGCGGGCTGTGGTGATGATTATGATGCGGATGGTGCGGTTGCAAATGATGTGGATGATGATGCTGATGATACTGATGTTGCTGTTGGTGATGCTGTTGCGCTGCGGCTGCCGCCGCTTGTGCGGCCGCCTGATGCATCTCCTTTGTGTCTGCTTCAATTTCGCGATCAATGCGTTTCAGTGTATTGCAAATGAGCACCGAACGATAGAGTGACTGCTCTGACACTTGACGGAAACGTGATAGTTTGAACATGGACATGTTGCGTATCTTGAGGCGTATGTCTTTGTAACAGTTTTTGCTAGTATTGCACCAAGTACCGCGTGCGTCACAACAACGTTTTAATGGGTGGCGCGCGTCGAGGTTGGCTGCCGCCGCTGCTGCCGCCATTGCTCCCGGTATGCCATGCATATTGCCGAACATAGGGGAAGTGGGTGGTGGTGGTAGAATGGCGGAGGCGGCAGCAGCGGTATTCACAACTGCTGCTACAGCAGTAGCATTAATTGCAACGCTACTATTCGTTGTTGTGCTGTTGCTGTTGCTGGTGCTGCTGCTGCTGCTACAGCCCAGCTCCAAATATGATTTACCATTTTCGGCGCAGCGTATAGTTTGTTGCTGTTGCTGCTGCTGTGCTATTGCAGCGGGTAGTGGTGGTGGTGGCGTATAAGCAGCAGCTTCTGGTGACATATAGAATTGATGTTGTGGTGACAAAATATTATTTCCAACTCCGCCGCTACTTTGCCACTGGGGTGTGAAACCGCCAGCGCTTGCGGCAGGAGCACCAGCACCCATGCGCATATGTTGTGGGCTACCAGTGCGTGAACAGTTTTGCTGTGGAAATGGCTCTGAATAGTAATTGGGACGTGTGCCACCATAACCATGTGCTGTGGGTGAATAATTGCCAGCACCGACGCCGACGCCGCCGCCTACGCCTCCTGCTGCCAATCGTTGTTGTTGCTGCTGCTGCTGCTGTTGCTGGAGTATCACTGAGCCGGTGGCAGCAAATGTATGAAAACGCAACGGCGGGCAATATGTGGGTATAATACTTTCTTCTTCTTCATAATCGTCTTCGAAATCGTCATCCTCATCCTCTAATTCTTCGGTTGTCATTAGCGTTGTGGCGAGAGTCGAACGTGTCGATATGCCGCCCCATGGATCGCTGGGTACTGCGACCGCTTGCAGTCTGGATATACAATCGACTGGTTCGGGACTGATGGAAGTCAAGCTGCTGCTGCTGCTGGCTGTGGCGGTACTCCAAGGTTCGCATGTTACAGCGGCCACAACTTCCAATTTTGCAATACTATCTTCGGGGACGGGTGTAGTGGATGTGGGGGGTAAGGGTGTCGTAGCGGTTACCATATCGATAGCGGTGATATTAGGAATTATGGATGTTACGAGTGAATTGACTGCGGCTGTCGTCACTGCTGGTGAGGATGACAGAGATGGCGATGAAGAAGATGTAGACGTTAATGGTGATGGTAATAACGACAACGGGTTTGCAACATTTTCTAAGGATTTAGTAACTTCTTTACCATTGTTAATACTATTTGGAGTGGTTGCTCCTGCTCCTGCTCTTGCCACTACTGTAGTTGTGGTACTACCACCATTGCTGCTGGCGTTGCTGGCGCAGCTTATGATGATTTCACTGATATTGCTCTTGCGGCTACTGTTACTAGTGCTGCTGCTACAACTACTACTGTCGATTTCGGTAGCCTTATTAACCTCCACTGCAACTTTATCATCTTTATTGTTGTTGTTCTTAAAAGCAGTTTGCCTGTTACCATTTAACTGCTGCTGCTGTTCTTGTTGTTGTTCTTCAATTGCTTCGTTGTAGTTGTTATTATTCATTGACCATTTGCCAATCTTAGCTGGTGGCTGACTATTGGTGTAAGTATTTGCATCCTTGGTATCGAAGCTTATTTCATGCTTCCGCTTAGTTGCGGCAGTTGCTTGAAGACCCATTGCTGAATTGACCTATAAACGTAAAGAAAATGAGGATTTCATTAGAACCACATATTCACAAGAAAAATTGTCTAGACAGAAATTTGGCGCCAAAAAAATGGGAAAGTACCAAAGCAACCATGTACAAACTTTGAACAAATGTACCCTGTGTATATAAAGTTTGCAGCGAATCAAAGAGATACCATAAATTTATTTGATAATCATCTCTACATGCAAGAATATGAAGTTTCAAGCTCGTCCACCCTCCTAGCTGGCATGTCAGCGCTAAGGTAGAGAATAATACTTATATTTGAATCATATTGGCAAACAAATATTCCTTAAGCAATGTTTAAACCAACCAAGCACCCGCTCTCTGCCTATTCTGCCATCAGTAACCTTCAACAACCTCGCTCCATGCATGTACAAATATAACACGCACAACATGAGTGGATGCGAAAAGCTTGGCCTTTGGCGCTACATGCGATCATAGTCGACACTGATAAAACTGAAGTTCATTGTGGTAAAGGCATAACACTTGCCACAATGGCTGTCTATGTCTTTATCTCGGTGTCCTGTGTGATTGCATTCCCTCTCTCATTCTCCCTCCCTCTTCCTCCCACCTATCAATCAATCTTCCTTCCATTCAACACAATGCTCTGCATTCATAGGGGTACACCCTGTGTGTTGAATGGCTATTTTGCCACCCAAACCAACAACAAAGTTCCGTTTTCCTCAACATTTTTTCGTTGTTTATAGTTTATATGAATGTATGCTCTCTTTTAAAAGAGCAGGCAAGGCAAATATTTCTTATACCCAAAGAGACCCACGGAAATGAAAGATGCCAACAATTGGGGGGACGAACGATGCAAAAAACAAATGAGGTCGTTAAATAGTCAAACAGACAGCCATTTCACCCTGAATGAAAACGGAATCTCAAACTCAATTCACACAATTTCAGAATGTTCAATTTTTCGCCGCTCCACTCTTTCCACCCAAAACTCAAACAACAAAAACAACACACACATACCGTAACCATCTCTTTTTAAGAAACTCGTATATTTACAGACGACGACAACGATGACTCTCTGCTGCTATTCTACCAGCCCGCTCTTACACTACGGTTGTTGTTCTGTGCGATGTCTTTCTGTGACTGAAGCTAAGTAGTACTGAAATGCTGGTACACAGAAGGCAACATCTTTAAATATACATATTAATGCTACAAGGGAGTATTGCAGTAGGCAATACAAAAAATCTACTCTGCTGCCTGCATTAATTCAAACGTATAGCTTTAGATTGTGTAGCGTTTTCTTATTTTCTTTAGCTTGTGTTTGCCTACGTTGAGGAAAAATTAAATGTAAGAGATGTAATGAGAAAGAAGGGAGCGAGAAGGGACACTAGCCTGTGTTTTTGATTGCTTCACAGAGCACATACATTTTGTATTTGTGTTATCATGCTTCGTTCTTGTTTTTGTTGTTGTCAAGAATAAAAATTTATTTTACCACAAGTACATAGAGAAACGAGACGCATTGGAACAATGAGAAAAACTGAGCATGAGAATAGAAGAAAATTTTTTGTGATGTCAAGGGAAGAAGAAAACTCCTTTCGAAAATATAAAACGACGACGAAGAAAGTTATACTTGTTGTTCTATTTGAAGAACAAACTCATAAACGCATTTACTGTGAATCTTATTTGCGATCAGAAAGAAAGAAGTTTATGAAATATCTATAAAAACACAGCAGAAACCGAAGGTAGAATTATAAATGTAGTTATATGTTATATGTATTGTGAAAAGACTTTACAACATCCTGATCCAAGATGAGCCAAGATTTTTCGATCATCTGAATGACATACATATGTACATATGTATGTAGGGTATTTGCTTCACTGGTCAACCTTGTTCTATGTAATCAACAAACACTTGAGGTGATGTAAACATGAGCCTTAGTAAAAGTTCTTAAAGTGAATTTGTGGATATTCTAAGTTTCATCTGCCTGTTGTCTCCTGATACGACACTAGAGCAACTGATTTGCTCCTTTGATATTTCCGATATTTTTCTTAGCCATATTATAATTTAGTGGGACTTATAAAAGATTTAATTTCCCCTTGCACTCATGATCAAAATTATGAGAGAGTACTAAATCCCACTTAAAGTGATCTCACATATCGACTACCTTCTGACTCAACTACGTAACTCAAAATTTCCATTTATTTTTATTTTACGTTTATGACGGAAAACAGTTTATTAGATTTCGCGAATATGTTTTGATTCCATAATTTAAGGTTGCAAAAATCGGAGTTACGTGGAGTTACCTCGCTACAGTGTTGCACAACCATAAAGTCGCTACATACGATATGACATGCAATAAATTTCGTTTAAGAACCACTGCCTTTCAAATTAAGTACATTCTTTGTAGTCTATACCTATATACATTTGCAGCTAAAAAGCTAAACTAAAAGAAAGTGTACGGGGAAAAACAACTTCATACTCAATAACAAAAACAACGACAAAATTTCAAATCCAAAGCAAGCAGTAACAAAAAAAAAACATTGGAAAGATTTCATTAAAACGTAAATTTTCTACTATAAAAGGGAAACTCAAATGTCAAACAGACAGTTGCTGTATGTATTGCTGCTGCTGTTGTTGCTTATTCTTCTTCTTCTTCTCTTCTACTTCGTTGTTGTTGTCGTCGTCTTCTATTATGGGACAGCAACGGCTGTGCGTTGATACTCGAACATACATACATTGTTGCTTGCTTACTTACAACAACAACAACAATATAATCTTTTTCTAACGTAGAGAAAAGATTCGATTTTTCTTCGTTTTTGTTGTTGTTATTTTGCGCATTTGTGGTGTTCCTTCAAAGTTTTATTTCAACATACATACTTCACAACATGTATACAAACAACAACACTATACTAAAAAGAGAAGAGGGTTAGGGTTACCACCATATTCCATAGAGCTGGCTGTCTGAGTAGAATATGTGCATATAAGGCTTGGAGTTCCGGAGCATATTTTAAAATCCCGTGATCTCGGGATTCAGAAATTCTAATCACGCTATTTTGTCGGTATTCTGATTTTTATATATGAAACAAATTAAAAAAATAAAAATACGATCTTACAAATATTAAATTTAATTTAATTTAATTTTAAATCAAAAAAAAAAAAATATTTTAAATACAAAATCACATTAGTAGAAAAAGTGAATCCAAATGCGAATACGAATAATAAAAACTTAAATTTGTGAATGAATTTAATTTTTTTTACTTTTCTTGCATCGTGGTAGACTTGCATATGTGGAGAATCCCCCTAATAGTATATATGTAATAGAAACATCTTCGACTCGCTCAACTCTATTTTTTACGAGTGCACAAATGGTATTTATCACGTTAAGAGCAATGAGAGATTAAAATAATACCACATGTACGGGAATTTACTGTATATGTACAAGTTCTCTTCTCTCACTAATAACAGTATGGATGCGCGGAATTTAGGATATTCTCTCTCCCTCCATATTTTAAGAAAAATGAACTCTTGGTACTTTTAAAGCAATGGTGCCAACTTTTAAATTTTAAAACGATCATTATATTTATTTAATGTAATTATTTAATAAAGTTTTTAAAGGTAAATTATTTAAAATGGAAAAGGAAAATTATCTTAAAACCTAAATTGCATTTGTATAACCTACACACACAGTGTACGGTGTATATTGGTTTTCTCCTTTTGAATTTAAATTTAGAAAGAAAAGGCGTAAGTTAGCAGTGATGTATCCTAATATTGTTTTCTCTGGTTTTAGATTACATTATCAATGCGCTAGATATTCTGTCTGTGCATATTGAGAAAAAAAACATCAATTCTTTAAGGTGCTTGTTGTAATGGTGTTCGCTGTTCGACGAACACATCATATTTTACTCTCGTGCTGGGTGTAGTGGTAACATTGGTGTTCGTTACAGAGTTGCTTTTTGTCGAAATTCTGTTTTTTTTTATTTTGTAGTACTATATTGTTTGCAACGGTAACACTAAATGATATACCAAAACACTTTAAACGATTTTATTAATATAGGAGCGTGAAATTAATAATATAATTGAAGAATTATGAAAATAATATGATTTTTCTTCAATAGTTTTATGAATAATATATTTAATATTCACTTTTAAAAACTAAAAAAAATCGCAAAAAATATGAAAATAATGATGTAGAGGTTTGCATGTTTTCTTTCTATTTTACATAGATTTTTGTTCTTTTTTTGTAGAATAACTCATTGTCACCCTGAATTCTCGGCGTGCTCGGTGTACATTTCTCCCAGCATATCGCGTTCGGTGTGAGAGTGAGTAAAAGCTGTTTTTTCGTGTTCGGGCAACAACAGTTGCATGGTGTTCGCCGAGTAAATTTTGAATATAACCACAGCCTAACCAAACTAATAAAACGGAGTTTCTGGCTACTTCTGAATATAAGAGAGAAAGCAGTGCACTTTGTACCAGTGGAATATCGAATCGTCATTATCCCAGCAGAAACAATTCATGCAAAAACCTTCAAAAGTTCGGAAGTTGCTTTTCGTATTTTTTTTCCAATAGATGTAAAGAATATATATAAGAATATATATAATATATATATACAGAATAATATTTTGTAATAAAACAAAAAATATGTACTAAAGGCAGCTTATTTCACTTTAGCTAGTGAAAAACAAATATTTAAAAAATTTGATTTAAATTCTACCAAAAATCTCTACTAAAAAAGTTTTGTTCTTCTCAACTTCTAAATTTTTATTAAGTTTGGCATATTTATGTGATTATTCGTAAAATTAAACTCAGGGATGAAACCCTGAACAAAGAAGCTTATAATTTTGTGGTAAAAAGTAATGAAGCATATCCCGGGATGCCAGAGCTCCCACCTCGATAGTTCGAGACGGGAATTTCGGTTTCGGGATCCCGGTATTCCGGGAACCCACTCCTTACTAGTATACCATATTTATACTTTATACAGTTAGAAAATGATATTAAAAGGGAAAGAGAGTGAGAGCTTAGGGGAAATATCCTTAAAATTGAATGACAATACACTGTACCACATAACAACAACAACAACCACCACCACCACCATCATCTTCATCTACACATTTTACGTTTGCTTACTATGAATGTATATTTATATTGAGAGGGTGAGTCACAAAGTGTGTTCCTAGTCCTAAATTCAAAAATACGGCAATGTGCTGTGTTGTGCTGTGCTGAGCTGAGCTGCTCATGATGTGTATGTGCACTAGCTAGCTAGTTGGCTTGCGGGCTTGCTGGATGGGATACCTTGCTACTATTCTTTCATCATGAGCGTAATATTAAGTATCATTTCATCCCTTAAAATGTTTGTAAGAACGGCTGGTACGGCGAACATTCTTCGTTCCCTTGCAATTCCTACTAATAGTAGCCTGCCTGAAATGTGCCGGTCGTTTGAACGTTTCATGGAAAAATGTACATACATTTAATATGTGCAGTGCACGCTGCTTACATTCATACATATACACACATACCTACACTGCATATGGTACATACATATGTTCATAGTATAATGTAAATGTAGACACAAGAGTGCAGAGATATATAGTAGACCCTTGCGTTTGTTCGGTTGCATGCAAGCAAACGTGTATATTTTTAGAAAATGCTTTTCCAAAAAAAAAAAAAAATAATACAATAATACAATACGAAAAAAAAAGAAAAAATATAATGCGACCGATTCTTGCATATGGCATGTACACTCACTATATGCGTTCGTTCCCTTTTCGGTATTTTTGAGCTGAAATGAATGAAAATATATGAAAAATAAAATAGCATGTGTTGTGCGCTTCGCTCTTGGTATTCTAGAAGATGAGGGTTGACTGGTTGACTGGTTGGCTGGCTGGCTGGCTGGCTGGCTGGCTGTTGCAAACGAAGTAAAGTGAAGTAAAGTAACAGGAAAGTAGAGACGGGTGTTTTTACACATTTTCAATTTTGTATAGCAAACACACGCATTCGAACGTCCCAACAACATCAAAGAAACGATTTCGATTGCTTGCTATTGCCCGCTTCTCGTTTTGGTGGGTACTGTGTGAAATACTCGTAATATACATACATACTCGTATGTATGTATGTATATCATAGGCTGAAGAATTTTTAAACTTAATCCGTTAAAGAAATTTTCAAATTTATTGTATGACCCACTTAAAAGCATTTATTCAGTCTATGAGAATAAAAGTTTGCATGCACCTCTACGTTCTTAGGGCTCTTGTTCAATAAGTGAGAGCGATCTATGTGAGAGAGACAGTAAATGAGAGAAAGAGAGTTAACTCCCATTTTCTAGTACAAAGGTTTGCTCGCTCTGATTACGAAGATGACCATATGGTATAACTGTGTTTAAGAGAATCATTTACAACTCAAAGCTCTATCTTACTATAAGTATTTGTATGTAATGATAAAGAAAATCTTTCCAGTAATTCTTATATAGAGTGACCATACTTCAATTAGAATATACTTTTGAAGGGCATTCTTGACTTTTTTTAAGCAATAGTGGCAGCAGTAAATCATACATATGTATATAGCTCGTAAAAAGTGTTCAATAGTTACTTCTTCTTTTCACAAACATATCTACATATTTGTTTTGTGTGTGGTTATTTTTATTTTGTGCGTTTTTTGTCCAATATTTTAATATGCCCACGCTCTATTTTCGTTGTTGCTCATTTTGTTTCTTTTTTCCAACTTGAATTTTTTAGCTTAGATTTTGTTGGTTTTTTAGTATTGATTTTTAGGTATTTTTGATTCTTTCTTTTTTAAGCTATTTCTCTCTTTGGCATCAGCATCATCACCGTAGTGTTTCGCTTGCGCGGTGATTTGTTAACTACTGTTTTCACGAAGTTTTAGGTGAATATTGGAGGCTGAAAACTGAAGCACCCATATATGTATTTGTGGCCTTAACCCTTTCCGAGAATTTTGAATATATTGAACAATTTTCTATTAAATTTTCCAATGAAATCGCGAAAAGAATTAAAAGTTTCAAGTAGTTCTCTTCTCTCTGCGTCTCCCTATTGTAGCTTGTCAAATTAGAAATAGATTTAAATTGCGGTGCTGTGGCGTAGTGGTAGCTACGCAGAGTGTCCGGGGTTCAAATCTCGGCACAGGCAAAACTAAAAAAGGAGAAAAAATAATTTTTCTACACGGCACCCGCCACCTCTTGGCAGGCAATGGCAAACCTACAAGAGTAAAAATTGCCTATGAAAAGCTTTTCACTTCGCCGTTCGGATTCGGCATTAAACTGTAGGTCCCTTCCATTCATGTACAAATATAACACGCACAACATCAGTTGATGCGAAAAGCTCGGCCTAGGCCCTCCATGGGCTGTTGTGCCATTAAAAGTAAAAGTAAAGTAAGTTAAATTGGTGGCAGCCACAATTGTGATCGGTGGTCACGTTATCGTGCCGTCGCAAAACTAATCGTCTCGATAAGAACGTGTGTTTTTATGATTTGACAGATGTGGTCTTTCCGTCGTCAATGCGAATAGGGCATGAGTTTCATATTAAATCCATATGAGAACTTTCATCTGGTAGCTTCATCTCTTTATACCGTTATTCCGGCTTGTTTTTCGCTCTCACTAAGATTGAGAGAGATTCAAGCGCACAAAGCAAATAGCGTACACGTCTTTCAACTGATCCCACTTGAAGGGCGTGCGATCAAAACCAAAACGGTATAAGCCACAATATCTAAATTTAACAGGAGAAAAAAAAGCGCAACCTTTTATTGTATTGATACGTTTACTATTCATTGAGGGAGAGAAATAACAGCACTATCTTTCTCTTCTTCTTCTTCTGGTGTATAAATATTATATTAATATATCACGGAAATTATTTAAAAAAAAAACAAAAAACACTTAAAACTAGGCAAAAGTTTTGCAAAGGTTCCAAAAAAAAAAATTACTTTTTTATGCGTCAGAATTTGTCTGACTCATATGGATTTTTTCACATGAGTATTTTTGTTTGTTACTCAGTTTAATTTCGTTTTCTTTGCTGTTTGCTTTATTAGTATTTAGTTGAGTAACAGCAACAGCACAATTTTTCCGTCCAGCGATCGTTGCCTTCATATTCACGCTCTGACTCGAGAGTCGAGAGTCGCTTGCGCAGTCATAAGAATTTGTTGCAATCATTGTGTAGTATTTTCTTGTTGTTACTGTGTTGCTGTTCCTTTTGTTCTTGTTCTTGTTGTTTTGATGTCTCATGGTATGTTTAAAAAGGCAAAAACAACTTTTGATGACTCTCACTACTCGTTCGTTACTCAGTTCCTTCAATGTAATAAATCTTATCAATCAAAATTTAACAATCAAAAAGTGAAAAAGGTCAAGAGAGAGAGAGAGACAGAGCTGGTGAGAGACTGATAAAGAGACGAAGAATGATGCTCTGATTACGTTTACTCCATTGAGTAACGTCATGTAATTATTACGCTTACGCTCCAAAGTGCAATAACTAAGAGTATGTATGAAGAAGGTATTGTAGATACTAGAGAGTACACGTAGGTTTTTCAATATATTTCATTCTTTGCAGCGTGCCCACATTTAAATTCATTTTTATTTCGGTTCTTTGTTTACATTTATTTTGCACACATTACACGCATACATATGTACATACGTACTAGTGAGGGTGGGTGGTAGGCAGTGCATATAAAATGCATTTCGCGTTGCAGAAAAACTACAAGCAGTACACGTGCTCTTCGTTCATTTTTTGTTTTGGACCTCTACCCTTTTTTTCACTACCTCCCTTTCCTTCTACCATACCATTTTCCCTGTAATTTAAAAGTTTGTGTGTTTGTTGTGTATGTGTGGGAGTGTGTGCGGGTGTGCGGGTGTGTGTGTGGGTGTGTGTGTGAATTATATTTTCTCAAAAATTCAATTGGATTCGTTGTTGTCGTCGTCGATTTCGTGCTTATTTTCAAGGGTAGTAGATTTCGGTTTTGTATTTGTTGCTGTATTTGGTAGTAATAGTATTCTTTGTGTTGTTGTTGCATGCGTACTGACATACACCATAGAGCAAAAGATGATGAAGAAGCAGAAAGAAAAAAGGGTGAATGAATTTCCTTGATACCAAATGAAATCGTTGCAAAAAAATAAAAAATAAAGAAGAATATAATAATAAAAAAAAAAAAAAAAATTTAAAAATAAAGAACGAAATATGAATGAATTTTTTACAAAAAAAAAAAAAACAAAAAAGGAGAAGCAGCAGCAGCAGCAGCAGAGAAGTGGAAGAGCAATATGCTCTTGTCGATATGACGATGGGCGGAAGATTATTACAGCAGCGACTACACACACACGTACATACTACATACATACATTTATGACTTTGATCATGTTGAGATTGAGAGTGAGTGGGTGGCGGGGTGCTGCTGGGTGGCAGGGTGCTGGTGGGTGGAGGTGAGGGCAGGGAGGGTGACACAGCAGTGGCAAGTCAACAACCCGGAAAGAAAGTGTAATTAAAGGAAGAAAATGCGAGCATACACACACACATACATACACATTTGCGTATACAAAGCAGAGGACAAGAAAGTGTATGTGAGAAAATAAAAATATGAATTTACGAGGCAGGCAAACGCAGACCAGACCGCCAGATAGACACTTTTGAAGGTCGTTGCATTAAATTACAAACTTAACATAGCATATATGTACATATGTATGTACAACTACAATAACAACAACGCATATAAAAAGAAACAAAAAAAAGCTAGAGAAAGATATAAAGCATAAGGCGCTGCGAGTATTACAAAAAAAGAAAGGGTGTGCGTGGCTGCATAAGTAACATCACAATACACATGATTGTGTGTGTGTGTATATATATGAATATTGCAAATAGCGACAACAACAAAATGAAAAACGCATTAAATTGCATACAAAAATAAAACAAACTGTCAACGAACTGTCATCATTATCATCTTCTTATGCACACTCTACATATGTAAGTATGTAAGTATGTGTGCGTAGAAACTTGCACACTAGTTTGCACCGTTATGAGAGATGATTATCAACGAACGATTAGTGACGTAATGGAATGTGTGTGTGGTTTGTGTCCGCGAGAGATAGAAATAGCATGGGTAAAGTGTTGGGAAGGGGCGAAATGTAAACAATTCTCAAAAATTAATGCATTAATTAATTAATCACAGTTAGACAGTTAATACGAAAATTTACACAGCAAAAACATACATACGTACATACATACATACATACATACAAATGGAAATATTAAAATCTGTATAGTATTTTTTGTTTTGTTTAGTTGACACTTGTCGGGTTGATTGCTGAACAACAACAAATTCAGTATATGCATATCATGAGTGTCGTTGACTCTGGTTTGTTTATTTGTATTTTTTGTTTTGTTTATAACACACATTCATAATGTAATTAATCATGCAATAATTATGTTAATAATAAATTTTAGACATTTTGCATTCATTCACTAACGACAACGTCGTCTATAGCTATAATTTCATGGGTTGACGGTAGACACTGCGTTGCCGGGCTGTTGCTTGTATACTTGAACTTGCACTTGATGCAGTCAAGATTAACATTATTTATTTTTTTGTTTGTTTTGTAGTTAGTTATATGTATGCGCCTATATGCACATATGTTTCATAAAATACTTCATTGTGCAATTGTAAATCAGCTGGACCAAATCTAGGTTAAATGCATCATGCATATACGGAATGAATTAACTAACTGAGTGTATTGAATCTCTATGAATGTTAGAGATTGAAAATGAATTTAATTTGGATAGGAACCTGAACCTATTGTAAATATGTACATTGTACAAGCCACTCGCATCAGCACTTTCGACTTATCAGAAACTGCGAAGAAATTGATGGTAATGTAGTTTTCGGGGAAGTGAGTTCATAACTAATATACATACTCACATATGTAACATGTTGTTTCAGCATTTTGAAATACAATATTCTGAAAAATTTTAGTTCAAACAAGAAGGGATTTCTCGAAATTCTGAGAGATTCGAAAATTTGTTACAAATTTCCAGGGACATCTTGAAAATATTAGTGAGATGAATTTGAGAGTGAGTAAGAAAATAAGAGTGTGAGCAAAAAATAAAAAAAAGAGAAAAAGTGGAGAGGAGAGGAGAGGAGAGAGAGTGTTATGGTAGCTCTTCCACGTTAGTTCAAAACTGTAATTACTACATACATACATGCATACGTCTTCGGATTCTCACCTTCACTTGGTAGCAAGTACAAAAGGGTGACCAGCTTTAGTTGCCTTTCTAATACTTATAAAATATACATAGTATGCATGCGAAAATGCTTTTTATCCCAATAAACTGTTCTGGACTTATTTTGTAATAAGTTTTTAGAGTTAATGGACTCTGCCCCATACTTGTTATGGGGCATATTGTTAATTACTAAAAAGGAAACAGTTACGCATTTGCAACTATAGAAAAACTGAAATGACCAACATTTAAATCCAAATAACGTTTCCATTTATGTACGTAATTTCAACTTCAGTATGAACAAAAGACAGCAACACAAAACAACAGCAACGAAAAAAAGAAAAACAAAAATCATTTGATGAAATAACCTTGCAGCATTCGAGAAAACAAAACAACACACACAATAGGAGCCGCAACAAGAAAACACAACAAAAAGCAAGTAATATAAAACGTCATTATAAGCATAGATCCGCTCCAAACGTAAAGCTTAGTATAATCGAAAATAACAACAACAGCAACGTGAACCAACAACTACTTCTTTTATAACTTGGCTAAAGTTTTAAGAGCAACTGTTATTTTGCCGCCGCCACCGCCGCCGCGCTGCATGAATATTTGTTGTTTTTTTATATAACCAACCGCCGAGCAAAAGCCAAGCCAAGCAAAAGCATTTTAGATGAATAGATGGATGCATAGATGGATGGATGGATGGATATCAACTTGTCTTTATAGTTTTTTGTTTTCTTTCTGTTTCTTCAAAAGTCAACCATGGCAGCGGTAATAAAAAGCAAAAAAAAAAAAGTAAAAGACACAAAGTCATCATCATCAACAACAGCAGCACACACAAGCACAAAAAAAAACCCCAGTCAGAAATGAAATAAGAAATGAAAGAAAATAAAAAAGTTTTATTAAGTGTATGAATGCTGCAGCGCTGGCGAAACAACAGAAACAGCCAGCAACACCGGTGAAACCAGCCAGTCAGCCAGCGAAGTGAACCAAAAGCTAGCTAGCACATGAAATAAGCAAGCAGGCAAGCAAGCAACGATCCACAAGTAAAATCAAGCAATTGTATGAACCAGTCTCTTAGCATCGAGTTTGCGATGTCGGCTGCAAGCAATCTTAACAATCCAAAAATATATATGTACACACATATATGGTAGATATGTATGTAGGTAGGTAGTTGGTTGGTTGGTTGGTTGGTTGGTTAGCTATGGCTATGGCTATAGCTAGGTAGTGTTTGGACATTGTGTTATACTAATACTCACTCTATACTTTCGGCTGGCTTAAAACTAAATGAGCTCAAGCGGCTGTGCCGGCGACAGCGCACCACACACACGCACGGAAACTCTCGACTTGAGAAACGAACTTAAAATTTTGTATAAACTTTTAAAGTAAACTTATCTGCTTCCTCTACTACTTCTTCTTCTTCTTCTTCTTTGTCTTCTTCTTCTTCTTCATTTGATCGTTTGCACGTTCATATTCGTTTCGAAAAGCAACAGTCAGCAGTTGATGGTCGGTCGTTTGGTCAGTGTGGTGACGTTCGACAATATTTTACGGTTTATTTGTACGTACACAAGCTTGTTTTGTTGTTGCGTCGAGAGACGTTCCAAATGACTTGACTCTGGGCGCTTGATGAGTCTTCAACGCAGGCCGTGCGGTCACTCTGGTTGAGTGCTGGAGTTGAATATGGAAACGAATAAATACTTGAACGAACGAACGAGCGTACGAACGAGCGAACGAACGAGCGTACGAACAAACGAGCACGAACGAATACTGTGGCTAGTGCTAAATTTTTGAGTGTATTGTACTGAGATCTTACCTTCAAATTCCACTTTTCAAAAGTCACAGAGTCTTACAGAGTGTTGTGAGCTCGAACAACTTACAGCAATAATAATAAAAATAATACAGCAAGAATGCAACAACAACACAGCTGAAAGCTAAGACAAACCCAGCAGCAGGCAGCAGCCAACATAACATACGGCACGGCACGGCACGGCACGGCACAGCACCACTTGTGAATTTTGGATTGAAAATCAGGAAAAAAAAAAAAAAACTAAACCTGAAGAAACTGAAACAGCCAACAACCTGAGTTAAGATGACGCTGTTGCTGCTTTGGCGTTGTGAGAGCCTTGGCTGGTGATGATAATGGTGCCTGCCTTTAATGCTACACAACCAATGTAGGTACGAACGAATTGAGGCTCCAACTCACATCAAACTCAACTCGCACAGTTCACCATCAATAAAACTACATGCATACATACATACATACATACATACATTTTAGTTTTATTATGCTTTTGCATCTTATGTTGTTTGTATTTTTTATTTTTTATTTTTTTTTGCTTTCTATCTATTGGCCAACTTTATACTTAAGTCGAAGTCAAAGTATGCAGTAAGTCGTTGCTAGATAGTAGTAAAATAGTAAAATAGTAGAGACATTAGCTTTTGTTTGAAGCAATTTAAATATGTTTGAGTAACTAGCAGAAATATAATAAAAATTAAAACCTGCTTCATACATAGTTCATCACTCAACTCACCGAGTGTATTGTGAGGTGCACAGCAACCAACCGTCAGTGGGTACTTGAAATCAGTGTTCAGTGCGATTGCTGTTGTTGTTATTGTTGTTGCTTTTAATATGATTTACACATAGAAATATGTATGTAAGTATTTCACTTAAAACCTTCCCATTCAATTGAATCGTTGATCGTTGTTGACTGCAAAGCTTGAAGGTTGCAAAATATTGAAGCATATGCAGCTAATTTTGTATGAAAACAGGGAACTTCTTTGAAAAAGAGTACATATCTTTATATTGCCAAACTGAGAGGGGAAGAGAAAGGTATAAGAGAAAAAGAAATTGATTTGATGGAACTACTCGTAGGTGAGCTAGAGCTAAAGTCATATGGAAATATGTGTGGCGCTGATTAAAATCAAAGTGTAGGTGTCCCAAAAGTTTCCTCGACAAATTATTGTTTATAGATAGTTGTTATAAATATGACAAACACACATTTTCTAAATTCAATTGGAATGTGGAATAATAACACAAATTCACAGTATTTCGCCTAAGAGTTTTAAGTAGACAGTTTGAAAAGCTTTGGCACATGTAGACACATGTAGTTGGTGAAACATATGGAACAAATCTCTCTTATCAACTCAGCACATTTTCTATGGAAATTAAACTTGTACGCGTGAAGTTACTGAAAATCTTGCTCAATTGATTAAGAATTAAGAATTATTAATTGATTTTTATAAACATTATTTAAACCTAAAATAATGATGACAAAGTTCCGTATGCAGACAGTTTGAAAGGTTTTGGTTCACATTCAAAAAGAGAGAGTAAGGGTCACTTGAGTACATAATTATATCTCTCTATATACACAGAGAGCGGTATGTAAGTGTACTCTTTTTCAATTAACGAGATTCCAGCTTAAAAGTTCTCAACTCTTGAAACCAATTCATCTCCTTTGTTCTTATACTCTCTTTTAAGAAAATATACGAAAAGAGAATTAATTCAAGAGAACTGTTTCAATATGCCGCAAGGACAGTACCATCTTGAACACATGATGCTTGCTGGCAACAAAGCCAGATTCACACCATAATGTTTGTATTTGGTAGCTGTGCAGAGACACACTTAGGCCACAATGGCCCATTGTGATAGCATATGGTTGGACTTACTAGTTAATGCTGTTTCCGAACGGCGACTTGGCAATTTATTATCACTTGGTGGTTTTCTCATGGCCTTACACTTTCTAATAATTCTCATTCCAAGTATACTTAAGAAAGTTTATGGGAACTATTTATTTATTTATTCATGTATAGAACGAATTTCTACCAATTGAATTGAAAGTCTAGTGCTCAACCCACTGGACCCTAATGCTTAGTGCAACTAGTTATTTGGAAACCTTATACCCATGCACATTTATGTATATCTCACGTGTTCACCCAGTTCACTGACCAACACCCCCATCATTCAGTACACACATGCATACATATGTACGTATGTATATAACATTTCATTTCCATCTATCGAATGTCAATAAACTTATTGTTCCGCATCTAACTTATCGCTACTAGCTCCCCTTCTAATGGACATACAAACATACATACATATGTACGTCCGTCCATAGAGCACAATCACACAACGAGAGCACCATATGTATATTTTACCTGTGCGAAACGATTTCGGTGTCAACTGTTTTGGCTGTGTGTTTAGTTTATTTCCTTTTTTTCCTTTCTCATTGCAAAATTTTCAATGTCACCAATACTCGCCACCAATAGTATCATTGGATAAATATATACATATATGTATGTATGTATGTATGTGCGTATGTGTGTGTGTTCTGCTGCATGTCGTCACAATTTGCTATCATCATCATCATCATCGTGAACGTTAGCATTGCTTGCTGAATGCATGAGTATGTGTGTTCAATTCAGTTCAGTGCGCGGCACTTATAAATCTTCGGCAGCCACCATTAAAATTTGCTCTAATTTAAAATCAGCTGTGTTTAGATTCTCTGCTTCCCCATTGTCCCGCCGTCCTGGCGTCCCGTTCCGCTGCCTGTGCCCGAAAATAGCAAGCGCATATTTTACATACATACATACATACATATTTGTATGTATACATGCATACATAATCAAACTTGCGCATACGAGCTCCAAGTTCGACGACAACAACAGCGGCGCTGATTCCGATGGCGTCCCATTCAGCCACTCTCAGTCACACTTAATAAGCGAGAGAAAACTTGGGTTTTTTTGTTTTTGGACGACGCCAGCACATTTACCTAATACGACGACTACCGCAGCAACGGCAGCGCTATTGCACATACTTATGTATGTGTTTGTGTGTGCTGAATGCGTGTACACTCTTAATATGGAAATTACCATCGAAAAACTCGTGCAATGCACTCACGCATATCGCATACATGCTTTACATTTTCTATGTACTAACAAACTACTATATTTTAGATACACGAATCTCTCACACATCACGAAATTTATTGCTAGCGATGGCGGTGAATGTGAAGTAGTCGCTGTCCTCGTCGCCATCGCCATCGCCATCGCCATCACCAACGCTGTCGTTGCTGTTGTTCTTTGTTGTTGTAGTGGAGCGTGTGTGCTCACCCATCCCACCTAACCCCACCCCACCCAAACCAAACCAACAACACAAGGGAAACTTGCGTAACGAAATAGCATTAACGACAGACAGCCAAACGATGGAAACGATGACGTTGAAGAAAACACAACAACTGAATGACTGATTTCTGTTTTTTGTGTGTGAAACTTGCATGAGGGAGCTAGCTCCTTATGCTAGTTGTCGTTGTCGTTGTCATCGTCATCGTTGTCGTCGTTGTCGTCGTGCACTACTATAAGAAATGTTGCAATTTATTACGTTTAGTTTTTTGGTGTTGCCTGTCTGCCTGCCCTGCCTGTCCTGCTTGCCAGACCCAAAACTTCAATATTCCCGTTCGATGGAGCAACAGTTTCGTATGCTTCTTATGTACAACAATATTGAGACGAATGAATGACGGGTGCTGGACGTTGAAGGCGGGCATAGTGTACTTGCTTTCAAATTTGCTGAAGTTTCATGCCAATGATTATGATGATGATGATGATGATGATGATGGTTAGTGTTTTTGATGTTTGGTGATAGTGATAGTGATGGTTGCATTTCACATCAATCATTCACATATGCGCGCCAGTCGCAGCAATTGTGTTTTGTGTGTTTTGTAAATTTTAAATGTTGCAGTAACCATTATGTGTCTTTCTTTTTTCACTGGGTGAAAATTGTGGAATATAAGTTCTGTGTACTATTGCGCCAAAATAACCGTTAGCTGAAAGAGAGTGAAAGATCAGTGGCCCAAAATCACAAAGCGGATATTCGTTTTGCAACTAAATTGAGAGCAGCCTGATTAAAAATTCATCCGCCATTTAAAAGAAACTCTCTCTGTCGCTCTCTCATCGTCGCTCGTCATATGGACGTTTCTGATATGGAATTGAACATAGTCGCAAATAATTCCAACATTCTTTACTATTTCACAAGGTTTATGAAGAAACTGTTACGAAAAATAACCGTAAAATAATGAACAAAGAATTATTTTTTACAATACAAAAAATTGAATACCTTGAGGAATTTTCAAAACAAAAAAAAAACTATTATATAAAAACTATTTGTTATTGTATCCTATGACGTCGTTAAGTGCATTCTATATTTTTCATTAGAAACACAGTTTCTCTTTTCCTTTTGCTCAATGCATTAATGAAATAAAAAAAAAATAAAAATATATAGTATGTAGCTATTAAAAAAGTACCAACCTTTTTATATTTTTACCTGTTTTTTGTAGCAAAAAATATTCTCACTACATATGTACATGCATACATGCTCGTACATATGCCAAGGATATTCATACATAATAGAAATGCAATGATGAGGGATAAGAAATTTATTTTCTCTTTCTCTCTGTTTCACACACACACACACACACACGCACACACGCTCTTCTCTTCACTTATAACTATCCGAAATAATTTTCTTACTATGAATTTTTTTTTTTTATCTGTGCTACTACCTGCAGTGGAATGCATGCATATCAAGAACCACAGCGACACCGCAGTAAATAGCTTGCACAATCGATCATAAAAATCTCCGCTGACATCATAAATTGGCAATAGCATTACCGAGGAATGTTATTCAAAAATTGATATTGACAGATATGTGGGGTGTGTGTGTGTGTGTGTGTGTGTGTGTGTGTGTGTGTTTTAAGTACAGCATATCTTCTAGTATTAGCACAATTATACGTACTTATATGCCACATAAACATAAGATAGTTCATAATAATTCAAGTTAAAAATACAAATTATTATTATAATCAGAGTATCACTGGTAATTCCTTGCATGTAGTTACAGTTTATACAGGAATGTATGATAATGATGATAGAGCACCTACGCCAACAACACCACCATCAAATTACTATACAGACAACCATGTTTGTGTGTGTTTGTATGCATTACTGATAACCAACAACGTATAGATCACAGAAAGCAAGTGTACACACAAAAAAAAAAAAGAAAGAAATATGAGCAAAATAAAGCAGCTAGCCTTATCATTAATTGATAGCAGGCAATGACGTCAATGGTTAGAGAGGGTGGCCGGTTGAATTGGCTGGCGATCTACTACTACTATTTCAGAGTAATAGATGAAGAATGAAATGAGATGCAAAAATGTCATCAAACAATGTAAGCATTGTAGAAAAGAGAAAAAGTAAGAAGCAATTTGACAATCGATACAAGCCAGCACTAAAGAGAGTATAAAACATATAAAAGAGAGCTTCAATCCAATGCAGCTATGTACGTGAGATAGTGGGCGATTTAGTATGATTGACTTAAGGTTAACTGTAGTCAAACTAAAATGGTGGTACTCTCTTTAAAGTCAGCATGACTCATGGTGGAGTAAAGATGACGACTCTCTTTCGGGACTCTCTTTTATTACATATATGAAATTCAGAATCGAAAAAATTGGAACGAAATCATTTAAAAATGACATATGGTACATATCATATGCCATCATCATAGTACATGGATGGATGGATGGATGGATGTGAAGAAGGCGGAGAACCTGACCTACGAGTGCAGGACAGTTCCTCAAGCACTCAGGCTATGTAGCCCATTGTACTTAAGGCCTAGGAAAAGAAGAAGGGCTGGCAGCAAGTAAGGGGTTAGAGAAAAAGAGGCGAAAAGTCGAAAAAGGGGATATAGGGGGACTACTACGTTCTCTACCGAAAATTTTCCGGATTCTCTCACAAATCTGAGAAGATCGCCATAAGGGGAAGGAGTGAACTGTGTCCATTCCTGTGACATCGAAACCCAAAATGCGCCATCTCGTTCTGGCAAAGGCGGGGCATGCGCAGGGAAAATGCTCTGTGCTGTGTCCACCTCCTCCAGACAAGATGTGCAGGTCGGGTCCTCGGTGATGCCGATGGTGGTCATATGTTGGCCCCATGGATTATGTCCTGTGATGAGTCCCACCATCCGGTGAAGGTCCTTCCTTCCTAATTTGCGAAGGAATTCTGCTGCCTTCTTGTTTGCACAAATCACAAACCACTTAGCCGTTTTACAGATGTCCAGATTGGACTAGCGTCTCTTATGTAAATCATTAGCATAAGATTTGATCCAATGCAAGGCACCTGCCACTCTGGTCCCGACTATTGGCTCTGGTCCCAAAGGCATGTCCTTTGATCCACAGTTGGCCAACTCGTCGGCTTTCTCATTCCCAGCAACTTCACAGTGCCCAGGAACCCGGATAAGATGCAACTGATTCAGTCTTGCGACTGATCCAAGTTTCCTCTTATAGTATCAATAAATGGTATAAAAATATTAAATACTCAATACTTTTTATTAGTATTATTTAAAATTAACCATCAAAATGGATAAAATACATATACTATATATCTCACATAGGGAATGTCTGGGCACATTCGTCAATATAAATGAAAGCATTGAGGTAAAATCGGGAATAAGATTGAACTTGTATACTTACAGCAATATTTAAGCTTTTATCTGGCAATATCTCGCGCTAATTTTTAGGTCGAATTTTAACCAAATAACAAATAATATTGCTAGCTCCAATAGCATTATCATGAACATCACTAACCAAGGCATCATAATGTATCATTATCAATAAGAAATGAATAAAACTGAAGAAAACTAAAGAAATAGCAACAGGAATTATGTATGTATGTATTTTCTACTACCAAGCAACATACAAATGGTGACTACATTCCTAGTTGCTAGTTTTTAAGTAAAACTTTTATCAAATGTGAAACTATCAAAGTAACAGTGTTTTTGCAACAACAACAACAACAACAACAACAACAACAACAACAACAGCAACAGCAACAACTACAGCAGTAACAATGAATATCATACCTCATTCTACAGCTACAACTAGCTATCTTCCCAAGCTCGAAAAAGCTAGCTAAAAGCAAAAGCAATTTGGCTAAAATAAAATTGTACAAATGTACATTCAAACATATATGTATACATACATATGTACATACATATATGTATGTATGTGTGCATATTCCAAGAGCAAAGAGTTAGCAGCCATCATAGACTACACTACTTAACTCTGCATGAAGTTTTCGTATAAAGTCGGACAGACTGACAGTCAAGTTAACCGGTGGTGACCAAAACGACATACGACGATGCCGGCGACCATCGAACGAACGTACATACGATGTCGTCTCGATGGCAACAGCAGCTACACTGTAAAAAAAAAATATTTATACATTTTGGTACATACAAACATATGAACTAGTGAAATTGGAAGTAGCATCAGCTTCGCACATACACTCTCAGAAATGTTCATTTTTCGTTCTATTTTTAATTTTCTTTCTCATCATTTCGTACAGTGTATATATGTACATATAACACACAGCAGCATTGAACCAGCAGCAGCAGCAGCAGCAGCAGTAATAGCAAGCAATACGAACAGCAACACCACCATCACCGGTACCCAACATCATCATCAACAGCAACATCATCAACAGCAACATCATCAACAACAAGCCAACAGTCAGCCAGCCAGCCGTGCCACAAACAACGCACGTAGTTCGTAGAGTAGTACATCGTCTACTTACATACTGTTGTTATACAAAAGTTTCAGTCGCCGTTGCCGTTGCCGTTGCCACCGTAAACCACCACCAACTTGTACGTTCATTCGTTAGTTCGACGCCGTCGCCGTCGCCGCCGTTCTCCATTCTCCATCGCCGCCATGTCAGCTATATTCAAGGCATTCACTTCAGAAAATAGCAACAACAAACATTTTATTCACATTCATTCCTCCCAATTCCATTCTCCCTCTCTCGCCCTCCCCCCCCCCTCTCATCCCTTGTTTCACCACATTCTTCCTGCCTTACTTTTATTCGTTTCGTCTTCCCCTTAACTCTCAACGTCGCACCTCCCCGCATCTGTTACGTTTTGCCACATTGCTTTTTGTCTCATGACAAACAAACAATCCAGCAACAACAAAATATTACACATACACAAAAAACACATGCATACATACAAACATACGTACATTCTTTATACGAGTACATACATACATATGTACATACATATATATTTACAATATCTACAACAAAAGTATCTCTACGACCGAGTATAAAACTCGAATGTATATTTCCACATTCAATGTTGCTGACTCGCACTAAAGCTGAACACAGCAATATCACAAGCACGGCACAGCACAGCACAGCACAGCACAACAATAACATCAACATAGCAAGGCAGCAACGTTGTCCAAATGGAATGCCATAAAGCAAAAGCAAAAACAACAACAGCAACAGCAAAATCAACAGAAACGAGCACAACGAACGAGCGAACCACAAAACTCGTTCGTATTCGTACATTTCGTACGTTCATTTGTTCGGCTTAATGGTTACACGAATGCACACGAAGTACAGTCGCACAAATAAAAATAAAATACATGATTACTGTTGCTGTTGTTGTTGTTATTATTTGTATGGCTGTGTTCGTACTGCTGGTAGAGAAAGACATGCACGGTGCTGTAAGGGGAGACGTACGTAATAATGACAACAATAACAACACACCACATAGCAAGCAAGCACACAAAGAAATTAACGAACGAACGAACGAACGAAATATTCGAATAAAACTGCGACTGTAGCTTTGAGATATATAGTCAGGCTGACAAGCAGGCAGGCAGGCAGGCATACAATAATAACAGCAGCAACGCACAACAACAATATACAACAACCAACACTTTAGTATAAAATACAAAATTCGTATGAAAGTCGTCGTCGTCGTCGTCGCCGTTGCCGTTGCCATTGCTCTGTCGAATGGTTGTGAATATGCAGCAGTTTTTGCTACTACTATTTTATGTTTATGTTGTATATATAGTATTTTGTACTAAAAATGAGAACTATCCCAGTTGCGCTTAGAATAATTCATCAAGTAATTATCGAATCGAGCATTTCTCAACGAGGAATAGATTAACTATAATTATGTACTTCTAAATCTTTGCCCTGCATACTATTCTGATGTTTTTCAAAGCCTTTCTCAATCTCTCTACTCTTTTTCTCAGCAAAACAAAATCTCAGAGTGAAATGTATTAAGAGTTATTCACTCTCTGATGTAAATAGTCTTGGATCATTATTGTAAATGCAAATTATAACGGCATATTACATAGATTTGTTGTTGTGATAGCAGAGATATTTTGCATTTACAATGAGAGAGATATTTTACATTTACACCAGAGAGTGAGAATACCGCTCTTGTTATTTTTAGTCGTTTGATTATTGCAAAAGTTGATTCAAGTATTTTTTTCATAGAGCCTGGTCACACCAGAGCAATTATGTTGCGTAAAACTGAATTTCTTAGACAAGATATTGGCAAGGGTGTGTGAAATATTTAATGCTGTCACCTGTTGCAAAGTGACTAACAAAAATACTAAATTTCTCTCATCATGGCTCATAGACTCTTTCTCAAGGCCGGAAAGAATTCTCCTGATGGAATTATTTGAAACCCTATTCTTTTAATTTATTCTTTTGCAGAGAAAGTGTTTCCGTTCATCTTCAAGCCTACTGTGAAAACAACAAACAATTTTTGAAGCCGTTTCAAATAATTCTCCGTGTGAATTTAGCCTTACTCCATTTTGTAGTATTAAGTAAAGCTGCAATCTTCAATGGAATCTATTCAACTGGGTTATGTATGCCATCCTGCCTGCCTCGGTCTGGCTGACTTGCTTGCCATACATACACACATAAAATACTAACAACGTTGCTTGTTTTTCATTCGCATTCGCATTCGCATTCGCATTGAACGAAACTACCCAAGTTGAATTTAATTTTGTATAGCACTAAAGTAGAGGAGTCGAGTGTGGTTGTTGAGTATAAAACAGAAAAATAATAATACAAAAATAGAGGCAAAATAATGATGGCGACGTTTGATGTCGTTGTTGGTGATGACGACCGACGACTGAACGACGCCGAAAACGTCGAGCAGTCATTTCGATATTAGGTTGAACTAAAGAAAAAACATACATACATATATACATACGCATACAAGCAAACATACGTATATATATACATACATATTTATCTATTTATGTACTCGTATGTAAAATCTAGGAGCGGTTATAGCAAAATATAAATTTTTGTATGTAAAGGTGCAATTATAGCAAAAATAAGCACAGGCGAATAGAAAAGTGTTTCAGTATTGAAGATCATTTTTATTTTCTATGTTATTCTTTTAATTACACCGCCACTGTATGCACTTCATACATACACACATACACTGTGTGTGCACTTAAGAAAATCATCATCAGCAACCAACAACACATCACATGTGATGCGAGGAGCGTATGAGTATTAAAAATACTTATTTTTTCCAAAAGCAAATGTTTTTTTTCATTGAAATTGCGCTGCTGATTTCATTTTGTGCTTAGTTGCCAGCAACTAACAACCAACAGCAGATAATAATAATAAACACAGCTAGCTGGCACAAAAGCAAGCAGCCGAGGCTGCGTTTAATTTCGAATTTTTTTTGTATGAAAGACAGACAGACAGCCAGCCAGACATACATACACTCCACTCAATGCTGTGCGCTGTGTTGGGTTTTGCTGTGCGGTGCGCAATCAGCTTTCAACAAGCAATTCGCATTTTTATGCGCAGTGCACAAAACAACAACAACAACAACAACAGCAACAAAAGCACCAGCACCAGCAATAAACAAAAGGCAGCAGCAAAAATAATTTCAACTCGTTTTATTTGTGCTGTGTACAATGAACATATAATAAAAAACAAAAATAAAAATAAAAATTTAACAAAAACAATTTAACGAAAATGAAAAATAACTCATTTGTATGGTGTTTTTGTTGTTATTTACACTTTTGTACTAAGTACATACATTGATTTTCACCTCGTTCGATTCTCTTCTCCTTTTGCCAAAGTTTATCTCTGAGTATTTCTTGTTGTTACTATGATTTCAACATTAATAAATCAAAGAGTACTTACTATATGCTCCTTTTAAGGGAGAACTTGTCACGAAAATGCCATACGAATATAACATTGGAGAGAGAGATAAAGTTTGGAAGCAGGAGTTTGGAATGAAAATGACCAGAGTCGTTTTGGTATTGCACTCAAAATTTGCTGTAATGTGGCAGAGATTACAGATTGCTTTCAGTGGTCGCTGTGGCGTGGTGGTAGTGCGTTGGACTGCTACGCAGAGTGTCCGGGGTTCGAATCTCGGCACAGGCAAAATCAAAAAGTAGAAAAAATAATTTTTCTACACGGCACCTCTTCCACCTCTTGGCAGGCAATGGCAAACCTACAAGAGTAAAAATTGCCTATAAAAAAAGCTTTTCACTTCGCCATTCGGATTCGGCATTAAACTGTAGGTCCCTTCCCTTCCATTCATGTACAAATATAACACGCACAACATGAGTGGATGCGAAAAGCTCGGCCTAGGCCCTCCATGGGCTGTTGTGCCATTAAAAGTAATGTAAAGTAAGATTGTTTTCAGAACATTTGAGAGTAGTTTTGAGAGAGAGAAAAAGAGTAGGATATTTTTTAGAATACATTTTCAAACTACAACTGTCGGGGAACTTCTAAAAATGTTACTCTCACGAAGAGCCTATGCCGAACTTTTCGCATCCACTCATATTGAGCGAGATATGCATATTTTTGCACGAATATGGCACATAGAAAGGATCTAAAGTTTTATGTCGAATCCGATTGGCGAAGAGAAAATTAATTCGTACCCTTGAAGGTTTCATACGTTTAATTTGATGCCCAAGTATCGGGAGTGGCCACGCTGCGCAGCAGTCCAACATATAAAACTTACGCCATGCCCTTGCGAATATAAATGAATGGCTGCTGCAAGACAAATCGAGCCAGTTTAGAGAGCCATGACCATAGAACGGCACGATATGAACTTGACATTAATACATACGAAATATGCACCATTTAAATTTTTAAAACGTCTTTAATTCGATTATAACGATGAGTGCTATTCGCTCTTTGTCCATTTAATACATTTTCATATGTGGAGCAAGCTATAAATCGACACACAATAATGACACAAAAACACTCAGTACCAGTACTCAGAAGGTATGGTAAAGTTATATTTGAAAACAAAAGCAAACAGAACAAAAAAAAATAATCATTTTACACTTTTCAAAAAAAAAAAAAAACACACACAGAAATGTGTCATTTTACGAGAATACCATATACCATACATATCAACATACATTAATTCCTTTCATATATGCATGCGAAAAAACCAAACAAACAAAAATAAAAATTAAGTTTCGAATGATAAAACAAGGATTTGCTACCACAACTTTTTTGTTAAGTGTATAAAGGGGGAGGGGGCGAGATCACCTCTCTGAATGATAAAGGAAGAAGGTCTATCCACACATCCACACATACTACATACATACATACATACATACATATGTGGAGTTCAATATACCCACAGACCGACATACGTACATGCATACATATATATACTTACGTACGTTCAACGTTTTGTGCTTCAATGATACGCTTTTACACTTTAAATGCTTTTGTTTGTATTGCTGTGCATTCATAAGCCAACAACTACAGTAAAATCCAATCCAGCAACGATTCAACCTTTCAACCAACTCTACCTACCTACTCTATGCAATCGTACATATATTAAACACGAGCTCGTTCCAATTTAATTCACCACATCACCAACCCCACCGCCATACTTCATATGACGGCAGTGAAGAAGCAGGAGTAGAAGTCCTCGCTTTGCAGCAACAAAAACCTAACGCCACCCACTTATGCTATGTATGTAGTTATGCATAGAAAGCAACCCTACCTCTAGTGCTGTTGTTTAACTGTTTACGGTTTTAATGCTCTTTTTTCTTCTTCGGCTCCCACTCTCAATCTCAATCGCAATCTCACTCTACCTTTACTCTCTTTTTCCCGCCCCGTGTATGTGTCGCTCTATCATTACATTGTTACAGACAATGCCATCAAACAGAGCTCGAGTTGCCATGGTAAAATTGTGTATAATGTATTGTGTGTATGTGTGGTGCCGTGTGGGTATGAGTGACGACCACCCACTTAAATATATTTTATATGTTGCTGGCATTATTATAATATTATTATTATTATTATTATTATTATTAAGTATTATAATACATGTATTTTTTGCTGTTATAATAATGGGTTGGCGTAGACGCACACTCTTACATACTTGCATGCATACACACACAGAATATTCAACCTTCTGCTTTAAATTAGTCCTTCTACACTCTTACTATTTTATATCCTTCAGTTGTTGTTTTTACTGTTGTTGTTGTTGCTGTTATAAAATAGAACCACATTTTCATGGTATAACATAGTGGCAGGCGACAGCGATGAGATAGAGGGGCAACGAAAGAGCGCACGCGAGGGAGAAAGCACTGAGAGCAACGAATATCAGTATGAACACAAGAATGCGATAGAGAGAGAGAGAGAGAGAGAGAGATAGGGGGGGAGGGGGCGTGCATGAAGCAAGGATATAGTACAATTTGACGTTTCGTATACTGAAATGTCAGTGCTGTGCCATGCGATGCCATGCGATGCCACGCAACGCCATGCCGCTTTCGCTTGCTTGCTATGTATAGCTTGTGTATTGCGAGTACACATTTCGAGTGGAGTGCTTTTCAAGTGATGGAAGAAATTGTGTTGTGGATGATGATGATGATCGTGATGGTGATGGTGGGTAGAATATTGTGCTTTGTGCTTTCTGTCGCAACAACAACAACAACAACAACAACAACAACGAACCATACAGCAACCAACAACAGTCCTGATCATCATTATCGTCAAGTAAAAACCAAGCAACTTCACTACCCACGGAGGAGCACATGGAATGAATGTTGAGTAGAAAATGATTATTTTATACTCGTATGGTATGGTACATGTATGGTATGTACTATATGGTAATGTTTGTATGTATGTGGTATTGTATTCGAATGCATACAAAGCTCTGACTTGACTGACTGAATTGAATGACTGCTCAGTCAGCCAGTCAGCCAGACAGACAGTCACAGGCATTTCAGGGATGAGAATAATATAGCAGAATGTATTTTTTGTTAGTTGGTGTTAGTGTGTTAGTGTGAGGGTGGCAGATATGTTTATATGGATGTGTGTGTGTCTGTGTGTGTATGTGCGTGTATGCTTGGGGTGGTTGTTTGTTTGGTGAGATGAATGCCATGACGTATAAAAGCTAAAAATGTACGTAAATATAATGAAATTGGGTGAAATACTACGTACATTTATGCTTATGTATGTATGTATGTATGTATGTATGTATGTGTGTGTGTGAGCTGACATAATAAAACCCAACACAAATTGTTGGGTGGTATTGTGTTGGGGTAATGGCGTTGGCGTTGGCGCTGGGGCTGGCGCTTGCAAAGATGATGATGTATGCAGAAAACCACTTTTCATATTGTACGTGGGTGGAATTTCATATCATACATAGACATTGAGCTGCAGCAATACATTCGAGCGATTCTACTACCTCTCATTACTACATACCAGATATACATAAGTACATATTTATGTAGAGACAGTGGTTGAAACATTTATTGCATCATCTTGTGTTTTTGCAAAGTTTCTAACTATGGCAACCATTGCTGCTAGCACTACCAACGATATTTATACGGTTTTTAAGGTCAAGATTTTTCTGAGAATTCTTAACCTTAAATTATTGTTGCCTTATATTTTTTTTGATATCAAAAAACAGTTTTTCCTAATTATTCTTGGTTCTTTTAATGGCACAACAGCCCATGGGAGGGCCTATGTTGAGTTTCTGGCATCCATTTATGTTGTTCGCGAATGGAAGGTACCCAGAGTTTTAGCCGGAATCTGAAGGGCTAAGTGAAAAGCATATTTTGCACACCTTGCGTAAGTGGATTTACCATACACAAATGACCAGTACATTTCTTGGTATACGAAAATATTCCACTGTGCTTGCAAGCACAAAGCTATTTGGTGGAATTATGCATACGTCTGTTTTTTTTTTTTTGATCTATAAAACTATTCTCAGAGAAATTTTTAGGGCTCACAATGGCTGAATTAACGTTAGTAAACATTTTAAATTTATTATCCCCTCTTGCATCATACCCATAAGACGATAGTCCGAAAGATATAACACCTTTGCTGCTTTTGTGATCCACAAAACGCTCTATCATTCCAAAATTTTCAGCTTTTTCTCTTATCCATTTATCTGGCATAACTGCCATAATTGCCATAATTTAAAAGTTGTGTAATACTGACAATAATGTAAAATAAAATTTAAATGTAAACTGTTGCTTTTGTCATGGAATTAAAGCTTTTCAGTTTGATTTTTTATTACAATAATTAGATTTATGTTCTTAGCTAAAAACAATGTTTAGAAACTTTCTCCCGATTTCAACTAGGAGGGTTACCATTGCCTGCCAAAAGGTGGTGCTGTGCGGAAAACCGGTTTTTTTCTCTTGATTTTAGCATGTGCCGAGGATTCGAACCACAAACATTCTGAGTAGCAGACTAGCGCACTACCAACTACATCACTCCGACCACCAATTGTTCCACCTGTTAATGCTGAATATTCAAGCTTAAGTTATTATTTAGAATAATGCCTTCGAATAAATAAATAAATAAATAATTGTTTCAATGACTTATTCACAACTCCTTGAAAGGAGAAAAAGAGGAAAACTACCTATACAATGGGTGGTGTAATAAGTTTGTCCTCCACTGTACATATGCACATATAGTATAGATATAATCGAAATAGGTAGGCGTCAGAGAGGATGCCAGGGTTGATTTTTGCAGGTTGAATATAAGAGAAGTACGAGTATACACAAACATACATACATAAGTATGTACCATACGTATGTGTGTTAATGTGTGTATGTATGTATGTATGTGTGGATGTATGTGTGGATGTGTGTATGTATGTATGTATGTATGTATGTATGTATGGATGTATGTATGTATGTATGTATGTATGTATGTATGTATGTATGTATGTATGTATGTATGTATGTATGTATGTATGTATGTATGTATGTATGTATGTATGTATGTATGTATGTATGTATGTATGTATGTATGCATGCATGTATGTATGTATGTATGTATGTATGTATGTATGTATGAATGAATGTATGTATGTATGTATGCATGTATGTATGTGTGTATGTATGTATGTATGCATGCGTTTACATAATTACTCGTATGTATGAGCTACTCTCATATCTTTCGGGCATCGCAAACAAAATTGAGTATTTGATGTATGTACATATGCATGTATGTGTGTATATATGTGTGTGTTAAAACAATGCCTGATGACTTTAATTTACTTTAATGAATATTGCAGCTTTGGTTATGCCGTTTTTGTTTCCATTTAAACTCAAGTAATTAACAAAAATTCGACGAAATCCTCTTTTTTATATACGAGTACATGTACTATAACACTACATACTCGTACATAAATCCATTATACATACATACTGCAATACATATACATACGAGTATACACTGTGAGTTGTTAATCGTGAGCGAGTTGTATGCAATTTTTTCCCTATTATGAATATTGAAAGAAAAGTGTGTTATCAGGTAAAATTTTCAATTCAATTGATATTGGATTTAAGGTGTTGTGGTTGTTGTTGTTGTTTTTATTACAGGTTAACTTTTGCGTCCTGTTGTGGTTGTCGCTGTTGTTGTCGCTGGCGTTGTTATTGTATTTCCTGTTGACCTAACCATACGCACTTACGGTTGTTAGGCATGTGTGTGTGTGTGTGTGTGTGTGTGTGAGTGTGTGCATAATTCGAGTAGTACTTATACAAGCACTTGAGTTATGATGCAACCGTAAGATTTCGCAGACATTAGAATTCAATAATAGTAAACACATCGCCATGGTACCGCTCGCTGTGTGCTGTGCTGTGCTGTGCTGTGCTGTGCTGTCATCGCTGCTAGTGAATTATGTGTGTTACCATCTTGAGCATCTGTGCAACTCACTCACTCCTTGCCCATACCATCGCGGCTACAGATAGGAAACCATTTAGGAATGCATACACATTGTATGTATGCCACCGGTTGGTCGTGAGTAATTCCTCATGTAGCCGCCACGATGATGATGATGATGATGATTATGCTGATGATGATTATGCTGATGATGACAGTAAATTGCGCGTGCTAATACATACATACATAGTACAACAACAAGTGTAAGTGATATAGTACCATATGCATGTTTGTTTGCAGAGAGGAACATATGTATGTACATACATATGTGTTCTTCCGACAATATTTCACCAAGCAAACCATTGATAATCTTCTCGCCGTTGTTTGTATGTATGTTTGAAATATGTATGTGCCTAGTATATTTTGTAGAAAAAATAAAATTAGAAAAATAAATAGCATTGAACATGTGCACTGCACATTGTTTTGACTTTATCGTAGTAATGATCAACAGCGCAAAAGGAGAGCCAGCCAGCATCCATCCTTATGCTTAGTTGGCCGGTCTGCACACGTGTACCATATCTCAAAGAGAATGCGTACGAAAAGGGAGGAGAGCAGCGACCGTAGCAGCGGCAGCAGCGGCAGCGCCGTATCAACTTAAGATTATTAATTTCGCTTACAGCTCAACTCAACTTGGCGACTGACTTGGAAACGACGACGACTGTCGCAGGAAAACAGAAAATGCCTTTGTTTTAAACTTTATCGCAAAACAGAAAAATCAACAACTTATAAACACATCAGTAAGCACTATGAAGCAACAAATTGCACTTCAAAGTGCCTACGAACAGCATCTTTGAACATTGAATGAGTCTAAACTTTAAAAGAGAGAGAGAGAGAGACTGAGAGACGGAGAGCGGCAGATAAGTCACAGTCATTGCAGGCAACGGCACGGCAATTGTCGTGATGAAGGTTGTTCGTGACTTGAGACAATTACTCATGCCCGGCGTACAACAACAACAGCAGCAAAACGATAAGCGAGTGAGTGTCTTTGTTGTTTGTGTTTATTAGTGGTGTTATTCATTATACGACGAGTACGTTCATTTATTTGTACATCGCTGTTCAATTTGGTCTTTCCAAATTCTCCCAACAAAGTAAAAGTTTTAAACTGCAAACAATGCTACATTGTACAGTCCGTCACACACACACCCCGTCCGGCAAGTCATCATTGAATGAATGAAAGATGAAATGGAATGTTTAAAGATGCGCATGCATACTTTTCATGTACGAGATGTGAGCGGGTAGACTTCAACAATCATTTAGCTGCGCTATGCTGAAGGTCGATTTTCATACTTGCTTATATTGTATGTATGTATATATATATATGTATGTATGTATGTACATAGATAGGATAATACTTAAATAAAGTTTCAACAGCTGCGGAAAATGTGTGTACGTAAGTAAATATACCTACTACTGTTGGTAGGGAAGAATGAAAACAGATTAGATTGCGCATTTGCTTGGCGAAAAATTAAATCCACTGTGCATGTACGTCATAGCAGGACCCTATGCTGTGATCTGATTGGCTATGGCTACGTTTCCACTTGACGGAGAGTAATACGAATAAGAGATTCGGCTGAGCAAAATGTAAACAAAGGTCTGGTTATGACATAGCCAAGACATGGCGAACCTGCGCAATGACTAATCTTGTATTATATCATTCTTGAGATGTCGCTGCATAAGTATGTATGTATGTCTGTTGGTATGTTTGTATGTATGTATATTGCTCGTTGCAAGGAAAAGTTTGTATGAATCAGTAATGCGAGCATTATATAGTCTGCAGGCTATTGTTGCAATTGTGGGAAACACTGCTAGTGATTATAGTTGCGATTGATCTGATTACGTATGGGAATTTTTGCAATAGTTGTTAGTTTAGTTGGAGGACGTGCTGCCATGCTTACTTAGAACGAATTCAGTTATTTTGTTGTTGTTATGAGCAACAGCTACGACAAGTTCCGTCAGCCATATTTTGAACATAGTTTTGTGTTAGAACTTTCTGGGTGCAAAACTACTACAAACAGATCACGTGTGAATCTTGTCTTTGTTGCTTTGCTCATCTACAACAAATTACTCTTTAAACATTGTTGTTAAAGAATGCAGTATGTGCAGTGTTCTATTTGTCAGAGTGAGGGCGAGAGAGAGAGAGAGAGAGAGAGAGAAAAGAGATCGACAAACTGTTAATTTTTCCGCACTCTCTTATTAAATTTACTCAATCACTTAATCCTTAATCTATTTTTTTTAATTTTGTTTACTAAGGCTGTGGTTATATTCAAATTGTACTCGGCGAACACCATGCAATTGTTGTTGCCCGAACACGAAAAAAAAGAGCTTCTAATCACTCTCACAGCGAACACGATATGCTGGGTGAAATATACACCGAGCACGCCGAGTATTCAGGGTGTCAATGAGTTATTCTACAAAAAAGGCACAAAAATTTATGTAAAATAGAAGGAAAACATGCAAACCTGTACATAATTATTTTCATATGCAGAAAAGCGAAGTTGCGAATTTTGTTTTTAGTTTTTAAAAGTGAATATTAAATATGACTTACTTACTTTCAATGGCACAACAGCCCATGGACGGCCTAGGCCGAGCTTTTCGCATCCACTTATGTTGTGCGTGTTATATTTGTACATGAATGGAAGGGAAGGGACCTACAGTTTAATGCCGAATCCGAACGGCGAAGTGAAAAGCTTTTTCTATAGGCAATTTTTACTTTTATAGGGTTGCCATGTGGAAGAGGTGCCGTGTAGAAAAATTATTTTTTCTACTTTTTGATTTTGCCTGTGCCGAGATTCGAACCCCGGACACTATGCGCAGCAGTCAAACGCTCTACCACTAAGCCACAGTGACCACATATTAAATATATTATTCATGAAACTATTGAAGAAAAATCATATTATGTTCATAATTTTTCAATTACATTATTAATTTCACGCTCCATATTGATAAAATCGTTTAAAGTTTTTTTGGTTGCTGTTGCGCAAAAAATTGTATTACAAAAAGAACTGAATTTCGACAAAAAGCAACTCTGTAACGAACACCAATGTAACCAAGCACGAGAGAGTAAAATATGAAGACAGCGAACACCAGTATAACCAGCAGCTTACTATGTACTCTTTCTCATTATTGAGGGGTGTTCAGATGGGCGAGTATGCTCGAATCAGTAATGCGATGAGAGAGTGCACTTTCTGTTCACCACGGTGGAGATTGCTGTGAGAGCATCATAGTATGTCATAGAGCTGTTGGTGAAATTAAAATCTTTTGATTTTCAAAGAGCGACTGGAAGACCATCATTTTTTCTGTTCACATGATGAGATATGTTGTGAGAGGACCTACATATGATCTGTGAGCATGCTCCACCATTTAAACGCTCCACCACTTTACGAACTTCAAGGTTTTGATGGAAGAAAATATACTCATGGAGAATATTCTTGCAATAAGTAATAAGTATAATAAAGTCGAACTGAGCTATGAGCTTCATCCATAGACGTAGCGCCACAATTGCATACAACAGAAGACGTTGAGAGTAAAAAAAGAACCATTGTGTTTTTACAAGTCCCCACTGCATGTTCAAAGAAGTGGCTAAACAAAGTCAAGTTCATTCATTCTAAAGCGAAATTGTCAACAATTTATTAATATGCAGTTCAATTGTGTTCAAACAACTAAACAAATAGGAAATGTAGGTTAGTTATATAATACTTTCTAAACACGCCGGCATAAACAAACACACAAACACATACACAGGCTAATGCTTCAGCTGTGCCACCTTATCAGCTAAAATGAAACCTCACATTAAATCAACTATTTAAAGCAACAAGTTATAATTCGATACAGCAGCGGGAATAGCAACAGCAACAGCAGCAGCAACAGTCAGTCACAAGCAATAGAATAGTACAATACAGCACGCAACCACCAATAAACATAACATTTTGAAATCAGCTGATGATGAGAGTGATCCATTTCCAGAGAGAGCAGCAACAACAGCAAAGGAGAGCCTTTTAAAATACTGTAAATAGTAAAGTAATAATAATAATAATAATAAAGAGCAAAGCAGCAAAGACTGCGAAGACAACAACAACAACAACAAAAACAACAGCAACGTTATTGATGTAATAAAAAGCAACGATTGAAAGGAGCACACTAACACAAAAACACATACAAACATACGTTCTTACTCGTTACTTTCAATATTTGTGCAGCTTCGATGAAATGGAAAAATGTTAAAGAGTAGCAACAGCGGCAGCGGTAGCATGTTTAAAATAAGAAACATCAATTTAAACATATACAACAGCAACAACAACAACTACAGCAGCAGGCACCCATTCAGTCAACCAGTCAGCCTGCCAGCCAGCCAGCCAGCAGGCAGCTAAAGTGCAAGCAATGAGTTCAAGCAGCAATAAGTGAGTGAGTGGCTGAAAAGTTTTCGTGATTTATAGGAAAAAAAAAAACACTCTCATGCATACAAATATATATACATACATATAGATTGGTACTGACTGATATGCTTGCCTGCGCCTCCTTTCAGCTTCAGCTTCAGATTCAGCTCCACAAGAAATGAAACGAAATGAAGTGAGAGCTTTATATTGTAGAAAAAGTGGAGGCTACAGCAACAGCAACAGCAACACAAAATCATTGGGCAAATAATATTGCCGCCATTCACAAAAGCACATAACTTACATACACGTATTGTGTGTATTTGTGTGTGTGTGAGTGTGAGTGTGACCCAAAACTCCCGCTTGCCCATTCACAGAAAGGAGCACAAAGAATAGTAGTAAGGTACTAGTAGCAAAGTAAAAACGACGGCAGCTTAATGTTTGAAAATGATAAAGAAAGAAAATGAAAAGCACACAAAAACCCAAGTACGAGTACTATGTCTAGTAGTAGAAACATTAAACGCTATTTATGAATAAATATCATTAAAATGTGCACAAAAGTCTGTACGTACTATGTAAGAATAACACGAAGATTGCGATTCCCAGCTGTTGCTGTTATTGGAAGAGTTGTCGTTGTATGCACATACCATACATACTCGTATGTATGTATGTATGTATGTATGTTTGTAAGTACATCTGGCGGCAGCGGCACATGCAAAACATGCGCCCAATTGCGCTTGTTGTATTGTACTCGTATATTCACATCATACCATCGTATAACTCTGGTTTAAGTGAATGGATGAATGAATATATTGAGCAGTGAGCAGCCCCATTCAAGATTTAGTACCAAATTATCTGTTGCAAATGGACATTTACTTTTACTTGGTGTCGCATGCGAGCAACGAGCAATATGAGCGAGTAGTGAGTATACGATACGAGTACACGATAACTGGACTTTTTTGCTGTTGTATCCTTTACTGAGAGAAGGCAAGATTGAGAATTCTCAAGAAAGAGCGAATTTAGGTTCCGAGAACAAAAAGAGCATTGTAAATTAAAAAAAAAAAACAAAAAAACAGTCGGAATAAATAACGTTTTCTTCATGCGCTTGTTGAATTCTGATCTTTAAAATCAACCACTCTCTTAAATTGAATGAATGCTACATTTCATATGTAATTCTGGCATCGATATCATCTAGTAGCAATACATTGTATGCATAAGTATAACAAATAATAAATACGATTAATTTACAATTATTGCTGTTGCCTTTTTTAATATTGCTGGATCTATTGCTGCTGTTTGCTGCTAATTCTGTTACCATTGCTTCTGCTGATGCTATTTATTTCATGTCCACATTGCTCAAACGTTTACTTCGAACTGAATTTGTGCTTGTGCGCTCAATTAACTCAATTAAGACTTTATGAATGAATGACTAGCGTAACGAATGAGGCTACACACATACACACACTTCGAGATGACTACTACCCCCGAAAAAGTTATATAAAAAAACAACAACAACAACAACAACAACAACAACAAAAATAGTAATAAAAACAATTAAAAAATACTTATGAGAGAGAACCCGTAGTGCAAAGAAACAAATAAACAAGAACAGCAACAAATAAAAAAGATATAAGCAAAGGCATGATTACTTGTTGGTTGCTTGAATGGGTTTTCTTCAGTTGTTGTTGGTTATATTGATTTTTTTTTCTTTTTTTTTTTTCTTTGTTTTTATTTGTGTGATTGTGTTTGGCACAAATGAAAGAGAAAACAGCAACCACAACCACAATATTATTGGTGGGTTGCCTGGTGAGTTGTGGTGAGTAATTAATGAAAATGTAAATATGTACTAAACAAAAACAAATAAAAAGCCATGTGACGAAAAGTGTAAATTTAAAGAAATACAATAACTAATATACAAATCCCTATAATTTTTGAATTGCAGTTAAGTGTTAGAGTGTATTATTTCTAGGAGAAAGAGAAATGTTTGATGTTTATTGTTGGTATTTCATTTGGTCACACCATTGGTGCTAGCTGCTTTAATTAAGATGTACATCAAAATAAAAGAGCTGAAACTTTGTTTGATTGCTTAAATAACAACAACAGCAATAGAGCAGAAGTGCAGTTAGTTTATCTCATTGGTTGTCAAACTTTCAGGAGAGAAGAACTATTGACGTGCGTGATTGTTTTAAACTCCCGCTCTCATGTTATTGCTTTCATTTTTGTTTGTTTTTGTGCGTGAAGGCTCTTCATATTGTGAGTTTCAAGGAGAATAGCACATATTATGTATAAGAGTTATCCCATGATAGTAAAAGGAGTGTGCACATTCAATGGTTATTCGAGGCCCAAAAACAACATTGACGTGCATGATTGTTTTAAACTCCCGCTCTTTTGTTATTGCTTTCATTTTTTGTTTGTTTTTGTCTGTGAAGGCTCTTCATATTGCACCACTCGCACGAGAAATGTGAGTTTCAGGGAGAATAGCACATATTATGTATAAGAGTTATCCCGTGATAGTAAAAGGAGTGTGCACGTTTAATGGTTATTGGAGGCCCGAAAACAATGTCAACAACAACAACTATAGTAATCGCATGATATTCTAAACTATTCTGCATTAGTAGTAGTAGAAGTACGCATCTCAGAAACACACTAAAAGCACGCAAAAAGAAAACATAAAACAAAAAGAATTTGCAATAACCACGTGCTTACTCTCGTCGTTGTCGTCATCATCATCAACAACATAAACATAAACATCATCGTCGTCGAAGTTGCATAGACGTCGTCGTCATCGCCATTGTCGTTTACATACGACAGAACACACGCGTGGCGTATGGAGGACAACCAAGCAACCAACAAACACACACAACACACACACACACACACACACACACATATATATATATGAACAAACAGCAAGGAGCAGCACACGTTATAGTAGTATGTATGCATGCATGTGAAAAAAAGTTTATAGAGAGGAAAGCATAGTGACAGCAGAAACCAGCAGCCAGCAGCCGCTTGCAGCAGCGGCGGAGGACTCACTACTCTTATGTATGTACATACATATGTAAGTAGCAAACGCGAAAAATGCTGCGTGCGTGTTTTGCTATACAGTGTTGTTGTTTTTTTTGCTCTCGTTATTTTCGTACATACTTACAATACTACTTCATGGTTTATGCTAACATACACAAACAACATACATATCTACATACATACATATGTATGTATCAATGCCTAGGGTGGCTGCTGCCTATAATTTTATTAGAATGCACGTAGTAGCTAGCGTATGTATGTTTCTCTGCACACACACACACACACACACATACATTTCTATATTCTTTCTTACTACATATGACATGGTAAATGGTTTTGATAAGGATTTCAAAATTGGCAAAACCACATGTTGGATTGTCGTCCGTCGGCAGCAGTGGCTGGCTGGCTGCTTGGCTGGCTATTTTTGGGCGGTCGTTGCCATTGAAAAGTACGTTCTGAATGTGTGTACCTGTGCGCGCAGCAAAGTGTAAATACATACATATGTACATACGAACGCACATACATATGTTTTGTTGTTATTATTATTATTCTTTTTGATTGATATTTTGCGACACAAGTGCAAGTGCAATAGTCACGATGGCGCATACTTATGCATGAATGCAAAATTATGTGGCGGCATAAAAGTATTAAGTATTAAGTAAGACTTTGGTTTTCATAGCAATTCTGCGGCAAAATGTGTTTTTATTTTCTTTTTACCGCTTTACTCCTTTATTTGCATAATACCGATAATTTCTTACCATATGTAAGTACATATGTATGGGTTAAGACTCTCTGTTATCATTTGCCGCTCTTTAGCGAAAACAATGACAAGTAGTGAGTTATCACACACACACACACACACACACACACGCACTTACATACATAAATATTATTTACGTGTAGTCTTCCTGTCACCTGTACTCACTGGGAGAAAGAGCTTAAACCTCACACATTGATGCATTCGACACTCATCTCATTTTGAGGTACACAGAAAAGGGCAGTGTTGCTCATTTCATTGTTTATCATGCTCTCATTATACAAACAAAAATCGCTCTGTTGAATTGTAAGCATTTAAAACATATTTCATATGAATACTTAGCTCTAAAACCGTTATGTACGCGTGCAAGAGAATGATTTAAAGCATGGTAGTGCAGGACCTTGCACGCATACATATCAACCTAACGGGATACATTGAAAGAGAGTAGATCGCTATGCTCTGATTTAAAGTTTTCGGGCTGAGCTAATTCCTTGTTCTTTATTACAAAAAAAAAAAAAGATTCAGAGAAAAGTTGGAGCCATGGGGGTTTTTGGTCAACGATTGTGATTTGTTTTTCAATTTGGAAAACTATTTTCCCGAATCTGGCCAGTTCATCTTTATCTTTCATCTGCGATTTTATCTAGTGTATTAAACAGGCTTAATGAACATTAGGTTTGCCATTAGAGATAATAACAACAATGATAGAGCATTTCATAGAACAGGCTGATCATCAGACGATCGTTACCGGAAGCAGCAGTAAAGCAGATTTTGTTAAAAGTTGGAAAAGTGAAACATTCTAGGGATCAGAAAAGAGCACAAGGTACAATGAGAGACAAGAGAGAAGGAGAGAGAGAGAGAGAGATAGAGTCGTAAAGAAGCTCCGTCAAGCGGAGTTCACACGAGCGATTATATAAAGCACCTCATTACACTTTCATTCCCAATTTTACTGCTCTTTTGAAAGTTACACCCGCTCATATTGAAAGGAAAACGATTCTTTTTATGAATACAGAAGGGAATTAGTAGTAACAGCCCAGGTACATATTTCAGTGGAGTCTGGGAGTAAGACTAAAATTTTAACTTTTATCTTTCAATTTACAATAGAAAATACTACATAAAAAACATTGTTTGTTTCATTAGTATGACAAACTGAAAGAGTGTTACAGAGTTTTAAGCTACAAGTTTAGCTCTTTAGGTATTTACATATTGAGCATATTGTGGTCTCATGTAAACGTTTTGATACGTTCTATAAAATTAAAATATAACGAAATCTAAAGGCATCTAATAATTATGCTAGATTTTAAAAAACACTATGGATCATTTTTTTATTTTAATTTTTTTATTCATACATTCAACACACATGGTGTACCCCTGTTCTATGAAATGCTCTATCATTGTGTTGAATGGAAGGAAGATTGATAGGTGAGAGGAAGAAGGGAGGAAGGGAGAATGAGAAAGGGAATGCAATCACTCAGGACACCGCTAAAGACATAGTAAACCATTGTGGCAAGTGTTATGCCTTTACCACAATGAACTTCAGTTTATCAATGTCGACTATGACCGCATATAGCGCCAAAGTCCGAGCTTTTCGCATCCACTCATGATTGTCGTTCCAAGTCTTATATGCTCATAATGCAAAGTCTACTAAAATATTACGTTTTGAATGTTAAAGGTGTTTTTTTTTTTAATACTTAGTAAAGATTTTGAGCATAAATTTTTGTATTCTTCTTTCTTTTTTCTCTTAATGACACAACAGCCGCCCATGGAGGGCCTAGGCCGAGCTTTTCACATCCATTCACGTTGTGCGTGTTATATTTGTACATGAATGGAAGGGACCTACAGTTTAATGCCGAATCCGAACGGCGAAGTGAAAAGCTTTTCATATGCAATTTTTACTGTTGTAGGTTTGCCCATTGCCTGCCAAGAGGTGGAAGAGGTGCCGTGTAGAAAAATTATTTTAAATATTTTTTTTTTTTTTTTTGATTTTGCCTTTGCCGAGATTCGAACCCCGGACACTCTGCGTAGCAGTCCAATGCATTACCACTACGCCACAGCGACGTGTTATAATTGTAAAGGGTGTTTTGTTTAGAAGTGTGGTTTTCAATCTGGCAGTACTTGTTTCGGAGTTGGTCTTTTTGATAGCTCTCACTTGATTTATGCTCAGTTTGGTTTGCCATTTCAAGAATTGAAGCCGAACGACCATCAAGCGCGTCGTACGTTCGGTGAACGGGCCCAAAACAAGATGGCCACCGATCTCGATTTTCACAAGAAAATTTTGTTCAGCGATGAAGCTCACTTTTGGTTGAATGGGTACTTTTACTTTTAATGGCACAACAGCCCATGGAGGTCACTTTAACAAGAAAAATTGCCTCATTTGTAGTGATCATAATCCACAAGCCATTGTTGAGACGCCGTTACATCGTTACATCCTCAAAAAGTCACTGTTTGATGTGCTCTACGGGCAGAGGGAATCATTGGTCCATATATCTTCATAATGTTATAGTCATTGGGGAACGCTATAGAGCCATGATTAATGACTTGGAGGATGCCTGAATTGGAGGATGTTGATGTGGACGACCTTTGGTTGCAACAAGATGACACTACATTCCATACAGCCAACAAAACAATCAATTTATTGAATTAAACTTTTGGTGAGCGCATTATCTCGCGTCGTGGGCTTGTAGCATGGCCTCCAAGATCGTGCGATTTAACACCGCTGCACTATTTGTGGGGTTATGTGATGTTGCTGGTCTACGCAGATAATTGACCCGAGACGATTGACGCCTTGGAAGAGAATATTCGGGGCGTTATTACTGACATACGGTCCCAATTGCATTACGGTCCCAAAAAGTGCTCGAAAATTGGACCTCTCGGCTGGAATTTATTCGAACCACGTGCCAGAAATCGTTTTTAAAACATAATTGCAAATCCTTATCTTTATAATAAAGCTAAATTCTTGGCCATAACATTAAATTATATACGATTTATTTCTTGTTGAAAGCTACACTTCTAAAAAAAAACACACCCTCTACATGAATGAAATTTCAGTATGCTCTGATTTTAATCAATCGAATTCGGGAAAAACTCACTCCTCAATGCCGCTGAACAACTTCGAACGTGACTCAAGTGTTTAATCGGAATTAGTAAAGGATAATGGTCCGAATTCTCAGTGGTTTTCGGTGCAGGTCTACTCAAGTCTATGGTGGACTAGGTCTAGGACTAATGCTCCTCTCTCCTTGGTATATTTGTACAAGTATATAAAATCTCAATTGGTCTGTTGCACTAACTTCATGTGTTAAAATTTGAATGGAAACCAGATAAATCAGATAAAGGATATTCCCTGTCTTCTTCAGTCCTCTCTCAACATTCTCAGCATGTATGTATCAGATGATTGGCAGGACTTGACTTGGAATTCTAAGGTAATTAGTTAGTTAGTTGAGTTAGTTGAGCAACAAAAATATGACATTTAACGTTGTTCACAGTTCACAGATTGTACTCTTAAATCTATCGAAGGATTAAGGACAACATTGAAGATAGAGTTACCAGATAATGAGAAACTGTTAATAGAAATAGAAATCTAATATAAACTAATTGTCATACATAGTTCACTTTTTCAAGTTTCGTGAGCGAACACGATTTTAGTTCCCATTTGATTGGGGATACGATTCTAGGCAGATAAAAAGAACTATCTGAAGATGATTATTTTGATTCAATTGTGGGTAGCAATTTGATATTGTACAAATTTAGAGTTTTCTAACAAATAAGACTTGATATGAATTCATTGGTTGATCCAAATTGGCTTTGTCTTTGAGTTTTGGAGTTGTGTTTAGTAATAAGTATGCCAGATAGCGTGGAGGATGTTTTATTCGAACCACGGTGGAGGAACACGCAGAAGGGGATGTCCTAACCAGGTACAGGGTGACCTCACTGCACTCGGCCTTATCAACTGGCACCAGCGCGCGCATAGCAGAGGTGACTGGCGAAGCTTTGTAGAGGCGGCCAAGAGCGATCATTGGTTGTAGTGCCAGTTAAGTAAGTAAGTAGTGTAGAATATAGTAGAGAATGCAAGGAAACGAATGCTACGTTTACTATTGGTAGATGCTAGACGATTGGTGGAAGTTATAACTTTTAAGGTTTTCACATTCATGGGGAAAAACTGAATTTGCGATTGAGATTGAACTATTGAAAACTGGGACAGCCTTTAGGCTCAAACGACACCAGCCAATAACGTCCGTCATTCCTTTAGGCATTAGGCATTTGTAGATTGCCTGAGTGTGAAACGAACCTAAGACAAATGAGCCTCCCGTCTAACATTTGACAAGCTAATGATTTTTTTTCATTTTGGTTTCTAATTTTATCAATAAGGAGGAAGTGAAGTAATTCGATGTGAATTAAAATTATTCTATACTATTTTCGAAAACACTTTTTCAACACTTTCATATTCAATGGCATTTAGTATTGACGGAGGAAGGATAATTTTTCTTTAATATATACTTAGGGTTTCGTAATTTTGCATAATCTTCGCAAGAACTTACCTCAGTGCACATTATTTTGTTGAAGCCAAATAATATTTGCAATTATGATAAAATATCATAAATTGATAAGTGAAGATTTTTCCTTCAGCGAGAAGACACTTGCCCACAAAACACACTCTTCGCCTTCTCTCTCCTTCTCCTTCTCCCGTTCTCGTTCTCGTTCTAGTTCTCGTTCTCGTTCTCACTCTCGCTCGCTCTCGCGCTGCGTGTGCTGGTCGCTTGTTGTGCTTTTTGAGATTTGGCGCTTTGGCGCTTTGGTCTCTTGTGCAGCACAAAAGTCTTCTACCACTTTCACAAGCTGAAGTGGTGGCGGTAATCTGTCAGATGACGATAATTTGACATCTTCGAGTAGTTCGGGCGCTTGCAGTTTCGGTGTTGTTTTGAATGATTTCTTCAACGATTTTCGTTGATATTTGTAATTTTTTTTTATTTTATAATCGATGGCAGTTAGATTTGGTGACAAGAAGAAAACTCACAAAATGCCAACAAATTCTTAGAGGTTTTTCCTTTTTGTTTGTTTTTTTGTTTTTTTTTTGCTTACTTTGTTCAATATGTCAAGCTAATGGTTGGGATTTTTGGCGCTCTTCGCTTACACAGTGTTTTTGTATTAATAATTTTAACTTGTTTAGCTTTCGGCTGTTTGTCTTTTAAGAATCTTTAAATTTACGCTCAATTTTTGAACTTTTCAATTTTAATTCACATCAAATTTGGATAAATTTTATTTATTTTTTCGATTCAGCACTCAATTGCACTTTAGTTTCTTAGTTCAGTTATAGAGCGCGAGTAAAGTTATAGATCATTGATCGTTGTTGCTGTTGTTGTAACGTGTATAGAGTTTACGCGTCACATTTAACGAAAAAAACAAAAAAAAATTTTTTATTTTTTTTATGGAATTTTCTTTAGCAAATTTTCTTTCGAACATAAGAAATTACGAAAAACTCACGTATTCGTATTGTTTGGAAAAATGGTGTACGATGAAATATTCAAGCGCTAGCGTATACCTTAGCCTACCATGGTAAATTCACAAATAAGCAACTAAACTGTAAGATACGTGCATAAGAGCCGATGAAATGGTTGCTTGCCTGCTTGGCTATTAGCTGCTGTCGCTTCAACTTGTTTGTATGTGTGTATGCCGTCGTATGCCTGCATGTATGAAATGTAGATACAAAAATACCACCCTGTCATTTCGTTGTTGGTTGCCTTTGTGCACATACACACACTACTTCATGTACGTTTATTTGTTCGTGCATTTCAGTTCGATGCGACTGAAACGAACGAGCGAAGAACGAATAAGCGAACGAGTATACGACCAAATGAAAAAAACAACAAAAAAAAAAACGAAATAGCTCACGAAGCACAAATGTACTATGAAACGAGAAACGAAAATCGACAACAACCGCAGCAGCAGCAGCAGTAACGGCGGCAGCGTACGAAACACTCGATGTCTGCTTTTGTTTGTTTGTATATACATATGTATGTATTTATATGAGAGCGAAGCGTAGTGTTATGCAGTGGGTATATAGATATGTATTATATACAGTAGAAAGGAAGTTGATTTAGTACAAGAGCTAGAGCGAGATAGCAGTACAGATATACAGTAAGTTACTAATGAAAATGTATAGCTTCAAATGTATAAGATCAAAATGAAGGGCTTCCTTTAATTCGTGAACAAATATACTTAATACACATGTAGCCCTTCAGCGAGTTCTTGTGCCATAGAACTTAGTAGAGGATTCTAGTGCCGTTTTAGAACACCCTGGGACGACCCCATCAAATAACATTTGACATCGCAAGTGGTTAGGCGGTTGCCCAATTCACCATGCAGCGTGGTTGCACAGCCTAGACCAATTATCGGACCGAGAAAGTACCAAAGAAAAATCCATTACAATCATTACATTCATCAGAAAATTCATCAAATTTCTTTTTACATTTTACCCGTAAACGACGAACTTGCGATCTCGCAGTATCACATTTGTCCGGATGGACAATAAACAAAACTACAAATTACTTAAAGTTATTATATTAATTTCGGCAAATAAGTAATCTCGGCCCTATTCATTCAGCAGCGTAAAGGTTTTTCAACTCGTACAAAAAACATGTATGTACATACGACACTTTCTTGTGTAAAAGAGTGTAATAATTATGTGGAAGTGAGATGGCTTTACATATGGATGATGACGATGAGCATACACATACACACACACACACACACACACACACACACACACACACACACACACACACACATCACATAGATACATACATATGTACGAGAAACAACAATAACAAGTTTATATAAGGCATTGAGAGCAGCAATACTACTAGCAACAGCAACAACAGCAACAACAGCAGTCGAGTATGATGTGTTGCCGCAATCGACAGAAAAACACAGCAGTGGAAAGAAAATGAAGAAGAAGAAGAAGAAGAAGCAGAGGCAGTCGCAGAGGCAGAGTATGATAGGTACATTATTGATTGGGTTGCCAGATCCATACTATTTCTGGCTATATGACAGCAGCAGCAGCAGGGTTACCAGATTATATTCATATGTATGTATATGCTCGAAAGTGCGAAGCATTCATTTTAAACGAGGCTAAGCAAAAATTACATAGAAAACAAAAAATAAAAAAAAAACAGTACAGAAATCGGAGTATGAGATCGTATGAGAGCTACCAGCTACCTACTAAAAACCGGGAGGGGAGAGCTGTGCATCGGAAGACGAGCATAGATTTTGTTATTTCGTTTCGCTTTTGGAACGACGGTCGAACGTCGTCAGTCGGTGCCGTCGTCAGTCGTCGTCGTTGTCGTTGTCGTCGTCATCGTCATCAACATCGTCGACAACAGTTTCATCAGTCAGACTACATACTAAACTCTTGCTTGTATTGGTTGTGTTGTGTGTGTGTGTGTGTGTGTGTGTGTGTGTGTGTGTGTGTGTGTGTGTGTGCTATTTGGCATATACCATACTAATGTGATTGTGTGTGTGTGTGCTTGTCGTACATATACACTTTACATAGAATGTTGTCAGTTGGGATTTTTTCGTATCTCTTAGGTCGTTGCTGCTGCTTCTGCTGCTGTTGCTTCTGCTGCTGTTGCTGTTGCTGCTGTTATTGTTGGTATTTATTTATTTTTTGAGCTATATATTTTTTCCGTACGTACCCCGAGTGTAGATTTTAAAATATAAAGAAATAACTTTTTTCTTCGTTCGCTGTATTCGGTTGCACAGTCATGCACTAGCACTACACACAGTACAGTGATCCAAATTGCACCTTTACCACTTTACTTTACTTTACTTTTAATGGCACAACAGCCCATGGACGGCCTAGGCCGAGCTTTTCGCATCCAAATTGCACCTTTACAAAACAGAAATATCGAACATTTTCGCTATCTGATCAGAGAGCGCGCTAAAATGAAGATCTAACGTTATCAGTTTGGAAATGAAATAAGCTTAACTCGGGCCTAGGCCGAGTTTTTAACAGTGTCAGATCTAAAACAGATCAATAAGCAGACCAAAAATAATTACCACCAAGCTTTCCGAAACTAAGAAATCCACAAAATATCCCTGAAATTACTTACTCTACTTTTAATGGCACAACAGCCCATGGAGCTTGGGCCTAGGCCGAGCTTTTTCGCTTTTTTCGCCTGAAATTTCAGTTAACTTATAATAATTTCTCTGTAAAAAGATTTTTTAAAGGTTATACTTAATCAGGGTAGGTATTGCGGAGACAGCGACTCTTGATGTTCTGGGTAGGTCCATCCAATGTGATGTTCGTTGGAATAAACCCATTTTTGACGTGTCGAAAGAAGCAGCCAAGCGGTGTAGAAAATATTTCACTCCGCCTGATCTCCGCATGATCTACACCACCTATGTGTATACTTCCGAAATTGTTGGAATTTAATTTGCACCTATCGGCTGGAACTTCACGAGCACAACTGGAGCTCGTGGACCGTATGCAACATTGAACGATAAAGCTAATAGGAGGCAGTAGAGTTTCCAGCTCTATTGACAACGTCGAAACGTGGCTTGCGTCTCTCTGTTTTACCGTTACTTTCATGGCAGACGTTCTGCTGAGATACGCAAGCTGATGCCGCCGGTTCGTGTGTTCACCAGAACTACACAGGAACCAGAACTTTTTTGTGGATTAGGAAATAGCTTAAATGAAGATTATAAGAAAGTCTACAGTACAACTCGGATAACAAATTGCCGCCCTCAGCAAGCGCAACTCACGCCTTCCACGTAGACGTCGTTGGTGTTTCACCGCACTACGCACTACTACAGAGAAGCTTCTTCTATTTGTCGTACCGCGCGTATTTGGAAAATGAGCTCGCTACAAATATTTTTCCCGATTATTATGACCCTTGCAAATTTACAGCAATCGCTCATAACTACTTCTCACTCCTCCGCCATTGGCTGTAGACCACTAACAAAATCTATGGGCATTTAATTAGAACTATTATATTTCCCCTTCTCTATTTAGCCATACACTTGGAGTACCCATTCCCGTCCCATCGGCCATGAGAAGTTTACTAGATTCGTTGAAAAACATCCATTTTGCATTTGGCAAGATTATAATTATAAGAAAAAATATTTCCAGGGACGACCGCGATAATCTCTTATAGCTAGAGTATTGGAGTTTGACACGCCGCCAACTTGCCGGTCGGTTCGATGGTTGGTTAACTCTCATAAACTTCTTATAAGGGCAGCGGGCGCATTCGTGGAACCAGAACCTTTTTGTGGATTAGGAAATAGCTTAAATGAAAATTATAAGAAAGTCTACAGTACAACTCGGATAAGAAATTGCCGCCTTGCCGTTCAAAAATGGGCTATAAGCTGTTGGTCCAACCATGTGATAGTGGGCCATTCTAGCCTAAGTGGACAGCCACTCAACCCACCTACATACTCATATTTATAGGGACATCTTAATGGACCAATTTAGACCCCGTGTAGATGCTTAGATTTTTCGTAGCACTTTCCTTTTCAACCTAAATCGACATAAGTACAAAAACTAGGAAAAACGAGTCTACATACGTGAACTGCGTGTGTTCTGTTTTCGGTTCGAGTAGATCTGTTTAAGGCACTTAAAGAACATATGCCATGGGAATATTGGTATGGAAATCATCGGTTTGATTGATGGTTCAATGAAATCATAGTAGCTATCTTTTGGTAGTTACGTTCGTTACATCGTAACGTTTTACAAAGTGCAACAAGCTCTTGGTCAAGTCTATCGAGAAGTCACATTGAATTTACAAACCTGCTTCATCGAGGGCTGGTAATTCTGCAATATATCCCCGTTCTTGTTTCTTCTTCTTTTAATGGCACCACAGCCCATGGAGGAGGGCCTAGTCCGAGCTTGCTTTTCGCATCCATTCACGTTTTGCGTGTTATATTTTTGTACATGAGTGAAAGGGATCTACCGCCGAACCCCGAACAGCGAAGTGGAAAGCTTTTCATAGGCAATTTTTACCCTTGTGTGGCTTGCGTGTAGAAAAATTGTTTTCTTTTTTCTTTAGTACTTTTTGATTTTGCCTGTGCCGAGATTCGAATCCCGGACACTATGCATAAGAGTCCAACCACACAATATACCATATCCCTCTGTCCCATTCATAACCAGGTCGAGATTCGAACCGCGGACATTATGCATAAGAGTCCGAAGGACCCATTCTACTCCATGTTTATTGTTTGTATAGCTCCTAAACTGTTCAAGTTAAAGGAAATTGCAATTTGTGACACTGTAGGCACATCATAACAGTGTCGCCTTGTGACAGCGACAGCAATAGCAATAGAGACAACGACGACGACAACGACAACGACAACCACGACGCTGATTATGTTATTTTTTTGTGTGTGTTGCTGCAGTATCGTCGGGTCGTCGTCGCTGTGGTGCCACGGCGGATTCAATTCGAAATGTTTCACATTCGAACGTGTACGTCAGTTCGTTCACGGCACACAGGACAGACCGACGGACAGACGGAGAGACGGCCAAACAGACAGGCAACAAAAACACTCAGAAATACTTTTGCTTACATACACACGTATGCACGTATGCATGTGTGTTTGGGTTTGTGTGTTTGTGTGTGTGTGTGTGTGTGTGTGTGTGTGTGTGTGTTTGAATATGGTATTGGGTACCTAACAAAGCTCATACGATTCTGTAGTATCTTTTCAACAAACATTTTTACTACACAAGCGAAACGATGATATTTTGTTGTTGTTATTTTCGTTTTCTTTTTTTTTCCATTGTCTTTTGTGTACAGTTGGTTGGTTGTTGGCGGCGATGTTGATGTTGATGTTGATGGTGGCAGTCGGTGTTGCCGTTCGCTCGTTCGCTTGTTCGCTCGTTCGCTCGCTCGCTCGTTGTTTATTTCAGTAAAATGAAAAACGTATTTTGTGTGTGTGTGTTTGTGTGTGTGAGTGTGTGTGTGTGTGTGTGTGTGTGTGTGTGTATCTAGCAGATACGAACGTATAAAGTAGGTACCTGGTACTTTCAAATAACAACGCAGCACACAGTGCACAAACGAATCAGCGACAGACGAGAAGACGAGGAGACGAGGAGACGAGCCGGGCGGGGCGAGCCAAACCGAACAACGTAACGTCAAACGAACGTTGTTAGTCAGCCCAGCCAGCCAGCCAGCCAGCCAGCGAAGACAAGCCACACCAAGCCACACCAAGCCAAACCAAGCCAAGCCAGGCCAGGCCACCTAGAGCAAAGCAAATCCAGCATATTTACAGAGTGTTTTTGTGAGGCGATGGCAACGGCAATGGCAACGACAACGACAACGATAACGACAACGACAACGACAACGACAACGACAACGACAACGACAACGGAACGACAACTCGACTGAACGACGTTCGTTCAGTTCGCTTTGCTGTGCTTGGTTGCTTCAATGTAGATGTGTATGTATGGTATGTATGTATGTATGTATGTATGTGTATATAGTTGTACATACATACTTATTTACTTTATGTTGTTGCTTGCTTGCTTGCCTGCCTGCTTGCTGCTTGCTGCTTGCTTTTTGTTGATGGCGATGATGATGATGATGATGATGACACAGCAGCGCCACACTGAATTTTGCCTTGAAACATTTTTAAAACTTATTTACGCAGTACAAACGAATGAAAATGTATGAAATGAAAGAAAAAGAAAAAAATGAAGGAACGAAAAAAAAATAAAATAATAAGAAACGACGACGGCAACAACGGCAGCAACAACGTTGAACGTCGTTCAACATTTTTAGCTTGAATTTGTGAAAAGAAAAATTAAGTATATTTATTTTTTCTGTTTTCTGTTTTGTATTCGTATTTTATTTTTTCTTCAAGTTTTTGTTGTTGTTGTTGTTGCTGAAATGAACAAAATAAAAAATACATTCCCTCTAATTCATGTTGCTTTTTTTCTTTCTATTATTTTTCTACTTTTCTACTTTTTCCGTTTTTCTACATTTTCTACATTTTATGTGTGCGTGTGTGTGTGTGTGTATATCAATGCAATCGCTTACAGTAGAGAGTGTAGTAATAATAATATTTTTTTTTTTTTTTTTTTTTTTTGTGGAAAATTTTCTATTTTTATTTCTTTTAATTATTTTTCGGTACATTTTCAGTATTTCAGATGTAAAATTATTTCCTAATGGATTTTCGGTTTTTGGAGCATCAACTTTATCAGGACAACACCATGTCCTAACCCTATGCACTTCGGATTATGAGAGAGGAAAAGCTATGCAGTAATTCTGTATTCCAATTATGTGTGTTCCTCGAGGTGAAGTAAAGTTACGGAATTTTCCTTCACGATTGAAATTTCGCACTGGGTCTGAGTTGAAGCAGTGAAAGAGCGATAATAGAAAACTTGCAAAAGATTAATAGACTTATTTGAAAGGTAAAGCCGATCAAAACTTTTTAGAATATTACTTGGAATTTTAACCGCCAATAGATGGCGTGCTTGATGATTGCTTGAACTTGAAACCAGGAGGCGATAGTTAGCAACTCTAAATTTTCCATTATCAAGACCAAAACCAAAACCAAAACCAAAACCAAAAATAAAACCAAAACAAATATTGAAAGAATCTAAGTACAACTCGAATTGGCATGTAAAATAAAAATGAAAAACTAATTAAACTAAATGATAATAGAAATTAGTTTTGGTTTTTCATTTTTATGTTCGATTTTACAACTGGGTTTTGCTCAGTTTTTAATCCGTTTTGCTTTTCGTTTCCTTATCTCTTGAAAATACTACTACTACTCAAAACGAGTGCGTGCATGCTGGAAAATTTGCCTTTCTATTGTTTTGGCCATTTGGACGATGGATTGGTGTTGCCTGGCTGCATGTTGCTGCTACACTCTCTGGTTGATGTTGTCTCGTAGGCCGTGCGCATTCGACAACGACTAAAACTGAACAATTTTCGTTTGATATCGACAACGAAGACGATGACGATGACTATGATGTTGGTGCTGTGTTATTGCCGCTGCCTCAATGATGTCATTACTTGAAAAGTGTAAAAAGGGGTTTCGATTTTTTTTTTTTTTTTATTATTATTTTTTATTTTAGAATGAATTGACTAGCGCTATACGCTGCGTTTGTGGTGGTAGCTGCATTGAGCAAGAAAACCAATTGTTGTTGTTTGTTCTTGTATTCATTTCAGATTTTTGAGAAAAATCGAGTTTTGCGAGAGCTTCGCAGAGAGCTTTATATTTATAGTTCCGTTTGTAATGTTGTTGTTTTTGCTTTATTAGTGGTGCTGTTGTAGTTGAGTTGCTTCGTTGAGAGTATATTTATTAAAGGGTGGTGAAAACTCCATACGTTCGCTTGCATTCGTTCTTCTTCTTCTTGTTCTTTTGCACCAAATTCAACTGTTTCCACCACTTCCTCTGTTGGATTTTCATCTTCTTCAGCTTCTCGTGATGGGGATAATAACTTTTCTCTTATGTGTGTGAGTGTGTGCATTTGAATATGCTGTTTAAATATTTTTCTCCCATTATTAGTATTATTATTACTTCCGAGGTATCGTTTTAAGTGTTCCGAGTGCATTTCGCATTTTTGCGAAAATTATCGTAAAGAGCATGCAATATGAGTGTGTGTGTGTGTTAAGAGTGTATGTATTTATGTATGTATGAATGTGTGTAGTTAGTGGTTACGATTTTTTATTTTAAGAGAATACCACCACCCGTAGTAAAAGAGAGTTGTGTCATATGGTGGCGGCATAGATAACGAAAAAGCATGTGGCACAAAACTTACACGGTGGATATTATGTGCCGCATAAAGGTTTGTAATAACATTAAACTGTTGCGCTTCTCAAATTGATAAAAGTACCGTCGGCATAATGTTTCGTTGGTTCTGATATTAGCAAACTTCTTCTTATCACGGCGCTAAGGTTGCTGTTACGGCTGCTGCTGCGATATTGATTCGAGTTAGAGCACGAAAATGTACGTGAAGGTATTACGAATTTTACATACCTACATTTGAGTAGGCATAATATGTGTATATACTTAGTATTTATTTATGTATGAGAGCACAAATTGTAGGAAGTTTTGAGTATAAAACAAATTGATATGTGATTATGTATGTACTATGCATTAAGTACACAAGATCGTGCGAAAATCATATGCATTTGCATATAAATTCGATTTATTTTCGAAATAGTGTCTCAGGAGAAATATTTCAACTGTTTCGTCGTTTCTATTTTGTGAGACTGACAGTTTTGAAACACTGTCTCTGATTATCTCTTCCAAGTTTCTCTTTCTCTCTCTCTTTAGTGGATCTGAGACGAGATATTACTATCATGTCAGATAGCCAAGCAGCCATTCGAGTACCATGCTCTTTTGAGAGCACCTCTCAATTAGTGTGGGATTGTTTGAGCAAGTGGGATAAATTGAGCAAGGGAAGTCACTCTATGCTGAATCCTAGGAACAGATGGGAACGAACAAGCAGACGAACTAGCTGGAAAAGGGACAGGGCCCGCATTCATGAAACCAGAACGTTTTTGTGGATTAGAAAAATGCATAATTAGGGAAGAGATAAACAAGACGCAAAAACTCTTCACCAATCTTCCGAGACTGAGGGAACCCAAAGAACTTCTAGTTAACTATAATATGAGTATATGTATGTACATATATGCATTATGTATTGCTCTTAGGAAAAATAGTTTTCGTGTTCTGACTAGGCACAGCGTGTTTAGAAAACACCTCTGTAAAATACTCGTAAGCATTGAGAGTAACTCAATATGCACATAGCTTCTGTAAGAAGGATGAAGAGTCATTAGAACATATTTTAACGCATTGAGGAGCACTGATTGAGAAATTAATGAAATGTCTGGGCAAGTACCAAGTGCCACAGTACTGAATTAGCATCTGTGGATGCAGGAGTAGTATTCAAAGACTTGAGGAAGACCGAACTGGATAAGATATGCTAGGAAGATTAGACTATGCTGCAATAAACAATAACAATGCAATATAATTAGTCGGTCTATGCTTCTAAGCTAGTGATCGGGCAAATATGGTAACAATCTGGTCGCTTTTAATAAATTACATATGGAATGCTTAGAAGCCGTTCCGCTAAGCACCCCTAAAATGTTCTAAGCTAATATTCATACTACAAGAGCGTAAACATATTCATATAAAACATTGTTGGGCAGTCTCTTGCACGCGAACGTAACGGTCTTGAACATCCCATATAAAATACTTTGAAAGAGAAAAGCTCTCTACGCTCTTTGCCCATCAGTGATATAAAACCAATGTAAAGTTACGAGAATTTTTTTTTTTTGGGGATACTGCCGGTTTTGGGCGGAGCATCTGGCATTCTAAGTATTCCAAGTCTACTTCTCTCTCCCCTTGGTAGATGTAGCCTACTAAGAAAGTCGAACTGCTATATTTTTCATATATTGTATCTAGTTGATACATTCCATTCATGTACAAATATAACACGCACAACATGAGTGGATGCAAAAAGCTCGGCCTCATGGGCTGTTGTGCCATTAAAAGTAAAGTAAGTATCTAGTTGAAAACTAAAATGCGATATTGATTATCTTTTAGATCTTATAAACATTTCTAGATACGAGTACCTTTTACCTAATAAACCAAGAATTATGAACAATTCAATGCTCGATGAGCATTAATAGTAAATAAGTAGTGCAAAAACAAAAACATAAATCTCTCAATTGCTTGTATGTATTAGTATGTAAGTATCAGTATACATATATCAGTGATGGCCAAAGAGCGTAGCGGTCTTCTCTCTTTCAATGTATTGCATATGGGATGCTTAAAAACATTTTTTTTTTGCTCTCACTAAAAATAAAATCATACATACATAACGAAAAGAGAGCCTGACACTCGGTATTTGTCCCCATTAACACCTTTCAAAATTTGAGAGTCAAGTTTTGCTAGTCTCTTTCGAATTTGCCTTCCGCAACTCTTTTGTCCACCCTTGAGACAGCGAGGGTTCGATAGCTGTGTCTACATCATGGCCTACAAAAAAGATGTCATCGACTAGAATTTTAGCCGCGAGAGGGCATTGTTCTTGCGTATCTTTTGCCAACTGATGGAGAGTTCTGATGGCTAGATACGGTGCGCAATTAACTCCAAATGTTATCGTTTTGAGCTTAAAATCTCGGATGGGAGCATGCATGGAGTCGCGAAAGAGAATTCGCTGGAAATCTTGATCATCTTTATGTACCAAAATTTGTCTGTACATCTTCTGCACATCTCCATTGAAAACGAATCGGAACATTCGCCATTGAAGAATGAGAAGCATTAGGTCTGGTTGAAGAGTGGGCCCCGTATAAAGAAAATCGTTAAGAGAAATTCCTGAGCTAGTGGCTTTTGAAGCATTGAAAACTACACGGAGTTTGGTAGTTACTTTCTCGCGCCGAATCACAGCATGGTGGGGTAAATAAAATGAGAAGTACTTTCCATCGGAAATAACTTCTTGAGAATGAGTTATTTCCATATGATCGAGACTGAGATATTCTTGAAGTACTTCGTCATAAACGATTTTCAGGTTAACCTTTTCTTGCAAACTGCGCTCCATTCCAAGAAATTGTTGAAGTGCAGTGGCCCTTGAATGGCCTAACGCTGTAGTTTTGGGAAAACATTTTTTTTAACGGCAACCTGACAACGTACCGACCATCTGAATTTCGTTTCGTAGTAGAACAGTATCTTTATACTTGATACAAGCTTGATCTTCAGGCGAGAGTGGAAGAGCTTGTGAGATTTCTTCTTGCTCCCAGAATTGCTTTAATTGGGAGCTAAGCAATTCATTGGAGACTGATTCTACTTGCGTGGAATGTGCAGCTACGTGTTCTCTAACTGAACCACTGATGATCCAGCCAAATATAGTATTCTGTGCCAGTAGATTACCAAAGATGTGAAGTCTTGAAAGGTGTAAGTGGGAACAATTTAAACGATTATTGCTTCCATTGAGATTATGACGTAATAAAGAGTTGAATGAAGAGTTCAATCAAATTATAGCATTCTCTTTACGAACACGGAATAGAAAAGAAGAAAGGTTGCATTTTGTCGATCTTCGAAACAAAATTTGTACAATTGTGGGACTAAAATTTGTTGTAATTTCATTTCATTGTATAATTTTGCCAAGATTGAGATTAAATGGTGACCAAAAATCACAACAAATAATTACAAGTAAAGAGCATATTGCGGAGAGTATTTGTAACCTCTGCATTGTGAAGCTATAGTAACTTATGATGTTGAGCAATTTTAGAGAAGCTGAGAGGTTTAACCGCAATTGAATGTGTGAATTGAATTGTTATCGTCACTCAATGACAAAGGGCACACTTTGCTTAGTTTTGTTAGAAATAAAAAAAACAAAATGGGTAATAAATCAATATATGCACAGCAAGGTACAAAAGTTTAAGGACGCAGCAGGATACATGTCTATCCCACATTTATTTACGTTTCTGGGACAACTGTAATGACTTCTCATAATTATGTACCATAAAGTATTTAACTTTTTTACTATTTAGGGTTATTCAGTAACAGAGACAGGCTTCTTCAGCGCCATTGAACATAAAGAAATGAATGAATGAAGGATCAGCATCAAGGTTAGGTACGGTTCGTAAACTTGGGAAATGATTTGTGCGTTACTGATGGACTAGACGAAAGAGAATCCTTGAAAACAAATGCTAAACGTGAAACAGCACAGCAGGTAATAAATAGAATAGAAGAAAAACTAAACGCTGGTTACAAAAATAAAATGATAGATCAATTTGGGTACATAATGATGGCTATGCTTTAAGCATTGCTGAAAGACTAGACGAAAGAGAATCCTTGAAAACTAATGCTAAAATGTATAAAATAGCAGATAATAAAAAGAAAGCAACACTTCTACTTAACTTTATCAATCAACTACTTTTGTATGCAAGTATTTCTCTAAAAATCTCAACAAAACATTCGTGCTGTGTAGTTCAAAAAAACAATTCCAAAAATATATAAAGCACGCAAATTTCGATGTTCAAGGTAAAGCGCAGCACAAAACACAAAAAACAAAAAAAAAAATAAAAATAAATAAATAATGATAACAAAAACGTAAACAAAAATATTGCACTCATTAAGTATTAGAGAGACAGACGACAGCGGCGAAGGTGGCACATTAAATGGTAAAAGGCAAACCAACAGAAAACTTATTCATGCCTACGATTGCGAAACCGAAAACGAGCACCAGCGCAAAACCGAAACCGAAACCGAAACCAAAAACAAAACAATAACAAGTGCTTTTAATTTGTGCTCAGATGAGATATGAAATGCCAGCTGAGATCATGCTCTCATATGCAATGAGAAATATTTCCGCTATTATTCTTAACAACAACAACAACAACAACAACAGCGCTAGCATAACATAATCGCATAACAGAAAAGAGGAGTGTATACCATAGTACTTAGTAGAGTAAAAGTTGGTCAAATTATTTGGTACTTCCAGCAAGCAATAACCTTTGAGAGCATAAAATTATCATACGAGTATGAAAACAAAAGCAACAAAAATAAGTGCAACTAAACAACGCCAAACATTTTGTTTCTCATAATAACAGAGAGAAGCTGAACTTAACATTGGTCACACCGATGTGTTTGTTGTTGTTCTCGTTGTTTGATACCTAAACTAAACGATCATCAATGCATTTTGTCGAACACATGTGTGCGCTTCATCAAACACATAAACTATTTTTTATTTTTGTTTTTGTTTTTTTTTTTTTTTTTTTGGAGAGTTACTCTCGTGTAAAATTGCCGAATCCAATCACGCAAATAAGAACTATCAACTAACATTGAAAAGCAATGCAAACATCTTCAATATATACAACAACAACAACAACTATGCGCAATAAGTAACGAAAATTTACGAATGTCATCAGCGAATATTGTCAACAACAACAATTCGGCATCGCTCAAAACTGTACTTACTTGGTTGAAATACTCAACTGAACATAGAGCTTTTTTGCATGTGTGTGTTTGAGTGAGCGAATGCTTTTACACAGGTAAAAGAATTTGTGTTCTTGGTAAAAAAAAACAAAAAGGGTGAGAGAGTGCTAAAAGATAGAGACAAACACACACGCACACACACAAACACACACAACATAAGTATGATTAAATTTAGACTTGCCGCTGCGGATGTTGTTGGTATCACACACAACCAACAGCGATCACTCATAACAAGATTTCTCTTTGTTCTTAATGTATTTGCTTGCTGGTATTGTTGTTGTTGTTCTGGTGGCTGTTGTTCTGATTGCTGTTGTTGTGGTTGGTTTTATTGCTGCTATTGCTGGGATTTGTTTTCATTTCCGCTTTTAAGCAGCTATCAAGCGCATTTTCCTACTACTCTTAACGATCGTGCGTTCGAACGCATAGGCATGAAAAAAAAAAACAATAATAAACAACAACACAACGAGAATTCATCAACGACAACGGACGATACCACTGCATATGTATGTATGTGTGCATATTTAGTTGAAAATGCCGATCGCCTTGAATGAATGAATGTTGGTTGAAATTATCTTTTTATTTAAAGCAATTTAAAATTGCTTATGTTTCTCTCGCAAAATCAACTGCACAATCGCAATGCAAACCGGTGTTCCAATCTAAACACAAACATACACACATACATAGTACATACATACATACAAAGATTAAATGTCCGATGTTAGCAACATGTTCTTATTCTCTACTCTCTCCTTGTTGCAATAAAAATATATATACAATATATATGTATATGTACAAATATATATTACGTATGCATACATACGTAAGTCTCAATTTATAATGCAAAAAAGTAGGAACAAATAAAAACAAAAAACCAACAACAATTTGATATGAAATTCCTTTGACTTAATTAGGTTCCTTCTATGCATCTCTTCTCTTGAGTGTACTAATGCATGGGAGAGAGGGAATAAAATATTTTTAAAAACAACAACAACAACAAATAATAATAATAATAATGAGACAACGGCAACGACAACAACAACAACAACAACAACAGAAACCAGTTCATTTCATTTCATTTCGTTTCGTTTCGTTCATTAATATAAAAATTTCCATTTGAAACTTCTTTCTTTCTTTTTTTTTTTTTTTTGTTTTTTTGTTGTTTACGTACATTTTCCTTATTACAACAAAAGAGCTTGAAATTTTATTTCATTTATTTTTCTGCTGCTGCTTCTTCTTCTTCGTCGGTTATCATTTGACTCTATAGTAAAATTGTAGAAGTGAAAATATCAAATCCAGCAGATACACACACACATGCAGAAACATAGAAATATATGTATTGTGTGTAAATGAATTTGTATATATTATGTATGTGTGTGTGTGCATGTACTTTTGTGCACGGTGAACATTTTCAATGTACCCGTACTTGCTGTTGCTGAGTAAGAGCGTACCAGCAACAACCAACCAACAACAATAGAGTGGAGCATTTAAAGCATTCCTAACCACACAGAGTTGCCATACCAGTTTAAGCTATGCAATTCTATTCGAATAGACTTTTGAGTGTTTTTAGGGTATTTTATAAAAGCTTCGAGTAGTTAGAAGCGATACCATAAAAACAAATGCAATAAAACTGAAATATTTCCGTATTCACATTAAACTGAGAAATCTTCAACTAAAAGAATGGAATGTAACATATAGAAAAATAGTACTTAGTACTTAGTAATAATGTACTTTTTAATTTCTTCTGTGAAAAGTCTGTGAAAATTTACAACTTCAAAAGTTGTCTAACTGAAATTGTTACAAAATGTCGGCCTGAAATTGAGTATAGCCAAATTTGTCTAAAAATTAGGAGATTTTTCTTTATTTCTGAACATTTTAAGTAGCAAAGGTAGTTCAAGTAGTAGAGTTGAACAACAAAGCATATCATGTCCTCTATAGTGGCAGCCTCGTTTCCTAACTATATAAAATTAAAACTCTCTCTCATTCTCTCGTGCTCTCACATTCTCATTACATATGCATTATATACTGTAAGATTTTGACTCATACTCTCACTTTGCTATGCTTCGGCTATGTGCTCAGTGTATGTACATATAAAATGCCCAGCAAGAAAACGCATGAGTCCTCACAATTGCAAAAGGAATCATGGCTTACGAGTACGCGTTGAGCGTTGAGTTAGCGTCGTTTATCTGGCAAAATTTTCACATGCCCACAAAAATAAATATACAACGTAACAACGTAGACAGATGAACTGTAATGCTCCAAGATATGCCGTTGCCGAGTGAGATACAGAAAGACAAAGAGACCAAGAGAGAGAGAGGGGCAGATTAGTTTCATATTGCTGCCCTTATCAGCGAACACACTTATTCCTAAAGTCGCCATTCTGGTAGATTCTTTTTCTCTATACTCGGGGGAGGTTAGCTTCCACTTTCTCATGGGGACTTCGATGTTATCTTTGCAGGAGTGGTTTGCCCCAATGTGCTATTTCCAACTTACTCTTATTTGTAGTTTCGTTCCTTAGAAATGAGGAAATCTGATTTATGGTAAAAATTCTGCAATCCATTTTTGATATTACGTTATAATCGTTTTTCTTTGATTGCCATGATTTATGCTTAAAATTCATTAAACAAAAAGAAAATACTATTGTGTTGTCTAGCGTAGACCTGCAGATGGTGAAATCTGTATGCAAACGATCTTAACTTTCTCATTTCTGTCTAAGTATCACGAATAAGAGTATCGAACTGGTCATTGTAGTGGAGATACAAAACCATTTTCAAGATAGACAATTTCGTATTAGAATCTAGCCTCTGCGCCGAAGAAGAGGTAGTAGAAGTGAAGGTGAAGAAGTACGGTTTCGAAACACTTTCTTGCTGGGCAGTGCATTTACAGAGTCGAACCTCGTATGTAGTTGTTGTTGTTATACTATTTACATACATATATATACTCTCCGCAGTCGATATACATATATCCATGCGTATACATTCTGTTATATACACATAACCTACAAAAATGTTTATATACCTACACAGAGTAGAAAGACGAAGCAGAAACACACAAAAACAACAAAAACACAAACAAACGAACAAAAAAAAAAAAACATCTGGGTTTTACGTACGTACATCAGCATCAGCATCAGCTTCAGCTTCAGCCTTTTGTGTAAATGCATGAATGTGGGAATAAAATTTAGCAGAAAAAAAAAAACAAAAACAAAAACAAAAACGAAGAAGAAAAATATAAAATGTGTGTGTGTATATGTGTGTGTAGCTGAGTTGAGTTGAGTTGAGTTTCGTTTCGTTTCGAAAAAGAGAAAGACTTGTGGGTTGAAAACCAACAACAACAGCAGCAACAGCAACAACAGAAATTATAAGATACTTTACGTGCTTGGCAGCAGCGAGCAATATGTGGGAAGGGGGAAGGCGACGGGGACGGGAACGGGAACGGGAACGGCGACGGCAGGCATGTCATGCCACATACACTTAGTATGCATGTGTGTGTGTGTGTGTGTGTGTGTTGAGTAAGTGTTTGGATACATGTTGAGAATCGCTGGCACACACAATCAAAAAACTGAAATTGGGGGAAATATCCCCGTTGTTGTTGTTGCTGTTGATTATTATTATTTTTCTTTTTTTATTCTGCTGTTCATTTTATAAGAAGCAACGAGCGAACACAACCAGCAAATTCAGCTGCAGCAGCAGCAGCGAGAAACAGCCAAAGTAGAAGTAGCAAAAGAAGAAGAAAACAATTTTATTTCGACAGTATTTCGTGCTGAATTTTTATATTTTTAGATTGTTGGCTGCTGTTGCCGTTGCTGGCATTGCTGTTGCTGCTGCCGCTGCTGCTATTATGAGCACGAAATACGAAATACTTAGCTCAACCAAGCAACCAACTAAAACTATAAGAAAAAAGTAAAGAAGAAAAAAACTGAAACGAACGAAACGCTAAAGTGGCAGAGACCGACCGACATTCGAATGTTGGTTGGCTGGCAGGCTGGCTGACTGCTTGCAAATGTTGTGTGTGTGTGTGTGGCGGCGTGTTCCGAGGCGAGTGAGTGTTTTCGTTGTGTGATAGCGGCGCATTGTGAATAGCGCAGAATATTCACATTTCTAGCTGCTATTTTTTCCTGATTTTCTTCGACTTACTTCGCGTTGCTCTTGTTGTTGTTGTTGCTTCAGAGTATTTGAAAAAAAAAAAAAAAAATGTATAGTGGGGCCATCTGTTGGCCTTGTGTGAAAATTATTTATTTTAAGCGATTTGAAATTTTTAGTAGAATTTAGTTCCGTTTTTTTTTTTTTTGCGTTTATTTCGTTTTTTGTTTCCATTTTATTTGCATATTTAGTTAATTTATTTATTAAAGAAAAATAATAATTATAGAAGGGCAATTCCCAGTTGTTGAAAGGTCGATCGATCTTTGTTATAAGTTTTGTCATAGGAAATATTCTTCATTCGCAGAACTTAAATTAAATTAGAACGAAAATAGTATATTAATTAAATGAAATTAAATAACTACATATTTACAAAAAAAAAAAAAAACTACCTAGTCTTGCCATAAGTTCTGTTACAAGCTTTTCAAAGTAGTAGGCTTTGAAATTTTAAATTGTATGATCCCGTTATTCGCGTTTTTTGGTACAATGTTCTATTGCAAAACAAATTCAAATCAGTTTGGTTTCAAATTTGGCGTAATTAATATGGAGTGGGGCAATAACGAAAATCGAATCGAACTCGAAATATCGAAAATGTTTGTTTATCGTTGCCATCGATCGTTTCTTGGATTCGTCTCAAGTGGAAGACAGGCTGAGAAGTGGTCGACCTCGCGTTGTTCGTACGAGTGGAGCCATAAAAGCTGTGCGGGAGCGGATTCGCCGAAATCCCTTAAGAAAGCAAAAGATCATGGCTAGAGAAATGGATATGTCTTCCAGATCCATGCCACGACTAATCCGTGATGACCTCCACATGAAGGCCTTTCTCAGGTGCAAAGGCCATCTTTTAACTCCACGGCTAAAACAAATACGATTGGAAAGATGGAAGAAGGTTTTGCAGTGGCACGCAAGAAACGGAACGGTCATGAAAATATTCTTTTTACCGATGAAAAAATGTGTACGGTGGAGGAAGTTTTTAATAAGCAAAACGACAAAATCTGTGCGAGAACATCTGAAGAAGCTAAATTTATTGTGCCAAGGGTTCAGAGAGGTCATCATCCAACATCCGTTATGGTTTGGTGGGGAGTATCTCATAAAGGCGTCAGTTCCTTGCATTTTTGCGAAAAGGGCGTTAAAACTGGAGCAAAAGTGTACCAACAAGGTACACTGGTCTTGGAAGGCGTAATGAAAGACTTGACAATATCCCTCTTTAATGGAGAGCACTGGGTCTTTCAACAAGACTCTGCACCGACACACAAAGCCAAAACAACTCAAGAATATTCCAGCCTTTATTAGTGCTGAAGATTCGCCCTCGGGTAGCCCAGATTTGAATCCCCTTGATTACAAATTGTGGTCAGAGCTAGAGGGTGTGGCCTGCAAAGTTCGCCACCGAAATTTGGAGAGTCTTAAGCAAGCACTTATTTCAGCAGCGTCATCAATACCCATCGAAACCATACGTGCCGCTATAGCCCAATGGCCTGATCGTCCAAAGGCGTGCATTAAAGCGAGAGGCGACCATTTTGAATAAGATGTTGATTTTCAGAAACACTATAATTTAATAACAAAATAAAAATTACAACACATTAATTTAATTTTTACACTATATTCAAATTGTAACAGAACTTATGGCACGACTAGGTATAAGCTTCGAAATAAGTCCGAATTATTATACATTTTTAACAAAATAATAAATTAAGCAAACCCCAAATCTCGTCTCGTTGTTTCCATGAACGAGTATTCTTTTGTAGTGGGTGAGAGAGAAAACTGTTAGACCTGGAGTAAGAGTCGCTCTCTCTTACTTAGGGTTACCAGCTGTACTCTTTTTTGGCTCTTCACCTTTACACAATACAGTAATTTTTGCGAAAAAGCCCAAAACTTTGGGTCTCGCTCTCAGGATTATTTAAGTTTATTTTCTGGTAATATTCCATGATTGATAGACCAAAGGCAGGCAGGACTAGGTATACCCCTGTCATTGTATCGTTCCGGTCTCAGGTTACAGATTCGAAATTGGATTCTGGACTCGTATTAGACGTTGGAGGTCTTAGAGGCTAAAATGAATATCCACAATGGGCTTAAAAGTAATAGGTATTAGTATATTTCTAGCCAACGGACTTCGAGGTACCTACGTTCGTCGTGGAGTCTTTCCTCGATACTGGTGGTGGAGAGTGGTTGAATTGGTTGGACAGTGTCCTCTAGTGCTTGTCTATCCATAGCGAAAAATATGATTTGTTCGATACCAGATCACTGATATTTTATTATGAAACTGATTCGAATAATTATAATTTTGATATCAACTTCGGTTCATTGTTAAAAATTTTATGGAAAATGATTACAATAGTTCCTGGATGTGGGTTGTGCTCAAAGTTTCACTCTCCGGTTATTTAAATTTCCGACTCTTTCTGACCTCTTTCCATTCATGTACAAAAATATAACACGCACAACATGAGTGGATGCGAAAAGCTCAGCCTAGGCCCTCCATGGGCTGTTGTGCTGTTTCCATTAAAAGTAAGTAAAGTAAGACTCTTTTGAAAAGTTTTCAAATTTCTCTTATTAAGAATAAGTGATTCAGTTTGATGATTCTCTGTTGCCCGGTGTGCCACATCTGGATTAACTTCATTTTGATCGTTTACATTTCCAATGCATTCAGCGCCCTCTGCAAAGTCATCATCTCGCTCAAAATATTTGTTTAGGCCTGTAGCCATGATTTTAAGGTTATTTTTGGTAATCCTGGCAACCCTTACCAGCTCGATTTTCCTTTCGTTAAGTTTGAAGAGAATAGCGGGAATATTTCGGCAATTTTTAGACATTTTACCGAAATGTTTAAAGAATTTCATTACTACTAATCGAGAAGCCGAGAAGTAAAGACGTCCAACGCAGCAACCAACCCAACATTTAGAAGACCCGTTACCCGACGCAGCTACTCAAAGCATTAAGGAAAATCGAGGTGGAAAAGGTATGCCCCAATTATATTTTTATAATAAATAAATATTGTAAGAACGCTTACTGCTGCCTTTCTCTTTTTATACACGATACTTTCAACTTCCCTCGAGATCCGCCCTCGTCCGGAGACGCAAAGCCCTCACCCCTTCACAATATTCATACCAAAAGCATGCGAATTTATTTGCTACATCATTATAATTTCTATAATCTTACCATCATCATCATCATCATTATTATAATCATTATTAGACGTTGGAGGTCTTAGAGGCTAAAATGAATATCTAAAATGGGTTTAAAAGTAATACATGATTGATCTCAACAGGTGGAAAATTTGCCACTTGATGGCCTGAGAACTCGCGAATGAGGTTGTGAGGTTGACCAGAAACTGGGCAAATCTTCTCTATGTTTTGTTGTTTTCTTTCCACGGAGGAAACATTTTCAATCAAGTTTTCAAGTAAATCTTCTGTCTTTCTCTTTCATTGAGAAGCTGGGAATTCGGCCACCTCAATGACTACCCCAATGCTAGGTATATAATCTGAGGACCTTCGTCTGGACTCAATGGCATGCGTGTTGATGGAATTATTGACTCTAAAGAACTCATTTGCCATTCATGCTGTCTCTCCGCATTAGTCTTTGCTAGTTGCTTTTCAATGAAATTCGAATTCTGTTGTGCCTCAAGTTGTGCTGCTTTTGGGGTGCTGCTTTTTAGGGTTTTTTTTCCACGATAGCAGAATCTGAATTTGATTCGGACTACATTTTTAGCTACTACTCTCAGCCACACGTTTTGCTGGAGATTCTATCGTAACACAATCGGCATTTGTTGTTTGTGTCTCCCGTTTGTATTTTTTTCAGTCTGTACTCGCTCAGCTCTAGAAATTTCAAACGATTTTTGTTTAAATTGTAAAATTTTTGTTTGAAATGCTAAATTTTACTAGAAACTGATGGGCAGAGCGCCCTCTATCGATCGAGTATGATTCATACTCAGCGCCCTCTATCAATCGCTAGAGAGATAGAGAGCTCCTCTAAGTATCAGTCTATACTCGCTCATTCTTTCAGCTCTAGAAATTTCAAACGATTTTTGTTTAAATTGTAAAATTTTTGTTTGAAATGCCAAATTTTACTAGAAACTGATGGGCAGAGCGCCCTCTATCGATCGAGTATGATTCATACTCAGCGCCCTCTATCAATCGCTAGAGAGATAGAGAGCTCCTCTATGGATTGATAGTAGGCGCATAGTGGATGTGTACATACATATGTACACATGCATCCTCATTTTTCTCATACTTGCCCTTCATTTTCGTGACAATTTCCATTTTGCCACGATCATCTTTTTTATATTCACCAGGAGGTAAATGTAAAAACGATTCTAAACAAGTAAACCTAAAAAATGTGCACTTTAAAACTTATAATAATAAATGAAATCTGAAATATAATAATAAAAAATATTTCTATACATATTTATATTTAAAAAATAGTTTAAGTAGTTCACATTTCGGCTCTTCGTCGAAATTTTGTTTCTCAATTTTTGTAATACTTTTTTTTGTGCGAAGTTTTCTTGCATTGGCGATAAAATTGCAAGCAACTGTGAATTGCACAAGTTTTTGTTTTCTATCGTAAATAGAGAATAGAATGCCACACAAAGTTCTGATCATTGTTGTTGCTTTACATAAAATCCTGGTCATAATCACAGTTGAGTGAAAATAGTTGTCAAAGTTAGGAGAACAGACTTAAAATAACTTGTAACATTTAGAGACTACACCTGTTTAATACAATATTGAAGTATCTTTTGTGTGGAAATGAGATTATGAAAAAAATCAAACTAACTTCGCAAACTAACTTCACTTTAAGCTGCAATTGTAAGAAACTATTCTAATTTAGTACTAATTATTCTCACTACTATTTTATGCACCAATGAAGTATAAATTTACTGATTGAGAGAAAATTAGAAGATAAAAGAGAGCAGGAATTCGGGAGTTGTGGAACACTATTTTCATTATACCATGGTCGTTAAGGTGGGTCGGTTGCCATACAAAAAAAAAAAAATTTATAAAAGTCCGCTCCTCAGATGAAAGCTTGCCTCGAGAGGATTTCAGGACACTAAAAATGTTCGCCCCTGCCACGCCCTAAAAACCGCCAAAATCGTTTTAAATATATAACTTTGCTATTTGATGTTCGATGATTTTTATGAGTGATATGTCGTTATATAGGTGGAGATGAGAACAACAATTGCTTCATAGGTGTCAATGACCTTTGACCCCGTCTTCAGGGTGAAAATGATACAACTACTTTTTGTTTTACATAACTACTTACCCACAAATATTTTTTTATAATTAAAAGATCTCCAAGCGTTATTTTGTTTTTCCACTTGCAGTGATAAGATTCAATTGAATCTAGAGAATTGAGAAGTAGAGCCCTCTCTCGACCGACGAAAATAACGCTCTATAAGTCCCTCATCCTTGCCGTCCTCATGTATGGCGCAGAGACGTGGACATTGACCATCAATGATGAGAGGCTGTTAGGAGCGTTCGAGAGGAAGATACTCCACTCCGTAAGATCTACGGTCCAGTATGCGTGGACGACGTGTATCGAATAAGATGGAACGATGAGCTGTATGAGCTGTACGCCGACACTGACATAGTCAAGCGTATAAAACTCCAGCGGCTTCGCTGGCTGGCTGGGTCATGTTGAGCGAATGGAAGAAAGCGCTCCTGCTAGAAGGGTGTTTTATTCGAACCACGGTGGAGGAACACGCAGAAGGGGACGTCCTAATCTCCGTTGGAAAGACCAGGTGCAGGGCAACCTGACTGCCCTTGGCCTTATCAACTGGCGCCAGCGCGCGCATAGCAGAAGTGACTGGCGGAGCTTTGTGGAGGCGGCCAAGACCGATCATCGGTTGTAGCGCCAACTAAGTAAGTAAGTAAGTGATAAGATTCATCTACTATATAAACAAAAAAGTTACAGCACTTCAAAGTTTTTGTGTAAACTGCATCCACAATCTGTTTTTATTTTATAAGTACACTGCTTTCTGTATTGCTTTGCAACTGTAAACAAAAATCTGTCAAACAAATTAGTTTTCAACGGGATTCACAAATTTGTGAGCCGTGAATTGTGTAGTTGATATAAAAAGTTGAATAGTAAAATGCATTTCGAGGAAAGCTCATTTATTGATAACAAGCTACCACAACTAAGTGATCGTGACATCAAGTGTTCCAAAAAATCAGAAACTACAAAATTACTCAGCAATTGCAATAAATGTATTGTGTGAGATGTGGAAACGTGCGAATTGCCCAGTAGTGGCGAAAACAACAATAAGTAAGAAGGAAAATAAATAGTCTCGTGGAAGAACTCTATAATAATACTACTTAAACACCCAATGAAGTATGAAGCAGAAAAATGGGAGCTAAATATGCCATGTAAATGCACTACTGCCAAACAAATTCCTTCAACTTCCCAACTTAAGAGTTTTTTAATAGAGTTCCTTTACCATTCACGAAACACAGAACGCTTTGTTCGCGTAGTAAGTGAATCATCTATGGCTCTCACCGATGAAAACCGTTTGGGTCATATTTTCGCGAAACTGGATCGCTACAGCCAACTCGAATCACGCCAAAATTTGATTTATGTAAATTTTCTATTTTGAATAAATTTTACACAAAAACTTTGAAGTAGTGCATTAAACTGCTACGCAGAGTGTTCGGGGTTCAAATCTCGACACGGGCAAAATCAAACCAAAAAAACAAAAAAAGGAAAAAAATAATTTTTCTAAACGGCGCCCCGACTCGTTGGCAGGCAATGGGCAAACCTACAAGAGTAAAAAATTGCTTACGAAAAGCTTTTCACTTCGCCGTTCGGATTCGGCATTAAACTGTATATTCCTTATATTCATGTTCAAATATAACACGCACAACATGAGTGGATGCGAAAAAGCTCGGCCTAGGCCCTCCATGGGCTGTTGTGCCATTAAAAGTAAGTAAAAGTAAAGATCTTTGTATTATAAAAAAATATTTGGGGGTAAGTAGTTATGTAAAACAAAAAGTAGTTGTATCATTTTCACCCTGAAGACGGGGTCAAAGGTCATTGACACCTATAAAGCAATTGTTGTTCTCATTTCCACCTTTATAACAACATATCACTCATAAAAATCATTACTTACTTACTTTTAATGGCACAATAGCCCATGGAGGGCCTAGGCCGAACTCATAAAAATCATCGAACATCAAATACCAAAGTTATATATTTAAAACGATTTTGGCGGTTTTTAGGGCGTGGCAGGGGCGAAAATATTTAGTGTCCTGAAATCCTCTCGAGGCAAGCTTTCATATGAGTAGCGGACTTTTGCAACTATTTTTTTTTCGACCCACACTAATGGTCATAATAAAGTGCATGTAATCAATCCTCTCAATGTGCGCAGAAGAGATGCGAGATGAACTAACTCTCTCTCTCTTCGTTTTGTTTTACCGTTTTTGAGAGGAGACAGGACAAAGCGATAGATTCTAACACGCTGTCTTCTCTTTTTTTTTTATAGGTAATAAGAAATTCTTTAATGTTATTTTTGTAATGTTTAAATATTTTATCGAAAATCAAAATCTTTTACTAAATTATGAAATTAAAAAAATAAAATAATATTTTAAAATATAGTTTTAGTTTTGTTGTGGCTCCTTTTGTTCTTAATAAAATCAATATAAACCAGGCAACAGAATAAAAAACCAATACTTAAATAAATAAATAAATAAATAGAGAGTGAGTGAGTGAGTGAGTGAGTGAGTGAGTGAGTGAGCGAGCGAGCGAGCAATTTGCAACTGAACAACATACACTGTTGCTCATGCTTCATTGCTTGTTCGCTAAAGCGATTTTAATGCCTGCCACACATTTGCAATTGCTGCTGCTTGGTTTTTTGTTAAGCTGCTTGCTTCGTATTGCGCTACGTTCACCAATCAACCAAACGGATCGGCCAACCGACGGATAGATGGATGGATGGATGGATGGGATCGACCAGCGACCACCGACCACCGACCAACAACAACTTGATTCGGGCGCTTCGCAATGAAGTTAGAAAAGAGATGTGAAATAAACTTGCATACATACTATACATGAATGTATGTATGTTTGCGTGTGTGTATTCGTGAATATTTGTTGGTAGCCATAGTCTCAGGCGCAGTTATTTGCTTCACGTGTGCGCTTCGATTTTCGTTTCAACTTCGTACTACCATTCGTGGTGATGAAGCCAAAGTAGAAAAAGAAGAAGAAGAAGAAGAAGAAACACATATACACACACACACATATATGTATGTGCCATACACATATATATGTACATACGTGTACAACAAAGAGTGTACCAAAGGAAAAGCAAGCCGACAACGAATGTCATCGTCAAGCAAAAACAACACAGCAGAGTTGTGTTGTGAAGAGAAGAGAAGATAAGAGAAGAGAAGAGGAAAACAACAATAATAAGTAAAATACATAAAATTGAACAAAAAACAAAAAGGAAAAAAGAGGGAAAAAAAACTAATAATAATAAATCCCCTCTTCACTGCACTACTATTTCGTTGTTGTTGTTGTTGTTGTTGCTATTGCTATTGCTATCGCTATCGCTGTTGCCTTGCTTTGTGTTGTACATATATTGTGTTTTGTTGTTGCTTGCTATTACTTGGTAGCAGCAACGCAGCAACAGCAACTTGAACGAACGAAACGATACGAACGAATGAACTAAGCGATTTTGTAGTTGCTGTGGTGTTGTTGTTGCATTATTGTTGTACGTATTTCTGTGGTGTGCGCTTAGCTGTTTGGCTGGCAATCAAGCAGGCAAGGAGGGCAACAGCGAGGGAAAAGCAATAAGCAATAGCACGGGCAACGACAGCAGCAACAACAACGACAGCGGCAACGGCACACAACCAACGTGCCATGCCAGCATTATTATCGCAACGCTGTATCTCTCTGACATATTTCGTCTTTGAAAAATGAAAAAAAAAAAAAAAGAATTATAAAGAAAAAATAAAGTTGAATAAAAAAACCCCGAACGAATGTCGAAAGCAAAATAACAACAAAAATTACGACCAAGTTGTGTGTGTGTGTGTGTGTGTGTGTGTGTGTGTGTGTGTGTGTGTGTGTGTGTGTGTGTGTGTGTGTGTGTTGAGGCAAACAGGCAGCAGGCGGGTAGACAACACACCAGCAACATTTTAATGCCAATGCAATATTACGTTCAATATGTAGAAAATATATATAGAAAATAAGCAGAAGTGGAAAAAAAAGTTTCATCATTTTGTTTAAATTTTATGTGCTTCGTTTCGTTTTTAGAATATTTTTTAGGTTTTATTTTGTTCTTGTTGCTAAACTTATAAAAAATACAAAATGTTAAGTAAAATTTTGTCAACATTTTCAACATTAGAGCAGGAGAGTAGCGAGTGGTCGCGGCCATTTCACTCGTTCGTTTATTTTGTTCCCATATCAATGGAGTTTGTTGTGCTCTACTCGAAGGAACAAATGCGATTGAGTTTTATGATGGACTTTGACAGTTCCTGTTTTGTATGTGTGTGTGTGTGTCTGCGCTGCCGGTTCTCTTTTTCTTCTTGTTCCTATTTGTGCTTTTTTTTATTGCAACTCATGCTTTACTTTTGTGCCACTACTACTATTACTCTACTTGCGCTCTTTTCAGTTTTTGTTCCTGTTTCAGTTTCCTACGTACATAACTACATACATACATAAATATGCTCCCATAGAAACCTTCACATATTCCTCACGCTCTCTCAGTTTTTCCACTCGCAGTGTTCTCAGTGTTCTCTACTGCGCTTTTGTTATGTGCAATAACATTTTCATATGCACACATACCGATGCAAACATATTTACATACAAACATACATATGTACATACATATGTATGTACCTGCAATTATTATTATTATAATTCAGTTATTTAGTTATGTTGAGATATACTCTTTTTATTTTTCTTTAGTTTACTGAGTTTCTTCTTTGCGCAAAAAGCACATACTATGCAAAAAGGAATTGCTCTGCTGATTAGTTTCGCAGAATGTCAAAGCAAAGCTAAATACAATACGTATGTATGCATGTATGTATGTAAATAATAGACGAAGAAATGTTAAATTAAATATTGTGTTCGCAATATGCACTGTTCTCATTTTGATTTGCAGACTTGGTTGTGGCTGTTTTTGTTCTTGTTGTTTTGTTACTGATGACATTTAATGAATGGAGGGAATTTCTTCGGTATGGAATTTTTACTGTTAATTTACAGTGCATTTTAGATAGAAGATCAATTAAAGAGTGAAAAGCCTAAAGAATCAAAGTAGAGTATGGAGAGAACTATTAGATTATATTGTATAGAAAAAAGCCTAAGTGAGAGGAAGAAGGAGGGAGAATGAGAGAGTGAATGTGATGACACAGGACACCGATAAAGAGATAGGCAGCCATTGTGCCTTTACCACAATGAACTTCAGTTTATCAGTGTCGACTATGACCGCATGTTGCACCGAAGGCCAAGTTTTTCACATTCACTCATGTTGTGCGTGTTATATTTTTGTACATGAATGGAAGGGACCTACAGTTTTATGCCGAATCCGAACGGCGAAGTGAAAAGCTTTTCATGGGCAATTTTTACTCTTGTAAATGTTTGCCATTGCCTGCCAAGCGGTGGTTCCGTGTATAAATTTTGTTGTGTTTGCTTTTTGTTTTTTATTTTTTTATGTTGCCTGTGCCGAGATTCGAACCACTGACACTCTGCGTGTAACAGTTCAACGCACTACCGCTACGCTACAGCGACCAGCGTAATATCAAAAAATATTATATTAATCCGTAGAGTGTTTTCCGATAATTCTTCAACATATCTGCGGTAAAAAGGAGAAACAGCATAAGTCGACTTAAGATGGAAAATATTTGATCATATATTTATCACACTGGTTCGAAATTTTATACAATTTTCGGAATCACGAGGTGTGATCAAATTTATTTTATTTTATTTTCAAATTTCGTGAGTTATGTATGTTCGATTTTCGAATTTTTTGTTCTGTTATGTTGGTACACATGTCTGTTATATACTGTTATGGTTGGCAATACCAACCATTTTGGATTGTCAGTTTGTTTTTGACAGACAGATAAAAAGGTTAGTCGTGTTTTGGTGTGCTCTTCGATTTTTTACTATTCGAAAAAATGGATCAAAGAAACTGTATTCAGTTTTGTGTAAAAAATGAAATTAAATGCGCAAGGACATTTGAAATGTTGACTGTGGCCTTTGGCGAGTCTACTATGAGCAGAACACAAGTTCAATTGTGGTATAACCGGTTTAAGGAAGGCCGAGAAGATGTCAATGACGATGCTCGTCCTGGTCGCCCGAGCACGTCAACAACCGATGAAAACATTGACGCAGTGAAGAAAATGATTTTGGATAATCGTCGAATCACTATCAGAGAGGTTGCTGATGATGTTGGCATATCGTTCGGCTCATGCCAAGCATGTACGAAGAACAATCTTCGTGCGGCAGCGAAGATTGTTCCAAAATTGCTAAATTTTGAGCAAAATCAACTTCGCTTGTGCGTAAGTTTTTGGCCAAAAACAAAACCATTATCATGCCTCAACCACCGTATTCACCGGACTTGGTGAATACGGTGGCTGACTTTTTCCTCTTCCCAAAACTGAAGACACCGATGAAAGGAAAGCGTTTTGCTACGATTGAGGAGATAAAAGAAAAATCGAAACAGGAGCTGTTGGCGATACCAAAAAGCGCATTTCAGAAGTGTTTCGAGGATTGGAAAAAACGCTGGCATAAGTGTATTATATCTGAGGGGGATTACTTTGAAGGGGACAAGATAGTTGTTGATGAATAAATAAATACTTTTTGATTTTTTGATCATACCTCGTATATATGTATGTATGTATAATTTTATTTCAAGAATGGTCTTTGACCTGAATACAGAATATTCGCATCTTTTTTAAATTTTACGAACTATAAACTCACTGCAACTCGCTTTTTTCTAAAATTTTCGATCAGACAATTGGATTCTTCTCTACGAGAGCAACGACTTTCTTCGACGACTTTTGTGGAGACACGAAACCGCATTTCCTTCCACAACCATATTTTCTGGCTCAACTGCTAAGTCGGTATTAAATTTTTTAAGAATCATCGAGGCAGTGTTTTGTGCAACTTTCACCTTATTTGCAATGGTTTTCTGGCTCCACTGCGGATTTTCTCGAAATAATTCAACAACTAAATCGCATCCTTCCACTTCCAACTGAAAGTTCACAAGTCAAAAAACATGTGATGTGTATTTCATCAGAATATCTCCAACGCAAAGTCTACTGTTTGAATTTTTTCATCGAGATGAAGAGTTGCCAAGCAGTGGTCTTTCAAAGTTATCCGATTTTTCCGATCTCACTCCTTATGATCGATTTGCCCAACTTTCAGCACATGTTGTGTTCTAAACAAACTGCTGTTAATAAATCTTATGGAATTTTAACTAAATGTGAAAAATATTCTGAAACACAATCACCGTTCAACTCGCCCCGTAACGCTCTCTTAAACGTAAAAATGTTGCAAAAATATTTAAATCAACAATTGAAATTTGTATGTAGCTAAATTTATAAACTTATAAATTTATAAATTATATATAAATTTTCTATTCAGCACATTGATGCTTAAAGTATACGAACGAAATTTGTTTTCATCTGTCGCTCGTTCAACAATTCGAATCTGCAATTTGGCATGTTTTGTACAACGTGACGTATGAGTAATTTATGTACTATAATTCGGTTTCTTAATAAAATCATTGGAAATAAATGTCAGCAGCTATTATTTTTGTTAAATGCAAGTAATAGTTCTAAGTCAAGTACTTAATTTCATTTATCACAATATTAAAAATATAGAAAACTCAAGCATTGAGAGATTATGCAATTTGCCGCCTGTGCCACTAACGCACATATGAATTATATCTGATTGTGTATCTATTGAAGTGATTAGTTTTCATTAGTGCTGCGAAGTATCGAGTACTTTTGGGTACTTCGGGTACTTCGATATTGATACTTTTAAGAATCGGGAATTTTCTGAAAGAAATTAACGGCAGCGCCCTCTATCATATCAATCACGTATGAGAAAAATGAGGATGTATTTGTAACTACTTATATGCACATAAATGATGGGCAGCACATATGCATCCACATATATCCACGAGTATGAATCAAACTCGATTGTTAGAGCGCGCTGATTCGCGTATGAATCGCGTATGTTTCGCGTATGTTTCGCGTATGATTCGCGTATGAATCGCGTATGTTTCGCGTATGTTTCGCGTATGTTTCGCGTATGATTCGCGTATGAATCGCGTATGAATCGCGTATGTTTCGCGTATGTTTCGCGTATGTTTCGCGTATGATTCGCGTATGAATCGCGTATGAATCGCGTATGTTTCGCGTATGTTTCGCGTATGATTCGCGTATGAATCGCGTATGTTTCGCGTATGTTTCGCGTATGATTCGCGTATGAATCGCGTATGAATCTCGTATGTTTCGCGTATGTTTCGCGTATGATTCGCGTATGATTCGCGTATGAATCGCGTATGTTTCGCGTATGATTCGCGTATGAATCGCGTATGAATCAAGTATGTGTCGCGTATGTTTCGCGTATGAATCGCGTATGTTTCGCGTATGAATCGCGTATGAATCGCGTATGTTTCGCGTATGATTCGCGTATGAATCGCGTATGAATCGCGTATGTTTCGCGTATGTTTCGCGTATGATTCGCGTATGAATCGCGTATGTTTCGCGTATGTTTCGCGTATGTTTCGCGTATGATTCGCGTATGAATCGCGTATGAATCGCGTATGTTTCGCGTATGTTTCGCGTATGATTCGCGTATGAATCGCGTATGTTTCGCGTATGTTTCGCGTATGATTCGCGTATGAATCGCGTATGAATCTCGTATGTTTCGCGTATGTTTCGCGTATGATTCGCGTATGATTCGCGTATGAATCGCGTATGTTTCGCGTATGATTCGCGTATGAATCGCGTATGAATCAAGTATGTGTCGCGTATGTTTCGCGTATGAATCGCGTATGTTTCGCGTATGAATCGCGTATGAATCGCGTATGTTTCGCGTATGATTCGCGTATGAATCGCGTATGTTTCGCGTATGTTTCGCGTATGTTTCGCGTATGATTCTCGTATGAATCGCGTATGAATCGCGTATGTTTCGCGTATGAATCGCGTATGTTTCGCGTATGAATCGCGTATGAATCACGTATGTTTCGCGTATGTTTCGCGTATGATTCGCGTATGAATCGCGTATGAATCGCGTATGTTTCGCGTATGTTTCGCGTATGTTTCGCGTATGATTCGCGTATGAATCGCGTATGAATCGCGTATGTTTCGCGTATGAATCGCGTATGAATCGCGTATGTTTCGCGTATGTTTCGCGTATGATTCGCGTATGAATCGCGTATGAATCGCGTATGTGTCGCGTATGAATCGCGTATGATTCGCGTATGATTCGCGTATGATTCGCGTGTGATTCAAACTTGATTGATAGAGAGAGCTGAGTATCACACATACTCGATTGATAGAGAGGGCGTTGCCCATAGTTTTGCCGTAAAATTTGACATTTCAAACAAAAATTTCACACGAGAATGTAGACTTTGTCGAAAAATGAAGTCCCACCAAAATTCAGATTCTGCTATCGTGAAAAAAACGAAAGTCCTGCACCGAGAAATCGCGAGAGCGTAGACTTTGTAAGCAACTCGAGACACAACAAAATTCGAATTTCATTGAAAAGCAACTCGCAAAGACTAAGACGGAGAGTCAGCATGACTGGCAAATGAGTTCATTAGAACCAATAATTGCATCAACACTCATGCTATTGAGTCCCAACGAAGGTTTTCAGATTATATACCTAGCATTGAGGTAGTCATTGAGGTGACTAAATTCCCAGCTTCTCAACGAAAGAGAAGGGCAAAAGACTTACTTGAAAATATTTGCTTGAAAATCTTTCCTCCGTGGAAAGAAAACAACTTGCATCAGCCCAACAAAACATAGATGAGATTTGCCAAGTTTCTGGTCAACCTCATAACGTCATTCGCGAGTTCTCAGGCCGTCAAGTGACAAATTTTCCACCTGTTGAGATCATACAATCCGAATTATTATGATGATGATAGTAAGATTATAATTATAATGTTGTAGCAAATAAATTCGCCGGCTTTGAGTATGAATATTTTGATGGATATGTTGATTTTGCAGAGGGCGTTGCAATGCAAACGATCAAAATGGAGTTACTCCAGATAAAGCACACCTGGGATCAGAGAATCATCAAACTGAGTTATTCAAGGCTTATCGTTTGCATAAATCACCACATCGTAAAAAATTCTTTCGGCCACGCCTGTAATAGACTGCGATAGACTTTGGTTTTTACAAAATTACTAAACCTAACCTGAAAACCCAAAACGCAAACGTTCTGAAAGAAGTAAACTTCTGTAGGGCGTCCCACTGACGCACAACATTTTTTCTTAATCGAACTTTTGGATAACAAGTAGTTACAAAGTAGTTGCTGCTACTGATCCTCCTACTGATCCGGCTACTGCTACTGCTACTGCTACTGCTACTGCTACTGCTACTGCTACTGCTACTGCTACTGCTACTGCTACTGCTACTGCTACTGCTACTGCTACTGCTACTGCTACTGCTACTGCTACTGCTACTGCTACTGCTACTGCTACTGCTACTGCTACTGCTACTGCTACTGCTACTGCTACTGCTACTGCTACTGCTACTGCTACTGCTACTGCTACTGCTACTGCTACTGCTACTGTTACTGCTACTGTTACTGTTACTGCTACTGCTACTGCTACTGCTACTGCTACTGCTACTGCTACTGCTACTGCTACTGCTACTGCTACTGCTACTGCTACTGCTACTGTTACTGTTACTGTTACTGTTACTGCTACTGCTACTGATCCGGGTACTGCTACTGCTACTAATCCACCAAGATAAAATATCTGGGAGCAATAGGTTGAAAGTGTTTTTTAGACTGGCATTTTAAAGCCACTTAGTTTGATAAAGTTTTTCCGGCACACATCATGCCAAAAATTATGTCTGCTGAACAATCATCAGCATCGACAAGAAGATACACAATCGGCGAAAGGGCGAGCAAATGTGTTCACATTTTGAGGCGCGGATTTCCTTCACAAACACTAATCCAAAAACTTCTAGTAAGCTTTTAGTGCAGCAATATTTGGACATACCCTATACCAATAGATTGGAAAATGCGCAGGTATTTTGACAAATATAAAAAAATAAGTTTTCCACTTTTAGACAAACTTGCTGCAAAATATCTTTGTGTTCCTTCAACTTCGGTGGCATCCGAGAAAGGGGTTTCTTACAAACAGGCCAGACAGCATAGCTTAAATAATTTTATATTTTTCAATGGATTTTTCGTCTTTTATGTACATTATGTATGTATGTTTGTATATTAGCCATAAATAAGCTGAAATGCGAAAACTTTATTGTTTGTTTTGTTTTAATGAATTGAATTCAATGTAGTAACTTTACTTTAAGCTGAAATAATATAAAATAAAGCGTATTAAACTGAGTGATTATGGCTTGAAAGGAAATTAGTAAAAGTATCGAGTACTGACAGCCAGGTTTGACAACAGGCATAACAGTAAATATTGCTTTGTGTTTTAAATTCAAATTTTGCACTAAGCTTGACAAGCATTTAGCATGTTCAAAACATCAAACATTGGTCTTGTCAAGCCTGGCTGCCAAACATGTTGTATTATGTGAACGGGCAATTCGAGTAGGAGTCGCGCTCATTATATGAATATGCATATACATATGTATGTATGTATATGAGAGATATGCTGGATAAGCAAAAAAAAACAACACTCTTTCAACTATCCATGGCAACGAAGAGCAAGAGCAAACTGTATACTACATATGTAGCGAACTCATTCTCTCCTCTCCAAGTACACAGCAGAGTTATCAACTCAGTTGGATCGAACTAAACATATAGTACATATGTATGTATCAATTATCTCTTCGGTTTATTTGAATGTTTTTAAAAGGAAATATTAATTCTTTTTCTATATTACATATTATAAAGGCATTTTCTTAGTAATACTTTGATCCAGTACATACTTACATACTTACATATATGTACTTACATACTTACATATATGTACTTACATACTTACATATATGTACTTTCATACTATAATTTAAAACATTTATGTATTAAAATTTCAAGAGGTAATGAATCGAAATTGCGGCAATTTCCAATAAAAAGCTTCTACAGATTTTATAACTTATTATATACAATAGATTGAATAGAAATTAGCTAATATTACGAACGATAATCAAAACAAAAACCGAAAATTGTATTGTTAAACTGAAAATAAATAAATGCATCAATTAGAAAGAAATTCTTCACACACTTCATACACTTAAAAATAAAACACACACACGAAGTAATAATAATAATTAAATAAATTAAATATCAACAAAAGCAAACAAACAAAAAAAAAATAGAAAAAAAACAATCGGCTGCAATGGTGAATAACCTACAAAAACACTTTTGAGAAGCGCGCTCTCTTCTCTTACGTCGCCTCACACAGACGTGTGGATATAATTAAAAATGTAAACAAACCAAATAGGAGAAAAATTAACTAATATTAAATGTATATGTAATAATAAATGCTTAAAAACCAAACGACCTTTGCCCGCCTGTCACCACCACCACCACCACCAGCAGTGCCAGCAATAATGGCAGCAGCACTTGATGACGATAGTGTGCGGCTGCAAAGGCATTGGCAGAAAATACAACAACAACACAAATTTTACATACGTACATACATATGTACATAGAAAATACTAATAATAAAGTAATCATCATCACGTTTTCATTAATAAGATATTTTATTACTTATGATGTCGTGGTTTGTCTTGTTGTTATTATTGTTGTAAGAATATTTTATATGGTATATGTAAGTATATATTATATTTGTTTTATTTTCTTGCTTTTTTGCTTTCTACATATGGTATATGGTATATACTACTCGTATGTGCCTATGTTTCTATGTATCTATTTGAAAAGTAAAACCTCATCGTCGTCGCTTTAGTAGCAAATTTTAATTAAGCGCGAGAAAATCATGACAACAAAACAACACTAAAAAGAGTAAGAAGAAGAAGAAGAAGAGTAAGAAGAAAAAAAAACATTTCTGGTATGCTCATTATCGTCATCATCATCATCATCATAATCAAAATTAATGCCCATTAATAAAGGAAAAGGAACACACGTAAAAACAACAACAAGAATTCTTATTAATGAATCGTACGGGATTTTGCTCTAGGTTTAAAGGCGCACTCTTCTTCTCTTCTCATCATTAAGAATCATTAAACAAGTAACAGAAACAAGAAACAGAAACAGAAACAACAACAACAAGAACCACTATAAAATACAATACATTTCACCAGGGCACGAACAACAACAATAATAACGTCAAACAATCAAATCTCTACAACTTCCTTTTTTACAGCTAAATCTTCACTCCTACAGTGTGCGCTCTCACTCTCTCACTTGATATTTCCTACCTACGTTCTCTTGTACTACCAACAACAATTGCATATGTAGTGAAGTATCATCAATGCTACCGCGCCGCGCCGCGCTGCTCATATTGTGAATTTGATGAATTCCATCAGTTTGTCGGTTTCATCGTAAAATCGTATCTTCTACTACCTACAATTTTTTGTTTCTTCTCTTTTTTTTTTTGCATGTTTATTGGCTTCCGCATTCGGTAATTGTTTATTGTTGTTGTGTGGTGAAGTTTTGCGTGGTCTTTGTTTTTGCCGGTTGTGTTGGTGTTTCACGTCTTTCTATTTTTTCTTTTTTTTTCTTTACTACTTTATCGACTTCGGTGGTTGAGTTGCAGCTGCGTGATTGGTGTGTGATGTGCTGCTGACTTGATAGCTGCAAGGCAAAGGGAAAAATCGAAAACAATTGACTATGATGATATTGTCTTCTTTTTGCAGGTATTTCCCCGATCGAGATTTAGTATTTCCATAGACGTGAGTTGGGTGCCAGCTTGTATTGGGTGTCAATTTCGAGAAAATGCCAATTCTTCAAATACTTAGCATTTAACTACATAAATCATACCAGATATGACGAAAAACATGACTTTAGAACATCGGTATGTACACACCTGGACCTGCGCACAGGCTGACTTAGCTCAGGGTATGCTGTGCATTCCGGACCGTCTCAGCTGAAGCTTCTGGCGTAATAGCGGGCCGATGGCCTATTGATATCGAAGTAAATAAAGCCGCATCAGAGCGTAACTTGCGCGAGCGAGATCGGGAACTCCTTGAAGCCGAATACCTAAAAAAGTGGCAGGATAGATGGGATACCAGTACAAAAGGCCGGTGGACTCACGTTCTTATTCCATACTTATTCCGTACTTATCAACGTGGATAGGGAGGAAGCATGGTAATGTAAATTATCATCGGACACAGTTTCTAAGTGGGAATGGGTGCTTCCGCCAATACTTGTTTAAATACAAGCACGTAGAAGACCCATACTGTTTATTTGCGGAACACGTACTAATGGAATGTGTGAGATTCGAGTGCGCTTGGCATGAACTGGAACAGAACATGGCACAACCAATAACGCCCAGTGGTCTTATACACTACATGCTGAGCTTAGAAGAGGCATGGAGTGATTCGAATGCCATCTTGACGAAAATGATGCAACAACTACGACGCGATGAGGAAGCTGTAAGAGCCACCACAGCGGCCTCAACAATGGATAATATGCAGTTAAAAAACTAATTCCTGCCTTGCGAAGGAATGCCTCAATTGGCGGTGCCGCGAGGGTCAATCAGGACAGAGTGGCTCAGGAGGTGGTTTGAATCGGGCATGCTGAACAGCACGGGGCTGCCAGTATCTATGAAGATTTCCCCTACCTAGTCACACAAAAAAAATAAAAAAATAGGTGTGAACATATTTTTTTCAAAAAAGCTTGGCTTTCATAAATTTATTTTATTATCCTTCAAAAAATAAATTAGTTTTCAACATAAACATACTTCAGCGTCATAACAAAACATCAAAGGTTTTAAAATCTCCAAAAAAATAACTTAAATTTTGGTTAATTCATAAAATACACAGATTTTCGATTGGACCGCCGAATGAAAGGTGTGCACAAAAAACTTTAGAATAAATATTGAAAGTTTGCTAGTTTGTGGTCCCGTATTTTACGGAATTAGTAAGAACGCATTACTTTACTTTTAATGGCACAACAGCTCATGGAGGCCATAGGCCGAGCTTTTCGCTTTTCGCATCCACTCATGTTGTGCGTGTTATATTTGTACATGAATGGAATGGGGGCCTACAGTTTAATGCCGAATCCGAACGGCGACGTGAAAAGCTTTTCTCATAGGCAATTTTTACTCTTGTATGTTTGCCATTGCCATTGTAAGAACGCATTAATACCCAGAATATCCATCCACCATTATTCTTGATGGCTTTTTCGATTCTTCTGGGCATTGACGATAATAACTTCCGACTTCCGACAAGTTTCTACAGGAATGTTGTACCAAATTTTTTGAATATATTTTCCCATAACTGCGTTTTATTTTGGCGTTTAAGTTCTCCCCAGAGGTTCTCAAGAGGACTTAGATCTGGCGATTGACTTGGCCACTCAAGGACGTCTACATTATGCTCTTGGAACCATGCCATTGACAACTCGCGATGAATGTTTAGGATCATTGTCCTGCTGAAATTTCCACAAAAGCGGCATATTATCCTCGGCATATGGTAGCATTACCGTTTCCAACAAATCCTTATGCACGAATTTATCCATAACGCCATTAATTTGATGTATCGGACCAATACCTTATACCTTACCAAGAAAAACAGCCCCATACCATTACGCTGCCACCTCCGTGCTTCACTGTTTTCTTTGTGAACCGGACGTCGAATTCTTTGCTTTTCGGGCGACGAACGTTTCATTCCGCATCGTTACCAACCAAATTTTTTTTTGTTTCATTGCTCCAGAGAATATTGCGCCAGTTTTTGTCTCCCTGTGAGCCGCACCCTGTACGCCGACACTGACATAGTCAAGCGTATAAAACTCCAGCGGCTTCGCTGGCTGGGTCATGTTGAACGAATGGAATAAAGCGCTCCGGCTAGAAGGGTGTTTTATTCGAACCACGGTGGAGGAACAAGCAGAAGGGGACGTCCTAATCTCCGTTGGAAAGACCAGGTGCATGGCAAGCTGACTGCACTTGGCCTTATCAACTGGCGCCAGCGCGCGCATAGCAGAAGTGACTGGCGAAGCTTTGTGGAGGCCGCCAAGACCGATCATCGGTTGTAGTGCCAGCTAAGTAAGTAAGTAAGTGAGCCGCACCCTTTCTTCAAATTTGCAGTTCTAAGTAGAGGAACTTTGCGAGCAATCCTACCGGGTAGATTTACGCTTACTAATCGTCTTGGAACGGTTCGTGATGATACAACATTCCCAATTTCGCTTGCAATTGTTCTGGGCAACTTGAACGGGTCGCGTTTAGCTAATGTAACGATACGATTGTCGGTCATTAATGGAGTTTTTGTTTAGGTGTTCCACGCGTTTCAATCGCTTTTTCTGGTTTGAGATCATTTGTAACGAAATTCTGAGAAATTGCCATCGATCTGGCAATGAATATGTAGGTTTATCCTTTGTGTCGGAGCTGACGAACAAGTCTTCTCTCCTCTGTACTGCAATGAACTCCACGACCCATCTAATATTATTAAAAATTATAATTAAACCTTTATTTACTTAGTTCACATTCATCGAAATCTTACCTTCTGGAACTAAATAACGCTTTAAATTTATTCAATTTTAATTTTTATTAAAACACACGTATTTTATTGTCCAGATCAATTGGAAGATTGAACAAATAAACAAGCCGCAATATTTATCGAGAAGAACTTTTGTTGCGGGGATTCCGCCATTTCATTCCAAAACAGTGCCACCAAACTTCAAAATTTGTCTTTTGATTGTAGACCATGCCAATTAATTTGTTCCGTTAATTTTAAAAATTATTGGGTTCACACCTATTATTTTGTCCAGGTGTTATGTAAAAAAAGTATTTTTTTTCGAAAACTAATGTAGGGCAGAATCGTTACTTAAAGTAGTAAGTACTCGATTCTCAAAATAATCAGTAGTACTGTCAAACATGCTGCATAATGTGAACGGGCCTATTGATCGACCTTAAGTTTATGCTCGCTCACAGAGCGTCGCCTCTTAGGCGAGAGGAGAGCAACGTGTGAGCAGATATGTTATGGCAGGCAGTGTCTTGGTACAAAGAGACTCATACAAAATGCTTTTAAGGAATTTTCAACTTCAGGTCTCGCATGGTTAGGGTTTTTCTTAAGCTGAGGTTCAAAGTTCACATTAAATTTTTAAAATGTACACCAAAATATGATTTCGAACGATTCTTATCACTTAAATTTGCTTCACCGTCTCAAGGTTCAAACTTCGCCAACGCAATTGCGAAATGGAAATTTTTCAATAAGTAAAAAACCTCCACCAGTTGTCACTTCATTTAAAAAATGATAAGGATTCGAATTTAAAACACTTGCAGGTACTCGTACATAAACGCGATAAACGCTAATCAATATGCAAGAAATGAGATAACGTTAGAAAATGTCACGATGATTCACAACAGGTACCATAAATATTAATTATTGTTGTTGTATATATTGTATTGCTTTGTGGTTGTTTTCTCATTGTTCACCATGGAATGGAAAACCCCTACGATGTGTGGTGAGTTTGCTAAATCCGTATTCTAATATTTGTATATATTTTAATGAAATGAATCTCTCTCTCTCTCTCTCTCTCTCTCTCTTTATGATGGAAGGTTAGGTTGGATAGTAATAGAGAGAAGTGCAGAGTAACTGGATTCGCGCGCTTAATCACAAACCAGTGCTAAGAAATGCTGTAAACGTATGGACAATTATAGTCATGCGACTTTTGCGATCTCTCGTTAAAATTTTCATCGGATTTGTTTTTATTTCTTAATGCTATTCCATGAGTTCAGCTATGTAAGTCGTATTTTTATGTCTGAGGACTTGTGATAAAAAATAACCTATCATTACATACGGTGTTTCGATCGGTGTACCTCTATGAATGAAGAGATTGATAGGTGGGCGAAAGAAGGAGGGAGAATGAGAGAGGGAATGCAATCAGAGGACATCTTTTATTCCAATTTCTAGCAATTTTCTCGTTTAAGCTATAACTTTCGAACTAAAATGACTAATGTAGGGGAGCCGAACTTCCCTAAAGTGGGAGTTGCGTTCGATTACACTAGCCGCAAGAGCCAAAAAGAGTCTACAAGCGTCTAAGCGTAAAGGAACGCTTCGATGATATTAAATAAACACGCGAAAGTTTGATTTTAAGCGTCTGCTTTCTTTAATAGTTGAGTATCGAATGACCAAATAATAATTATGATAGTTGATCTTAGAAAGTAGTGAGCGATAAAGGGAGATTACCGTTAAATGAGTGATAAAGTAAATGAAATTGAGTGATCTCTCCTTATGCATTACAGTGATGGCAAAAATATAGTTAAAGTATAGTTAAATAAATGCGTTTTCCACCCAATATAAAGGAGAAAAAGAATATTAACAAAAACATCGAATGAAAAGTGATAAGCATATATATGTATTATGTAAATAATCATAATATTGATAATCAGCGCCGTTACACTAAATATATTTTTTAGATATTGCGAAAAGCGAAAGCGCCTAGCTACACTTTAAAATAGAAGATGAAATCTCGTTGTTTTGACAAAATGTCACAGATATGTTTTTATTATGCTAAATATAAATTCAAGGAGAGCTTCAATTCCCTAGTATATACGGATTCTTTTCTGTAATTTTATTGTTGTTGCATCGCCGTTGATCATGGATACACGAAAGAAATAACGCTACATAAAACCGAATTTCTTAGGGGAGCGGGCGAAATTTATGCGCAATTTTGTTCTGCCAGGCAGTAACCTGATGCAAAGAGACATGCAATTGGTACCACGTGACCGCACCCATTATCTGAAGAACTCACGCTCCTACTTACATGGGAACTTATGCTCTCAATATATCACGTCGTCATAGGAGAGCAATCATGTTGCGTAAAACCGAACTTCACGGGCGAAAGAGGTGAAAAGTGTGCGTAGTTGCTCTCTTGTGAACAGGCTCTCTGAGTTGTAATTCAAGTAGAAGAAAACACTTGGCAGAGAGATGAGTTACATAGGTGAATTCAACAATGAAATTCAGTAAATATGATTTTATCTCTGTGAACTTTATGGTGAACTTTAGGTTCGTTGATTTGTGAAATATGTTCCTTCTCTCTCTCTCTCGCTCTCTTTACACTCGCTCTATTATTGGATGGATGGGATGGATGTGAAGAAGGCCGAGAACCTGACCTACGAGTGCAGGACAGTTCCTCAAGCACTCAGGCTATGTAGCCCATTGTAGTTAAGGCCTAGGAAATGAAGAAGGGGTGACAGCAAGTAAGGGGTTAGAGAAAAAGAGTGAAAAAGTTGAAAAATGAGTTATAGGCGGACTACGTTCTCTGTTATTAGTTGCTGCTCTTATTTCACATATTATTTCGCAATATAGAAGACCAAGGAATATGGTACACAGGAATGTCATTAGAATTTCGAGTAATTGTGCAAATATTAGCTACGTTTTATTCGCCATTTGCTCTTAGTATGTACATACATACATACATACATATATATATAACTAGCAGCAATAATTAATAGTATGAGAAACAACAACATTCTCGGTTTCTATAACAATCCTATTCCGAACTGTAGAAATATGTCTTCCACCAAAGTATTTACATGCATACATACATACATACATACATACATACATACATACATACTGACTGCTTATTATGAAAGACACTTGTTTCTATTAAGAAATTTGCTAATTAATCACAATATGAACTAAATAAATCAAATGAAGACATGACGGCGCAGCACGTGCTAATGACATGAGCGCCAGCGTAAACATTAATAAACAAACGAAACGAAAAATGTGCCACGCAAAAAGTCAATGACAAAATGACTACGACAACAATAAAACGACCAACTATTGCTTTCAGAAGGTATGTTTATGTCTGGCACACGACGCGTGCCAAAACCATTAAAAGAAGATTAAAAAATAAAACAAAAGTCCAAAGTAAACAATACAAACAATCTGAGGAAGGCATTAAAAATGCGGAACCAAATCAACTACAAAACAAAAAACAACAACGAAATGCTGCTGCAGCGCTGCTTAGTTTAAAACGCCAAGAGCTGCACCGTTCTCTCTCTCTCTCTCTCTCTCAATCGCAGACAAAACACAGAAAAAACGAAAAACGTGAAATTAAATGAAAATAAATAAATAAACAAACCCTTTTTCGTGTTTTGTTTTGCTTTGTATTTTCTAATCACCAGCAACAACAACAACAACAACAATAAACGGCATTTTTAAACATTCATAGTACATACTACATGCTACATATGTATGTACATGCTGTTGCTGCCGCATGCCTTAACAAAAATACAATAACAACAAGAACAACAATAACAACAACAACAAGAACAACATTTTCACATTTCCCTAAAGAGCGCAAAAATTCATAAAAACAAAACAAACGAAAAAAAAGAAACCGAGACAGCAGCCAAATGTACAAAATTCCTACAAACTACAACAACAAATACACCAATAATAATAATGATAATAATAATAAAATGCCACTTGTGGTGTCACCATATAATAAAATTACAGCAAACCAGGGCTGAGAAGTGGTGAAGCCAGTGGCAGCAGAGAGTTTAAACATTAGCCGATGTGACGATGTTCACGTCGGCAGCGGCAGAGCGGCAGAGCGGCAGAGCGGCGTCGTTTACATTAACTACACCTCACCACGAACACCGCACTCACTTAGCACACAGACCACATGGGCAATAAATAATATCGAATTATAGAAAAATGTGTACCCTCTCACACATGCATGCACATTTTGCTATTTATTTATATTATCTGCATCATTGGTGGCGACGCAGCATGTAATTAAAAACGACACTGAAATTTTGAATTCATTCATAATAATCACCAACAATAACAACAACAACAGCAGCAATAAACAGGCAGAAACAATAAAAAAAAAACAATTACAAATCTTCGATTCTTGTTACTCTCTCTCGCGCTCTCTCTCTCTCTCTTTTTTGCTTTGTCAGCACGTGTGGGTTCGTTCGTTCAATTTATTTGGAAGGCAGGCAGGCAGGCAGGCAACAGGCAACAGGCAGCAGTCAGCAGGCAGGCAGGCAGGCAGTAATTAGGCAATCAGGTAATAAGTCAAATAGGAATATGGGCAGACAGGCAGGCAATTTAATATATTTTTAACTATAACATGAACCACAAATTTTACAGTTGATTTTGTTGTTGTATAGAGTGAGCAATTAACACACAGCAAACAAACAAAAATCAACACATTAAAATTAACAATTCATCGAAATTGCAAAATCACAAAAATAGTATCGATTCCTTGCTGATTTGCTTACACTTGAAAGCGTGCGCGCGCTCAAAAATTATCGGTGGCTAAGTAATAAATATTTAATAAAAAAAAAAAAAAAACAGAAATTCCCAGTGTTTGACACACTGAAGAAGCAATAAAAAGTTAAAAATAAATAAATACATGTCTAAAAATAGCAACAGCGCAGGGCAGCACAATAAAAGGAAATGCACATTATAATGTTACATATATTCACTAGAGATATTTATTGTTGTTGTGGTATAAAACAAAAAGAAATCAAAGGAGCGCGAAAAAATTTCTACAAAGAGAGAAGAAAGAAAACGAAAACAAAAGACGCTGCTAATCAAATGGCAATAACTACAAGAACAACAACAATCGAAACAAAAACCCATTCGATTCGATTCGAAGATATAGAAAAGGAAAAGCACAATAAAAACAAAAACAAAAACAAAAACGAAAACAAAAACATATAACGAACCAAAACAATGTAAACAAATTGTAAATCATCTTCTTCATCAATATTATTTATGATGTTTGTTACCATTTTTATTGTTCCCATTCAATAATATGTACATATATGTGCCATTTTATTGTTGTAAAATATATGTTGGTTCATATGTATGTTTGTATGTATGTAGCATTTGTAGTGAGGAAGAGATTCACTCCTGCTGTAGGCATGCATAAGAAGAAGAGCGAGAGTGGTGAGTATAATGGCATTTATGGTTTCGTATATCTCGTGAGTCTATTTACATATGTATGCATGTGTGTGTGTGACTGAAAGAGTATCTAGTAGGAATATTTGTTTGCATGCATGTATGTGTGCATGTCATGTCATGTCATCCGTGTGCTCTGCGTACAAATATTTAATGCTTTAATTTATATTTTGACATTTTCCTTTTGTACACCTTCAAAGTTGTTTATGATTTGATTGTCTATTATTTGTTGTTGTTGTTGTTGTTGTTATTGTTGCTCTTTTAGCTACCATACATAGTTTATATGATTTTATTCTGTTGATAAATACAATAATTGATGGCAAGTGGCTTTGATGATGGCGCTAAAATATTTACACACGTTCAATGACAAGTTCAATTGTTGTTGCATTTAAGTAAGAGCAAGTGTGAGATTATAAAACAAAAAAAAAAACCTATAATTTTGAGTGTCAATAATTTATTTTGTTTTTTATATTATAACTGTTGTTGTTGTTGTTGTTGTTGTTGTGCTGTTACCTGCCTTTTATTCATACCCTTAACCTTTTTGATTTTATTATGGTAACCAACTCATTTAACATGTGCGAATAAAACGATCAAGTTGTTAACTCTCTTATTCGCTGTGTTAGAAAAAAAATCAGCTCATTAATAAGCAGCTGGAGGTGATTATGTGATTATCCAGCACATGAGCACAGGCATTTCTCTTCTTTATTATTCGTGGGTGAATTCGTCCTTTCTTGTAAATCACTTCTTTTCGTCGGTGGACATTGTGATACCGACCTTCTTTGTTTTTAGCCAAACTGTTCTTCTGCTTTCATTATTGACAGTTCACAGTGGGATGGTTATACTTATATAAGTAGAGAATGGGAATGGTAAACAATTTGCTTTATCTCTGCAGATTTTGTTGTTGTTTCCCATAAAATTAGCGCTGCTAGCTTACATACATACATACACACATACGCATAACAGGTGTTTTTCTTAGAAGTTTGGTTTTCAAAAAGAAATAAAACACATATAATTTAATGTTATGGCCAAGAATTTAGCTTTATTATAAAGATAAGGATTTGCCATCATTATGTTTTAAAAACGATTTAGGGCAAGTGATTCGAATAAATTCCAACCGAGAGGTCCAGTATTGCAGCAATTGGGGCCCGTATGTCAGTAATAACGCGCCGAATATTCTCTTCCAATGCGTCAATCGTCTCGGGCTTATCTGCGTAGACAAGCGACTTCACATAACCCCACAAAAAATAGTGCAGCGGTGTTAAATCGCACGATCTTGGAGGCCACGCCAGAGGCCCACGACGCGAGATAATGCGCTCACCTTCCTTCAATAAATTGATTGTTTCGTTGGCTGTATGGCATGTAGCGCCGTCTTATTGGAACCAAAGGTCGTCCACATCAACATCCTCCAATTCACAATTCAGGCTCAATCATTAATCATGGCTCTATCGCGTTCCCCATTGACTGTAACATTATGACCGGCTTTATCTTTGAAGAAATATGGGCCAATGATTCCCTCTGCCCATAGAGCACACCAAACAGTAACTTTTTGGAGGATGTAACGGCGTCTCAACAAAGGCTTGTAGATTATGATCACTCCAAATGTGACAATTTTGCTTATTAATGTACCCATTCAACCAAAAGTGAGCTTCATGGCTGAACAAAAATTTTCTTGTGAATCTCGGGATCGGTGGCCATCTTGTTTTGGTAATAAATTTACAAGATTTGCAAACGTTGTTCAGGAGTAAGTCTATTCATTATGAAATGTCAAACCAAACTGAGTATAAATCAAGTGACAGCTGTCAAAAAGACCGACTCCGAAAAAAGTATTGCCAGATTGAAAACCACACATCTAACAAAAACACTCTTTATATGTACACAACTAGGAGCCAGTGGTGAATAAAACGCAGCTTGTATTGAGAGTAGTTCTTTCATTAGTTCTGTTCGTTAACGAGAAACTTTTCACTATTTTTAATAGGTTTACTATTTTGAGAGTAGTTCTTTCATTAGTTCTGTTCGTTAACGAGAAACTTTTCACTATTTTTAGTAGGTTTACTATTTTGAGAGTAGTTCTTTCATTAGTTCTTTCCGTTCGTTAACGAGAAACTGTTCACTATTTTTAATAGGTTTACTATTTTGAGAGTAGTTCTTTCATTAGGTCTGTTCGTTAACGAGAAACTTTTCACTATTTTTAGTAGGTTTACTATTTTGAGAGTAGTTCTTTCATTAGTTCTTTCCGTTCGTTAACGAGAAACTGTTCACTATTTTTAATAGGTTTACTATTTTGAGAGTAGTTCTTTCATTAGGTCTGTTCGTTAACGAGAAACTTTTCACTATTTTTAGTAGGTTTACTATTTTGAGAGTAGTTCTTTCATTAGTTCTGTTCGTTAACGAGAAACTTTTCACTATTTTTAGTAGGTTTACTATTTTGAGAGTAGTTCTTTCATTAGGTCTGTTCGTTAACGAGAAACTTTTCACTATTTTTAGTAGGTTTACTATTTTGAGAGTAGTTCTTTCATTAGTTCTGTTCCTTAACGAGAAACTTTTCACTATTTTTAATAGGTTTACTATTTTGAAAGTAGTTCTTTCATTAGTTCTGTTCGTTAACGAGAAACTTTTCACTATTTTTAATAGGTTTACTATTTTGAGAGTAGTTCTTTCATTAGTTCTGTGCGTTAACGAGAAACTTTTCACTATTTTTAGTAGGTTTACTATTTTTTACTCGAAATGCATTCGTTAACAATAAGTAAAACTTAATGTGCATATATAGTAAAAACGCCTATCGAGTAAAAACTAGTAAATCGAGTAAAAATAGTGAACCGTTTAAAGGAATCGAACAGACCAATTACTATTAATCGAGAGGTGTCATGAGAGATATTTCTTCAATCAAGATATATTAAGTACGTGGATGAGGGTTAAGAAAAGATAAGAGTTTCAAGAATTTGATTAATTCTTTGCTTTAATTTCATACTAATCAGTTATTGAACTCTTTTCTGGAGAAAATATTCATATTCTGTTAGACAAATCATAAGGAATTTGGTATATGAAAAAAATTTCATAAACTTGGTATGTGTACTTTATTGGGACCCTCTGGTCATAACGGATCTACATTTATTTTATCAGAAATTTAATTTTTTGTTTCATTTTTTTGAGCTTTCTTTCATCGAAGTTTATTCGTAGCTATCGAATTAGGTGCTTCTTGACCTCCAATAGGTATTAAAGCTTATAATCCATTTCAAATTCCACTTCTTAATACTGCAATTTTATTAGCCTCAGGAGTAGAGAAAGTTACACCAGCTCAATTAGGTTCCTATGTTCAAGGCTCTATCTACCCTATTCTATTTAAAAGATACCTGGAAAGTAGTTTTGAAAAAGATTAAATCTTAAATAAATAAATAAAATGTGATTAGTTTCCATTTGCTTAACCCCTTAACCCTAATCGGGCGCATACCTTTCTTTTTAAACTAGCATAACTTAAATAAATACATATAGTCTATAATAAACATAAGGTCTGTTCGTTGTCTTGAAACTTTTTAACTCCATGTGCAACGTTTTACTCCATTTTCTTCTATCAATAAAGACTTCCACTTCTTCCCAGTGTTATAAGTAGCTTTTAGAAAGCGTGAACCGATTCGTATTACAGTTTGTGGGGAACGCTGAGGGTTAAGACTTGAACGTCAGGTTTTGCAATTCTCTTTTGAACTTGCCACCTGCAAACATTTTGGACACTCTTCCTACCAACAAACTTAAAACGAAGAATTGTGTTGTTCTAAACATGATTTTGATTTCATGATTTGAGATCATAAAGTAACACTTTAACCCTTTCAAATATTGTATTGTAAAGTCATAGTTAAAGCAAGAAAATGGCAAAAAACAAAACAAGACATGGTTTTAGTCCATATTATCCCGAGCGAAAAGCTCGGCCTAGGCCCTCCAGGGGCTGTTGTGCCATTGCAAGTAAGTAAGTAAGTATCCCATTTTTCTTAGGGTGGTCAGCAATCAGCGCATTAAAATCTTTGCTAAATGGGCATGACCCGCATTGGGCAGTGATATTATTACAAACAATATATCTGCGCTATGTGCGACGTATTTGTAACATTCCCATGGACCGGCCGATTTTGGTGAAAATTCGTGTACCTGGTATTTTTATGAGCCAAAGAACACATTTTTTGCTTTCATTTTTTTTAGTAAAATTTTTCCAGAATTCTTTCTTATACCGGGGGGGAAAAAAACAAGAGATTTCCAAATTTGGTCCTTTACAATTTATCTGGATTAGTTTTTGAATACAACATCAATCAATGTGGCCGCCGTTATTGACCAAAGTAAAATGCGGCTTTTTTTCTGCTGAGTTTTCCATCACTTTTTCGAGCATCTCAGGCGGTACAGCGATAATCTCTCGGCACGAATTTTCGCCTTGAGATCGTCAATCGTCTGAGGCTTGCTGGCTGGCGTACACTTTGCTGATTTTTAAATAACCTTACAAAAAGAAGTCTGGAGTGGTCAAACCTGGAGATCTGGGTGGCCAGTCAATATTGCCATTTTTTGACACCACACGTCCAGTGAAGTTTTGTTGCAGTGCGGCATAGCGCACCTTATTGTTGGAACCAGTAACCGTTCAGACCTTTTTCACACACTTGTTTGGCAGCGGCAGACATAATAAGCCATCATCCATCGATATCGATTCCCATGGACTGTTTCGCCTTCTCTAAAGAAAACTGGCCCAATGATGGTTTCGGCGCAAACGCCGGCCCAAGCATTCACTTTTTTGGTCATGCTGGTGGTGTTTCATGGATTGGATCTCGTGTGGATTTTCCGTTCGCCGAATGCGGCAATTTTCCTTAACGTTAACGGCGCCAAAGAGTATGAAAAGGGACTCGTCGGTCATCAAAATTTCCTTCCCAAAAACAGGGTTCAGTGGCAACTATTCGAGCGACTGTTTGGCCGTCTTCCAAACGGCGTTGAGTGTAATATTCTTTGAGTCAATTGCACTTTATATGGAAACATATGCAAAGCATCCTTCAAAATGCGCCGCAAGGTGGTGCCATTGACGCCAAAATGCTGAGCGCGGTGACGATACGACACATGTGAGTTGTCGGCAACACTCTCTCTCACCGCTCCAGCCAGCAGTTCATTGGAACGTTTTGGGCTTGAACGGCTTTTCGACGATCTCCCACAGTCCCGTGCTCAACAAAATTCGACAACAAACGACAAATAGTGCGGTCAAACGGTGCTTGTTGGTCACGATAGTTTCGACGTTAAGCACGCGTTGAGTTAACCCAACTCAACGAACGACTATTTTCAATGTATAGCGTCACTATTTCGGTGCGTTGTTTCATGGTTAAAATTGTACCGAGTTGACGTTTCAAAAACATGTTTTATTCAAATCAATCGATTGATGTTAAATGTTAAAATTATTCAATGTTTACATACCGACACTAAAGATGGCGTGCGCACCCTGTATGCTTCTTGGTAGGCCGTAGGCAGCAAAACCAACAAGAGATAAATTGCCACCGCGCCGTTCGGAATCGGGTATTAAACTCTATAGTAAGTCCCACCAAGTATGGCATCATAGCGGGCCGTTCTGGCCTAAGTGTGTTTTCTGGACAGCCACGCAACCAACCGACAGTCAGCCTGTCGCTAGCCCTGACATCTGTGCCAAATGTCACATCAAAATAATCATTAGTGTTTAGTATACGCTTGTCTTTCTGAAGTACAAAAAGTGCATTCGGCGATTTTCACAATGAGTGAAATTATTCAACCAAGAAGTTCCATTAAATTTTGTGTGCGGAATCAAATTTCTGATGCCGAAACGTTCAGAATGTTGCAAAAGGCCTTCGGTGATAATTGTATGTCGCGAGCAAGTGTTTTTGATTGGTACAAATTGTTCAAAGATGGTCGAGAACGCGTTGACGGCGAACCACGTCCAGGACGGCCATCAACATCAACTGATGATCAACACGTCAATAAAATCAAGGAATTGGTGCTCGAGAATCGACGATTAACAGTCAGAGACCTTACTGGCATCGTTGGAATATCGGAAGGATCAGTGAAAACCATTTTAAAACATAATTTGGGTCATCATAAGAAGAGTGAATGCACGATTGGTTCCAAAATCACTGCATTGGTTTTACGAGACCATTTTGCCAAAAATTCGACTGATATCGTTCCGCAACCACCCTACCACCCTATTCGCCTGACTTAGCACCGTGTGACTTTTGGCTACTTTCTAAACTCAAAAAACCGCTTCGTGGACACCGTTTTGAGTCAATTGAAGACATTAATCATGAATCGCTAAGCGCATTGAAGGCTATTCCGGAAATTGACTTTAACAACTGTTTCGAGAATTGGAAAAAACGTTGGCACAAGTGTATTGGGGCCGGAGGGGATTACTTTGAAGGGGACGAAATAGATTTGGAAGAATGAATAACAAAATTTGAAATTATGAACAAAGTCTTACTAACTTTTGCCCACAGTAGTAAATGATTTTTTTTTTCCAACCAAGTACATTTTCTTGGCCTAAATAGGCTTACTTACTTACTTAGCTGGCACTACAACCGATGATCGGTCTTGGCCGCCTCTAATAGGCCTAAATAGGCAGTCATAGAATGAATACTTTGAGCAGTTAAAAAAATTATTGATAAACCTTGACTAAGTACAGAAAAGTTAGAGAAGAGAGCAGAAATAATGAATTAATTGGATTTTATGCAGAATAGACTAGGAAAGAATCGTTCAAATTGTAACAGGGGAAAGAGTAAGTGAGTATTTCGTATTTCCATTAAGTTATACAAATATAATATAAGTAAGAATACAATTTGCTATTAATCTCGCCCAATTCGATGGAAGAGCTAAGCAAACATACGAAACACAATACATAAAGGCGCCGCCAAGAGCGGCTTAAGCGCGCTAGCAACACGACCGGCAACAATCAGCAGCGAGCGCAACACAACAACTGAAATTGATAAGAAATAAAAATGAATCGTGTGGTGCTGCGATGCACAGCCAGCGAGCACTAGACAGCAGCAGCAGTAGCAGCAGCAGCAGCAGCAGCAGCAACAAGAAGCAGTAGCATGTGCTGTTGACTGAATGCATACCCGCAGCGACCACCATCACCAACACCACCATCACCACCTGCACCACCATCACCACCATCCCCACCTTCACCAACTTGTGCAAGGAGCAGTTCATAACTACCATAAGAAGAAACAAGACCCCTGGCAATAGTAGCAACAACAAGTATGTAGCAAGTACATTGCACGCATATTTGCAGTGATGTGCTCGTCGTCGTCGTTGTCGTCGTTGTCGTCGCCTTGGTTGTCGTCGTCTTGGTTGTTGTCGTTATCGTTGGTGAGCGATGCACAAAAATTGGCAATCTGCAAACAGTCGTCACACATAAATAAAAGTGGTTTTTCCCTAATATTGGGGATTCGTTGGTTGCTCGGTTGGTTGGTTAGTTTAGTTTAGTTGGCCGCAAGCCAGCAGCCAGCAGCCAGCTGCCAGCTGCATGTGAGCAAACAGCGATGCGCTCAGGTTAGAAATTTGCGATGTATTTCCGCGAGCTTGACATACGCGATGGCTGATTATGCTCAGCAATGGCAGCTAAGTGCTTAGCTTTTTATTGTCTATTAAGTGCGCGCGTTTTCCTGCATTTAATGACTTTATAAGAAGCTTGTGGTCGCTTCATGACTTCACGCCTCTTTATTCAGGTATTTGACATTTATCCATTTGCTTTTTCTTTTCTTGTTTTGTAATTGTTGTGTTTCCTATTACAATCACTAATACTTGTTATTACTATTATTGTTTTTGTATTATTTTTATTGCTTTTGTTCTTGCTAATTTGTATGATGTTGTCATCATCTCTTTATTATTTTTATTATTTCTCTTTTCTTTTTTGTTTTTGTTTTTGTTTTGATTTTCGGTTTTCAGTTTTCGGTTTTCGTGCTTATTGAATTTTTATTACATTCATTTTAATTGTTTCGCCGCTCTCTTTTGTTCTCTTCAAGATTTTCTTGCGATTGAACGAAGCCAGCGCCGCTGACTGCACTGCTGCTGCACAGTGGCTGAGGCAGCGGAAAGCATATTGGAATATTGCATGGATTATTTCATGATTTCTAATTGGCAATGGTGATTTCTTTACTTTAACCAATGAAGGACTTCAAATTTGAAGAACAAACTTTTAAAAATATAGATAATTGCTGAAAAAATTGTAGTTGTTGGTGGAAAATATCCGACTGAAAGAAATTTTAATGGTAAGAAGTTCACTGAATTTGAGCAGATTCAATTTCATTTGATGAGAAACCTTCGTTACGGACCAAGTTCACATTTTGGCCTCAGTGAGCCGACTCATTTTGACGTCCACAGGCAAAAGGAAGTACAGGAAGTGGAGAGAAGAAAAGTTACGTGGGGCGAGATTTTCTATTTTGTTAAAAATTCCTCGAAAAACAAACAAATTTTAACGTACAAAATTTTATTTAGAATAATAATAGAAAAGTAAACGAAACGTGTAAAAATGAGTAATTGGAACTTCTTCTTACTTTACTTTTAATGGCACAACAGCCCATGGAAGGGGTAGGCCTAGCTTTTTAGTAGGGCGAGATTTTCTACAAACAAAAATTTTAACGTACAAAATTTTATTTAGAATAATAATAGAAAAATAAACGAAACTTGTAAAAATGAGTAATTGGAACTTCTTCTTACTTTACTTTTAATGGCACAACAGCCCATGGAGGGCCTAGGCCGAGCTTTTCGCATCGACTCATGTTGAGCGTGTAATATTTGTACATGAATGGAAGGGACCTACAGTTTAATGCCGAATCCGAACGGCGAAGTGAAAAGCTTTTTTCATAGGCAATTTTTACTCTTGTAGGTAAGCCCATTGCCTGCCAAGAGGTGAGGTGGTGCCGTGTGAAAAAATTATTTTTTCTACTTTTTGATTTTGTCTGTGCCGATATTCGAACCCCGGACACTCTGCGTAACAGTCCAACGCACTACCACTACGCCACAGGGACCACATTGGAACTTCTGCTTGCAGTAAATATTTGTACTACGCAAAAAAAAGGTGGTAAGCATCAAAAATGAGGCGACGGTTTTCAGACCACTTTTTAGTACAAATATGAGAGAGTGAACTTCTGTGAAAATAAGTCGGCACGCTGAGGCTAATATGAATATGGCCATAGCAAATATATTTCAATTACAAAAATTGTTTTCGTCTTAATTTTCAATTAAATTTAAAATTTTTAAGCACAATAAATATTTTATAGATTATAATTTTTGGCTTTTCTGCTGACTTCCATCAGGCTGTAATGTAGTTAACAAAGCTTTCCAGTATAGAAAACAACCAACTCCCATTGCCCATAAACCATTCATGTACATATATAATACGCAGAACATGAGTGGATGCGAAAAGCTTGGCCTTTGGCGCAACATGCGGTCATATTCGACACTGCTAAAAATGAACTTTATTGTGGTAAAGGCTTAACACTTGCCACAATGGCTATCTATCTCTCTATCGGTGTCCTGTTTGATCACGTTCACTCTCTCATTCTCCCTTCTTCTTCCTCACACCTATCAATCTTCCTTCCATTCAACACAATGCTCTGCATTCATAGGGGTACACCCTGTGTGTTGAATGTAATAATAAAAAAAAAAGAAAACAATCAAACATCGGATTAATAAAATTTATATTTTTATTGCGCAAGTACGCCATACCAGACTTTTGTTTACACTTTGCTTAGCAGTATCTCTGACTCTTGTTTCTCTCCCGCTAGTGAAAACGTAGTATAGCCAATCAGATCACAGCATAGAGTCTTCTATGACTTACATGCGCAGTGAGTGGATTTCATTTTGGACTAAGTGTTTTCTATCATTCTTGCATGCCTACCTGGCTCTAAAGGTTTATCAGTGCGATTTCACAGCTAGACTTAAAAAAGGGAGCCCGCATTTTTAACTCACTTAATAGAGACCGATTGCTTGACGACTATTTGATACAGTTTAGCGAATAATTTAGCAGCTTATTTGGTGGTGAATTATTTGGAATCGTATGCTTTTAAATAGTGAAATCTTTCTTCTTGTATTATCGATGAACTAAGAAAAATTATACAAAAGGATTTGAAAAAAAGTGGTCGCTGTGGCGTAGTGGTAGTGCGTTGGACTGCTACGCAGAGTGTCCGGGGTTCGAATCTCGACACAGGCAAAATCAAAAAAAAAAGTAGAAAAAATAATTTTTCTACACGGCACCACCTCTTGTCAGGCAATGGCAAACCTACAAGAGTAAAAATTGCTATGAAAAGCTTTTCCTTCGCCGTTCGGATTCGGCTTTAAACTGTAGGTCCCTTCCATTCATGTACAAATATAACACGCACAACATGAGTGGATGCGAAAAGCTCGGCCTAGGCCCTCCATGGGCCATCAAAAGTAAAGTAAGTAAGTATTTGAAAAAGTCCTTCCACATTTGAGCGTACTTGTTACAAAATTCACAAAGAAACACAATTAGAGTTTTCGCTGATCTTTTCTTGTTAGGTATACAATTTCAGTATACAATTGCGAAAAGCTCGGCCTAGGCCCTCCATAGGAATAGAGCTATGGTAAAAGAGAAGTATGCAAAGAGGCAGGGTTTGGAATTTTCAAAGTCACATTGCTATAACTTGTAACTCTAGGACAACTTCTCCCAATACATAGTTTCCACTCCTAAGGTGTACTCAAACCACTGTGCGCCTTCGCCAATTAACGCCTTTGCAGAGAGTCACAGACAGCACAGAAATTTTGATGCTGCTGCCGGTGCTGCTGCCACCGTCACTGCTGCTGATAATGAAAAACTGTTTTGGTTTTTTAATTGCTTGGTGGTTTTTTTTATGTTTTTTTTCGGTAACTAGTGGTTTTGAAAACAGAAAGCGATGAATGAAATAATCATTAAAAAAAAGGGGCGCGCGCACAAAAGAAAATCTTTGCTAAATATTGAGAATCAAAACAAACACGACGACAATACATACATACTATGATGATGATGATGGTGGCGGCGTTGTTGGTGATGCTAACGCTGACGCTGGCGCTGGCGCTGACTGAGCCCGGTGTAAAAGAGAGCTGGGAGAGGGAAGGTGTGGAGCGAAATGTGCAAGGTGGCGGCAGCGTACTCTCTTTTTTTGTTTACTTTTCTTTTACTTTTCGTTGTTGTTCTTTGCGTGCAATTGATTAGAAAATTGCCGAAGGATGCGTTCAAATATATTTTTCAATTGTTTTTTTCTCTTTTGCGGTTATTTTTGGCGCAAAATCTTCGAACATTTTCCGATTCATATTTATGTAGGTATTTATTTAAATTTCAATGTGACACTTACCTTTGGATTTGTCCACATTTTTATTCTCTGCATCAGTGCGTTGTGGTGCTTACATTGATATGGACTAGAATAGTGTAAGTTTTGTTGTGGTTGTGGTTCTTGTTGTTGGTGCACATTATGCCATGGATTTGTTGCTGTTGTTGTTGTTGTTGTTTTGGGTTTTAACGAATTTTTTAGCAGATTTTGTGTTACAGTTTTCAGTTCACACCTCCTCAATTTGGGCATTTAGCTGATTTGAACAAATAGAGTGGTTCGATAAGCTTTTCTTTTGTTTTTTTTTTGTACCAATTTCTGTTTAATTTTTTAGAAATTCTTTTTCCATCACTCACGCTTCAATTTATATTGTTTTTTATTGTTATACTTCGAATAAAAATTTTATATGCTGCTAAAAAAAAAGCTTCTGTTTCACTGTTTTTTGACAAAAATTCAATTTCAATTACATATCTTCTAACGCTTTTCTTCAATATTATTAAATTTTATTATTGTATTAATATTATTTAATGACAACGTCTTGTAGTATCTCAAACGTATGTAATCATCTTACGTAGTTTTTATCGTGGTCGTTGTTGTGATTGGTTTGGAACACATTCTATTTACGCGCGTGTGTGTGTGTGTGTGTGTGTGTGTGGAATTTCCGTTATTAGTATTCATTCCTTCTGATAACTTGAAGTGCAGAGTTCATACTGGATTTACTATTGAAAAGTTTCTTTTCTGACTTTGGCAGAAGCGCCAACCAAATTGTTGTTGTAGTAAATGTACATGCACTACACACTCTGCCTCTGCCTCTGCTTCTACTTCTGTTTCTGCTTGTTATTGTTGTTTTGTGTATAAAAAAGACCGATTGTGCCTTCGGATCTTCGTAGAAACAGCTAAACCTACGAATCGTTCGTAATGTAACGAATACATTCGTTTTGGCTTCGTCGGTTCGTGTAAAAATTTACACTACTTTACACTATTGTTGAGAGTTGGTGTGATTTGTTGTTGCTTTTAGTGTTTCACCACTTTTTATTATATTTCTGCTCAGTCCAGTACCTACAATACATACATACATACATCCATACATACATCATAAAAGCCCAAGCAACAAAACCAAAGTGCACAACCAACTCATACACAAACACACACACGCATATACGAGTACTACATTCATGCACTATTCGCACTCGGTTTTTTGTGCAGTGGCGTATGTGGTGAAATGTTATTGGGATATACCATAGAAAGCAGGTTAAATCCGTGCCAGTGTTTGGTTATCATTTTCAAGTTGAGAGAGAGAGAGAGAGAGAGAGACAGAGAGAGAGAGAGAGAAAGAGAGAGAGAGAGAGAGAGAGAGAGAGAGAGAGAGAAAACCCAAACTCTAAGCATAAATGGGAAAGAGAAAGGACTTAGTTAGTTTGATGAATGTTAAAGGAGACCAAATTCACTAGCATCAGTTTGATTTCTGTACATGCCTAGGTCGCTGTGGCGTAGTGGTAATGCGTTGGACTGTTACGCAGAGTGTCCCGGGTTCGAATCTCGGACGGGCAAAATTAAACACAAAAAAAAAGGAGCAAATTTAATTTTTCTACACGGATTCGGTATTAAACTGTAGGTCCCTTCCATTCATGTACAAATATAACACGCACAACATGAGTGGATGCGAACAGCTCGGCCTAGGCCCTCCATGGGCTGTTGTGCCATTAAAAGTAAGTCCAGTAAAAATGCTTAGTACAAATATCTACTACCAGACAAAACTTGTGAGCGCACTATGAAAACTGTATTGCCAAAACTGGAAGCCAAGAAGATTGTCCTAAGATCGGAACAAACAGTGGGCATGAGACTTTCATCGATTTCGCTATGACAGGCAACACACCAGATTCATAGGGTAACTAGGCCTGATCAACGAATATGCATCAAAATTGTGATCGATGGTAGACACCAGTTATTAGGCATTAATATTTAAGGAGTTATTGCTGACTTAATCAGGATTCATTTGCGGTTTTACCATGGATTGAAGCCGTTACCCTTACCGTTTCCGATTTGTTGGCGATTCATTCCCATTACCGTTACCACAACTGGTCACGGTTACCAAAACATCGTTACTGGCAACTAAATGTAGTACCAACTTCTTGAAAATGCCATCTCAACACTTTCCAAATTTCAGATAATAGTTGGGTATACTTTTTCCAATAACGCATTTGTTTAAGTATAAGAGTTCCAACAACATGAGTGGATGTGAAAAGCTCGGACTATGTCATCCATGGGCTGTTGTGCCATTAAAAGAAGAGAAAAAATATTAAGAAATAGTTCCACACTTTTCAATTTTTCATTAACGGTAACATACGAGTACAGGTATACCGTTACCGATATCATCTCTTTACCGTTACCGATATCATCTCTTTACCGTTACCTTTATTATTACCGACATTCGTTTCACATTTTATTAAGTACAGTAACCATTGCCGGTTATGCTATGCTAAAGCAATCGCAACCATCCAAGAATTAAGTAGCACGCCACTGATTTTTTTTTGTGATATAACGAGCAGCCAGCAACGCAACCAACACTACGAACCAACTAACTATTTATAATATAGTATAAAGTTGGCCGGCTGGTTGTTGTTTCAGTTGTCGGCTGTTGGTAGGTGGTGGTGGTGATGATGATGATGATGATGATGATGATGATGATGATGATGATGATGATGATGATGATGATGATGATGATGCTGTTGTTGTTTGTTGTATCGATTTCGGGTTTAGGTAAAGCGCGCGCTACGCTTGAAAGTTTTTGAATTTGAAAATTATTATTTTAAGTACCTTGTACTATACATACTTACTCGTAGATTAATGCATTTTAGATTAGGTCATGCGCAGGTTTTGTGGTCAGTGACGTTCTTCATATTCAGAGCGTTGCTTAGAAGACGAAAAGAAGAAAGCGATGGCTCAAAATACCGGCGTTAGGCAGAACAGAAAAATCCCTGCTAAGCGTGTTTGGCTTAATGGGTTGCCATTAGGTTCACAAATGTCTTTGATTCCAATGGTTTTCGCGACGAAAATGTAATCATCGTTAAAAAATTTGAAGAATTGTAATCAATTTTCTTCCCTTCCCTTCATTTTCTCTTCTCCTCTATCTGGGCAAAGTACTATGGTCCGAAAGACTGAATGTTTAGGTTTAAATGGCTGCCAGTGGGTGCCCAAAAAAGCCCATACTGTGATATTCTAGGGCGCTAGATCCCTATCCCTCTACTTCAGGCCGTTTGAACCATTGGGTTAGTTAGGAATATGACTAATATTGGTGTTAGATTAAATTTAGAGGTCGTCTGGATGGATACCTTCCATAGCACTCAGTCTTTCGGACCATAGTACTTTGCCCAGATAGAGGAGAAGAGAAAATGAAGGGAAGGAAAGAAAAATGATTACAATTCATCAAATTTGTTAGTTTCTTTAATAAATCTGCGAAGATCAGGTAGGGGAATAGAGTGAGCTGAACTCATCTCCAAGACATCGCTACCCATTAGGCGTACAATAACACAGAAAGTGCTCTGAGGTATCTTTTTCCTTCTCAAAGCAGGATAAACAAGTCGCAGGATCGGCAATGACACCCATTTGTTGGTCATATGTTGACCACATGCATTGTGACCAGTGTACCCACCAGGGTACGCAGATCGTTTCTAGTCAAGCGATGAAGAAACTCAACTGTTCTCCTGTTAGGCTCTTTCAGAAAGAACTTCGAAGTTTTGCAGGAATAAACACTGGACCTTCGTTTTCATGAGCATGGATCCATGGATTCGTTGATCTATTGCATGATTCGTGCCCAACTGATGCCCAATGATTGGTCACGGTTGGCCAAATCATCAGCAATTTCGTTGCCAGGCACGCCAAAGTGTCCTAGCAATCATACTTATAAGTCATAACTTATTTAGCCTCGCGACACTGTTAGGTTGTGCCTAACAATCGCTTACAATCATCGAAAAGTTAGCGGGGTTTTCTCAGGCTTTTAGTGCACCCTGTCTGTAATAGTAGACTTCTATCCATTTTCAGCGACAACCGTTTTCAATTATCCAGCAAGCTACATTCAAAACAGCAAAAATTACTGCTTGGAAGATCGTTGTCATTTCAACTATAGTGAATAGGGGTATCCAAGGGTACCAACCAAAACCGGTTCCAATTATCATTTTAGCCCCGTCTATATTAGAAAATATACGTAAAACCTCTGACAATCGCATTTGGATTGCTCTATTAATTTCGCCCAGGATATTCCACGTTATATTTTCTGCCGCATTTGAAGTGGGGCACAAGACTGTCAAGACCGACATCGAAATCAATGGGCCTCTAACTCCGATAACTGGCGTTGAATCCAGCTGTATTCCGTGTCAATTTAATCAGGCCAAAGTCCTTTGCAATGTTGGTGATTAGTCAAGTCTGTGGACAAAGTTGTCTTGGTTGTTTTTTCCATACGTGAATAAGGGCTGGGCACTTGCATAGAAGAGGAGTCACAGTTTCCTATTCTTTCTTGTTGCTACAGCTCCTGCAGTGTTTTCTATATAAGAAAACTGAGTCTTTCTGCGTGTCTTCCAATGCGACAATGTCGTCTCAGTCAAGTCAAGTAACTGTACTTAAAATTTGTGTGTCTGTTAGTAGAAGTGCCTTCGTACGTCGACTATTCAGCTTTGGCCAAATGAGTCTCGATATTTTGCAGGTTGGTTCTAGCGTTCACCTTTCATTCGCTTGTTTTACTGCAGCGGAGAGCAGCAATAGCTTGCAAGTTGCCATCATTTCTATGCACCAACAACAAACTAACTTGCTCATTCGTATACCATTTTTCTATCCTCTCTCCGTTCAATTCCGATCCTCGGCTATATATATATGTACTTATATATCCTCGACTATCATAGAGTTGGTCCTGTTTTGTGATTGAGTGTCAATGCTGAAGGTAGCGTGCAAAAGAATCCTTCAACATCCAGCCAATAGTTTGAATTTGAGCTGTAAAATGATACCGAAAGAAATGAGAAAGAGAGAGGGAGAGAGAGAGAGCGAGAGAGAGGGGGGGGGGGGGAGAGAGAGAGAGGGAAGGAGAGAGAGAGAGAGAGGGAGGGAGAGAGAGAGAGAGAGAGTTAAGAGAGCGTGAGATAGCGTGAGACAGCGTGAGTTGATTGAAGGCACCAACAACATTTCCAACACTGGGCGTTATTGTCGGTTATGAATGCTGTTAGCAGAAATAAGTGCACTTAGAGCAACGGAGTGGACCAACATGGCGGCCAAAAAAGAAATGAGGACTTGTTGGGGCTGTGTGTGTGTGTGTGTGTGTGTGTGTGTGTGTGTGTGTGTGTGTGAGTGTTGGGTATTGCTCGTATCAAAAATGAAAATGCAGTTCAGTTTCTGCAGCAGCAACAACATTAAAGTTGTTCTCGTTCTCGTTATCGTTCTTCTTCTTCTTCTCCTTCTTCTTCATGTTCGTTTCATTTCAAATGAACGAAAGCATTAACGAACGAATTGCCTAACGACCGACAACGATGCCGATGTTTTCCAACTAACAACCATGCGATTATTTTCCCAACAGCACTTAGCTACCAACAGCAACTGCAGCTCAATGTGTGGTGTTGCTATTGCTGTTGTTGCTGCCTGCAGAAACTGAATGCTCAAGTATTACAAGAGTCAGCAATAACGAAAAAGAAAAACCAACGAACGTTAGTTCACATTCCAGCATTCGTTGGGAGCGATACGCTCAAGAGGAACGAAAGCATTAAAGTAAATTAATGTTGTTCAGTTGTTGTTGCTGCTGTTGTTGTTGCTACTTCTTGTTCCATCATTTGAAATACACACAGCGGCAACAGCAAAAGTTGTTGTCGCTGCAATAGTAGCGGCAACAGCAGCAGCAACATTTCAACATTTGAGTATGGCATCATTTGTGTTGTTTGCTGTTGCTATTGCGTGCATTGTTAATGTTGTTTGTTGTTGTTTGTTGTTTGTTGTTGTTGTTGTTGTTGCTGTTGCTGTTTGTAAATTGCGCGAGACTTTTATAACATCGCATTGAACCGAACGAGGGTAACAGCAACAGAAACAGAAACAGCAACAGCAACAGAAACAAACAGCACCAGGCAGTAGCTTAGAAATTTTCACAACATCTACAACGACCATCATCATCGTCATTATCATCATCAGCAGCAACAACTACAGCAACTTCAACTTCAGCAGTGAAGTGAGGTCTTGTGTGTTGCCGCTGCCAGCGCCGCTGCCATTGCTGGTGATGTGGCTATGGCTGTTGCTGTGCCTTGCTCTGATGCCGAATGTTGAATGGCGTGAATGTGAATTGTTTGAGCGATCTGCTTTACGAGTTTTTCTTTTTTTGTTTTTTTTTCTTATATCCAACCATTATAACCAGCAACAAAAAAGAAGCCGACGATAACGAGATGGCGACAATGAAGAAGTAGAAACTTATGAAGAGCATAGCGCAAAAGCAAGCAAAGAAAAGACGAACAAAATAAAATGTAATGGAAAAGCTTAAGTTGAGACATGCAAACTTAAGTGCTCTACAAGTCTCGAACAGTTTTGGAGATTTCCTCAAACGAGAACTGCTGATTTTTTGCTATTCGATTTTAAGATAATCACGTTTGGGATTTGGCGAATATTAGCAGCAAGAAGAAGCTCACCGAGGCTTCCTTGAGATCAAGCGTTGACTAATTCTTGCCAACAGGTGTTACTACGGGCTCAGTAGGCAATTGAGAAGCAGACCGACGAAAATAACGCTCTATAAGTCCCTTATCCTTCCCCGTCCTAATGTATGGCGCAGAGACGTGGCCATTGACCATCAATGATGAGAGGCTGTTAAGAGCGTTCGAGAGGAAGATACTATGGTCCAGTATGCGTGGACGACGTGTATCGAATAAGATGGAACGATGAGCTGTATGAGCTGTACGCCGACACTGACATAGTCAAGCGTATAAAACTCCAGCGGCTTCGCTGGCTGGGTCATGTTGAGTGAATGGAAGAAAGCGCTCCGGCTAGAAGGGTCTTTTATTCGAGCCACGATGGGGGAACACGCAGAATAGGACGTCCTAATCTCCGTTGGAAAGACTAGGTACAGGGCGACCTCACTGCACGCGGCCTTATCAACTGGCGCCAGCCCGCGCATAGCAAAGGCGACTGGCGAAGCTTTGTAGAGGCGGCCAAGACCGATCATCGGTTGTAGTACCAGTTAAGTAAGTAAGTAAAAGGAAGCTCACCAAACGGTTTTGAACCAATTAAAAAAGGCTGGCTATTCCAAAATATATTTGGGGTGTCGCCCATAATCTGAGTGAAAAAAATCGTACAGACCCCATTTCAGCATGTGAATCTCTTCTGACACGGAATGATCTCGAAGCAATTTTACATATGGTAGATTGGTTACTGATGGTGCAAAATGGATAACGTATGATAATAATGTGCGAAAAATATCATGGCACAAAACGAGATGTGCCTGCCCAAACTGACGCCAAGCCAGAACTGACGCCAAGGAAGGTTTTGCTTAATGTTTGGTGGGATTTCAAACGTCCTGTGTACTACGAGCTGCTACCGCGTGGCCAAACGCTTGATTCAGTACTGTACTGTCAACAATTGACAAGATCGAATGAAGCGCTCATGGCAAAAACATCCAGAATTAGTCAACCGAAAGGGCGTCGTCTTTCATCACGACAACGCTAGACCACACAGTTCTTTGGTGACCCGCCAAAAAACGGAGGGAGCTTGGCTGGGAAGTTTTAATACATCCACCATAGAGCCCAGACCTTGCTGACCCATCGGATTCTCATTTGCTTCACTCGCTGCAGAATTATCTTAATGGTGTAAAGTTGAATTCCCACGAGGACTACAAAAAGGTCTTGTCCTAGTTTTTCGAACAGAAACCCCAGGAATGCTCTGTACCAATCATAGGCACATGTCATAAGCCTTCTGTAACATTTTCTTAACGATTCGGTACACGAAATTCCATTTGCAATACAAAATTTGACATAAAATTAAATATAATAACGGGTGAAGCAGAAAAATTTTATAATTTTTACAGAGATACTAAACACCAACGAACAGTCCGATTTCACTCAAATAAAGTTCAGTTTATTCAGGATTTTTCTTAACGTTCTAAAGCTAGAAACTGGACAGTACGTTCGTTGACTACTGCATACGCTTGGTTCCAATGATTTGAGAATTCTATATCATTTTTGGAAATTTTCTTTGTTTTCCTTAGGGTTTGCTTCATTATACTTAGTAGGGACATAAATACTGTTACAACATTGAACACACCCATTCCAATAGTAGAATTGTTTAATTGAAATTTAAACAGGAGAACTGAGCGGCGCGCTGATAAGTTTCAGTGAATTTATAGAACATCAGTCATGATGTTTATAGGACTTTCTTTTTTATAGAACTAATAACACTGTCCAACAAAAGATACTTTATTAAAAGGAGGTAGAGTAAATCTCATCGATTTTTCGATGCTGAATATGAATCAGAATTTTTCAATCATCCACATTTTTCGAGAAAAACCGAAAAATATCGAAAAAATAACTATTTTGTTTTTAGTTTTCGACCTCAAATTCTCTTAAACTTTATGTGATAGTAAATGCTGCTCTCAGATTAGTGTCCAGCATTGAAAATTCCATGAGAATCAACCTACCCTGGCTAAAAATACTTAGTAGGGACATAAATACTGTTACAACATTGAACACACCCACCCATTCCAATAGTAGAATTGAACATACCCTTTTATTACCACATGGTTTATGAAAGCTAACCTCGATAGCGTTAGTCTCTGACGGGAATTCAAAATTGTATCAGCTTTCACCATGGAGTGGTGAGATAATGAGAACCGTAAAGCTGTTATAGAACTTTTTAAGTGTGAAATGAAAAGGCGATAAAAGCGCTCCGCCCATTCGGCATTAGTCGCATGTTTGTCTACCGGTGCATAAAACTGTTTGAGGAGACTAGAGATATTAAAGACCGAGTCCGATCGGGCCGTCCACGTACAGTTCGCACGCCGCAAGTCATCAATGCCGTCAAATCAAGAATTCAACGAAATCCGCTCCGAAAACACAAGATCATGGCCCGTGACATGAATATCACGCAGAAGGCCAAAAGTCGAATTATTTCTGCGAACAAGAGGTCAAAACATCGGCCAAAGTTTACCAAGAAACCATTTTGGAAGCTGTTGTGAAGCCACTTAGCCATTCCCTGTTCCAAAACCAGCAGCGGACTTTCCAGCAGGATTCTGCGCCTGCCCATAAGGCTAAGACGACCCAGACCTGGCATCAAAACATTTTCGCAGCTTTCATTAGCTCTGAAGAATGACCGTCTGGCAGCCCTGATCTGAACCCATTGGATTACAAATTATGGACAGTTTTAGAGGACATGGCTTGCCACAAAAGATACGATACCCCAACATTGATTCTCTGAAGACTGCTTTGATTCGCGATGTCAGCACTTTTCCAACGCACGAGGTGCGTGAAACTTTGGACGATTGGCCAGTGCGATTGACTTAAAGCGTGCTTGAAGGCCAAAGGCGGGGCATTTCGAATAAGTAATTGCTTTTTGTATACAATATGGTAAGTATAACATATATCAATGAATACATTTTTAAAAAATTGGCCCAAAAAAATAAATTTCTTTTAATTTTATAACAATAAATGTGTGTAACAGTATTTATGTCTTTTAGGACCATTGTGACATTATTTTCGTTATACCATGCCATAGCTGACCTGGAGTAATGACTTGTGGCAAGGCCTGGCCAAAACAAAACGGTTCCTTTGTGCTGTCCAATTAATGGTGGAAGTTGATTTTGCAGGCATTCTTCTATATAAATTCTGGAGTTAATTGTTGCTGTCGTAATGAACGCCTTGCTCCGTAGACTGCAGCTGCAAATAGCTTGCCGAACCATGAAGCGTTTGGCAAATTTGGTATATTTTACTTGAGAATATTTTCTGCGTGTTGCACCCCTATTCTGTGTTGTGAAATAGGCATTCCCAGGCGACTGGTTGAAGTCTGCCTTATAGTAGGTCTCATCATCGAGATGAGATGAGAATTGCCTAACCAATCGAATTTAGTTAGGCAATTGTCATACAGCTTTCGGGCACGTGTGTTGGCTATTTTTTCTTTTGCTTCCGACCGGTCAGGTACTTTCTGCTGTTTGTAGGTCCTTAATCCTTGACTTCGCTTATATCGCATTACAGTTGACTGCGATGTACCAGCTGCAGCTGCAACATCTCGAGTCGACCTCGTGTGATTAGCCCGATATGTACTTCTGGGTTATTTGGAGCCTTTTTTCTGCCTGACCCTTCGGTTCTGCAGATGGAGTTACCCGTGTTGTAGTTGTTTATGACGTTGTAAACCGTCGCTAAACTCCCTGTGCTTTTCCTGGCAATGCTTAGTCCAGACTTCGTCTTATCAGTCCAGTATTAATTTGCAGCGCTGTTCTTGTTGGCTCGTCATGTTGACTTAAGTAGATCCAAGATGAAAATGATTAACATAGAAAACAAAAGGCTGCACTATTTACAGATACTTTCACTTGAAGATAACGGGGGTTCTAAATCTTGACAATTGCATATATTGGATACGTAAAAATTCTAAAATTTAACTGGTTTTATTTTTGTTGGCACCTTTCTACAAAAATGTTCATATTGCACTGATTATTTTAGTGTAGGGTATAAAAATAAAATTATATTATTTATACTATATACAATTTCACATATACACGCACACGCACACTCACACTGACACTCACACTTATGCAACACAAACAGCCAGAAAATTGTATACTCGTTATAACGAAGAGCCTCGTTACATACGAACCTACATAAAGACAGATATTTTTGCTGCAGAACAGAGAGAACAGAATAGATAGGCAACATATACATTCGAACATATAATGGGTGAGGCATTTGTAAATATCAGATAATGGAGCTAATGAAAATCCTGCCTCTCAAAATCGTTTATTCATCGTCTGTTAATAAAACAAAGTTAGGCAAATCATTTTGAACTCGGCTCCTCACATTCAAAGCTGCCTTCAATGGATCGATAGTTAACTGAGGATAGATAACTGAGGAAAATTTTTAGAAAATGTAACAAGTATTGAGCTTTCGGGTATTGTAACCAGGTTCGGCATAATACTTGGATTAAGGTGGTCGGTGGTCGGTGGTCGGTGGTCGCTGTGGTGTAGTGGTAGTGCGTTGGACTGTGCTACGCAGAGTGTCCGGAATTCGAATCTCGGCACAGGCAAAATCAAAAAATACAAAAAATCATTTTTCTAAACGGCACCACCTCGTGGCAGGCAATGGCAAACCTACAAGAGTAAAAATTGCCTATAAAAAAAAGCTTTTCACTTCACCGTTCGGATTCGGCATTAAACTCTAGGTCCCTTCCATTCATGTACAAAACTATAACACGCACAACATGAGTGGATGGAAAAAGCTCGGCCTAGGCTCTCCATGGGCTGTTGTGCCATTAAAAGTAAAGAAAGGTTTCGATCCTCGAATCGAGATTTATTGACTTTATTTCAGTATCTAAACACCCTGTGTATAATTCTAGCTACAGTTATACTCATACTGTGGTGCTTTCGTATACACACACACATACAAATGAATGTATGTCTTTATGTACATGTATGTATGTATGTATGTGTGCGCTTACCCAAAGCTTGAATGTGTGCAGAAACCTCGAAATGCGGTAACTCAGAGTCGTGCATCACAGGGACGCCCTACAGAAGTTCACTTCTTCAGAATGTTTCCGTTTTGGGTTTTCAGATTAGGTTTGGTAATCTTGTGTGAAAACCAGAGTCTATCGCAGACATTACAAGTGTGACCGAAGGAATTTTTAACGATGTACTGATTTAAGCAAACGATAAGCCTTGAATAGATCAGTTTGATGATTCTCTGATCGCACGAGTGCTACATCTGGATTAACTTCATTCTGATCGTTTGCATTTCCAATGCATGCAGCAACGTCCTCTGTAAAATCAACATTTCCATTATAATCTTACCATCATCATCATTATTATCATCATTATAATAATCGGCATCATCATCATCAAAATATTCAGGTTGTATGATCTCAACAGGTGGAAAATTTATCACATGCCGGTCTGAGAACAACTGGCGAATGTTATGAGGTTGACTAGAAACTTGGCAAATCTCGTCTATGTTTTGTTGGGCTGATGCAAGTTGTTTTCTTTCCACGGAGGAAAGATTTCCAGGCAAATATTTTCAAGTAAGTCTTTTGCCATTCTCTTTCGTTGAGTAGCTGAGAATTCGGTCACCTCAATGACTACCTCAATGACTACCTCAATGCTAGTTATATAATCTGAGGACCTTCGTCTGGACTCAATAGCATGAGTGTTGATGCAATTATTGGCTATAATGAACTCATTTGCCATTGATGCTGTCTCTCCGCCTTAGTCTTTGCGAGCAGTTTTTCAATGAAATTCGAATTCCGTTGTGCCTCAAGTTGTTTTGCGTAGTCTGCACTCTCGCGTTCTCTCGGTGTTTTTTTTTCACAATAGCAGAAACTGAATATTGTTGGGCCTCCATTTTTCGACGAAGTCTCTCAGCCAACCACATTCTCGTTGTCTCTCAGCCACAGTTTTTGCTGGAGATTTTATCGTAACATAATCGTCATTTGTTTGTGACTCGCGTTTTTTTTCACGATTTTTTTTTTCACGTTACACTCGCTCATTATTTCAACTTTAGAACTTTCAAACGATTTTTATTTGAAATGTATAATTTTTGTTTGAAATGTTAAATTTTACTAGAAATTGATGGGCAGCGCCCTCTATCAATCGAGTATGAATCATACGCGAATCAGCGCGCTTTTTTCAATCGATATAGGGATACATAGTGGATAGAAGACGCATAGTGGATGGATGTGCTGCCCAACATTTATGTGTGTATACTACATATGAATCCTCATGTTTACCATACTTGATTGATAGAGGGCGCTGTCATTCATTGCCGTGACACGTTCCGCTTTGCCACAATCATCATTTTACTCCATCGTAAATATAAAAACGTTTTTAAAGAAGAACAAACTTCAATAAACTTAAAAAATTTTCATTTAACTTACAACTTCCCCGTACTGGGTAGAGTTTCCACTGTGAGAATATTGTGCTCATATTAACAAGAAGCTTAACTATATCGTCATATGCACTTACCGTGGTGATCACATCCTATCAATTTCAATATCTTGCTGATGCCCTTTCTCATCTGGAGGAGCCTTATACCTCGATTTTAATTCAGTTTCATCTGAGTTTCAATTCGAGTTCGATTTCATTTAAGTTTGTTTTAGATTTTCGTTTTCAGCATGAAGGAATCACATTCAAAACCCGACCTGGTAGATGCCGTAGCTAGAAGCAGAATTCTCAATTTTCGGTAATTGATTCTTGAAAACATGACATGAGTTTACGGTATTATGAGCTCAGAACAGGGTAAGCAAGTGGTGTGTTTTTACCCGGAGTCCCCGGGAATTATATAGTATACTTTTTCGATTTTTTGCTCTCAAATTTCTAGAAAAGTGTGGCTGCGACACAGATTCGTTTTAACAATCGAAAAATCTGTAAGGATCACCCCGGACACGGTCAAAATTTTAGGAAAAAAATAGAAAAATATTCCCTAATCGCCGGGTCTGAGCTTTGACAGAGCTGGCTCAGAATATGAGGCTGCCGAAACATACCGGTTGAAGGTTAAATACTACATAATTTTTTTGTCTGAGAGAAAAGATTTTTCTATGCCCCAACGAACTTAAATTATATTCTCACAAAATTAGCTCAGCACTATAATTCATGACATAAGGGGAGGGCGAGGGTCTTGGACGGCCTCAACCTTCACCCTCGCCCCCCTTTTCCTCTGTAGGATTAAATACTACCCTTATTAAGCACAGCACTGGTTTTTGTATATGTCAAAATCTGTTTATTTGTTGGATTTTGTTGCTTTTCATTATTATTGTTGTTGTTGTTGTTGTTGCTGCTGCTGTTGCTGCTGTTATTGTTGTTGTCTCGGTCTCTGTTGCAGTCACTATTAACGTGGCTGTTGCTATAGAATTGTGTTGTTGTTGTAGTAGTTATTATTGTTGTTGTAGTTATTGTTGTTGTTATTATTGTTGTTGTAGTTATTGTTGTAGTTATTGTTGTTGTTGTAGTTATTGTTGTTGTAGCTCGGTTGTCGCAGTTCAGTTGATATTACTATTCCTGCTGATGTTGTTGTTGTTGCTGGTGCTTGTGATGATGATGATGTTGTTGTTGTTGTTGTTGTTGTTGTAGTCGTTGCTGTTATGCAGTGATATTTTTCATTGCTTTACCTATTTGTACTGTGATATTTTGTGTTGTTGTTGTTGTTGTTGCTTTTGTTGCTTTTGTTGTTATGTATGTATATTGCTTGAACAGCATTTCATTCGTTTGTGTGTGTGTGTGTGTGTGTGTGTGTATGTGTGCATGTAAATGTATGTATATGAATACATACAAACACATTTATATACCTACGAGTACATACCTATATATATACACATATGTATATGTATACATACATAGTACATATGTATATACATACATATATGTGGATAGATAGTATATACATATGATTCAGTCCTATATTTTCATCGATTTAATCTATCTGTCTGACTGCTCCAACATTAAAGCAACCAAAGAGTACGACGAACGAATCTTCAACAACAACAACAACAACAACAACAAAAGCAACAACATTTAACAGAATGCGCTTGAGAACAGCGGCAAACGTTGTCAACGGCAAATGCGGCAGTGAGGCAGTGAGGCAACGAGGCGCTTTGAAAACGTGCGGGAATGATGTGATATGCAATGAGATTGGATAAAGTGAATGCAAGAACGAATAAACCGGCATAACGACCGATCGACCAACAGACAGACCGACCGAACGACAGACAGACAAGCACACCGACCCACCTACCGAGAGCCAGTCACCTATGATAGACAGAATGTCTGTCCGTCGAATGGACAAAATAAATTTCTTGTTCTTCTAGTTTTGTTGTCATTGCCGTTAGTGTTGTTGTTGTAGTTGTTGTAGTTTTTTGAGCTGTATGGTTCCACTACCAACGTCAAGTCAGTCCGACTAATGGATAAACACATACACACTGTGTGTACATATATGTGTACATATCTGTGTACATGTGCATGCCTCTATGTATGTGAATACATACATAAGTATGTACATATACTTATATTATACGTGTGTATGTGTATGTGTTCTTTTTTACCGTGATACTTCGTATTACAACTAGCAATAATGATAAACTAAATTTAAAAAAAAAAAACCTTCAGTGTTGGATACAAATTTATATTCGATGTATTAAATTTTCAATACAATTTTTTAATTTTTACTTTTCATTATAAATTTGCTTACAACAAATCAGCGATTGTTACCTTCCTTGGTGAAGGGATATTACCTGAGAAAGTAACTACTAGTTTATAATTTCTTCTAGCCGCTAGTCCAGTATAAGCTGAATATTGGAAGAAAAAAAACACAAGTTTTTATTTTGTATTCAAAAGTACATAATTGGACTTACGTGGTTTTGATTCTCAGCAACTCTAAGTATTTATTTTTTAATTAAGAATATTTTCAGTGGGGGTAGTTTGTTATCATTTTTTATTTAGTTTTTTTTTGAGGGTTTCTTAAAGGGGTAGAACTTTGGTTTCGGGTCCTCAGTAACCCCAACTACTTTTCGATACCGAATATTTTCGTGGAGGAATACTCTATAATGTGGTCGCTGTGGCGTAGTGGTAGTGCGTTGGACTGCTGTGCAGAGTGTCCGGGGTTCGAATGTCGGCACAGTCCGGTTCAAAATAAAAAAGTAGAAAAAATAATTTTTCCACACGGCACCTCTTCCTCCTCTTGGCAGGCAATGGGCAAACCTACAAGAGTAAAAATTGCCTCTGAAAAAAGCTTTTCACTTCGCCGTTCGGATTCGGCATTAAACTGTAGGTCCCTTCCATTCATGTACAAATATTACACGCTCAACATGAGTCGATGCGAAAAGCTCGGCCTAGGCCCTCCATGGGCTGTTGTGCCATTAAAAGTAAAGTAAATACTCTATAATCGACTGCACTATCACTCGCATAGCATGGTCCCATGAATTGGAATGACTACAAAGCACATCCCACGGGGAAAACAAGGAGGGAGGGGAGCTGCGGTATTGTTGTCCAAGTAAACTTCTTCTCGCTGCTCATCACAGCTATTCTTAGGCATGAAACATATAGGACTTAAAATTCAAAAACTATTAAATTGATCCTCCAAATACCTAACTTACGGATCCAGCCTCCAGACGCGGAAAAAGGGTCAATCTACATGATCGGAATTAGTAACCAAATTACTCCTTAAACAGTTTTAGGTTTCTTTGATTTGTTTTTTAATTTGGAAAAATGTTTTTCCCCCCCCCGAATTTGGGGTTTGTGATTATATCTAGTGTACAGGCTTCATGAACGTTAGGTTTGTTTGAATTTTGTATTTTCTAGTGCAGCACTCGCTGGTTCAAACTTCATTCACACACATTCATTGACGATCAGTGGCGGGTTGGGGAAGGACATCCTAAGGAGATTACAACACGTATGAGTTGTCATATGATTTTCAGAATTTTATCCGATTTTAAAGCCCGATCTAAGAGACACGGCAAGTACTTAATTCCGATGGCTAGTTACTTAGATTGTGTTCTTGCCAAATTGAACACATTTTACAACACTGGTTCGAATTTTGTTTGGCATGAAACTCTCGCATACACGAAACACTACACCTAGAAGTTTTAACTACACTGGAAAAAAAATAAAAAATAAAATAAATATTAATAATAAAACGCTTCAATATATTGGGGGGAAAAATTGCAAAAATTGCATATTGAAATTATAGGGAGAGTAATAAAAGGGCATAGAGTCTATGACGAAGTTTGAACCCCGGAGAAGTGGACCTGCCACGCACTACCTACTACTCCACAACGACCACTTTTCTTTTGGTTACTTACCAATAAATGTTATTTAAGACTTTTTCTTGGATATGTAAGTAGATCATAACAATCCTTCGTTTATCGTATTAGCATTAAAGAGCTTAAAGCTTACTTTGATTTTTTTTTTTTGAATAAAAGTTGGATGCAATTATAGCTTTAAAGCTCAAAGGTGCTCTCTCCATCGCAGCATTGCAACTTAATTAATTAGTACTAGCAGTAGAAAGCGATATCTTCGGTTTAGATCAGCTCTATTTCGCCAATGCTGGGTCATCTCAAGCTTTAAGCTTTCAATGAAATACATAATGGGGGAGCGTAAAAGCTCATTTACGTGCAGGTATGACTTTTTCACTACCAGCTCCAGCTATGCACGCATTTTTCTCAGTGCAATATCAAGTTTCCATGACAACCATTTACCAAATTGTGTGTCGAGTATGAGTGAAGCAGAGGTTGACAGTTTGAATTTCGCTTTAGATTACTGTGTGTGCATGAGTGTGAGTATGTATGTGTGTGCATATTTGTATGTACGAATAAAATAGTATGTATGTATGAATTTAGGTATGAAAGCAGAGTATGAGCTTAAGATAGAGCTGAATAGAGGGAGCTAAAATGGTGTTGTATACCGCCTATATATACATACACACACACACACACACAGAGACAATGCTACCTACTATAGCTATGAATGTAGTATGCATATACATATGTACTTAGTTCTAGTATATAGTAGTTGCATGTTACGTATACGACCTGCGTGGTTACTATACTCAACTATATACTTACATACTTATGGTACATACATACATACATACATACATACATACATACATACATACATACTATGTATATACATACATTCCGCGTGTGTTTTCGTTGTTGTGTTGTTGCTGTTGTATTATTGTAGTAGATTGTGGAATATTTATATGATATTCACATTGTGCTTTGTTGTTGCTTTTTTGTGTTAATATTGTTTTTGCTGTTGTTGTTTTTGTTGCTGTTGCTGCTGCTGCTGCTGTTATTTTCGTTGTTGATACAATGACAATGAAGCGTAGCAACACAAGCAACAACAACTACATGCCCACATTTATACATACACACGTACACACATATCGCAGTTATGCCAGCAATGTGTATTATAACAACAATAACAACAAAAATAATACCAACAAAAACAATAGCAAACGAACGCAAATACATAAAGTCACATCCGAGTAAATCGAGTTTGTATGTGTGTGCGTTTGTGTGTATGTGAAAGCGTGGGAGCGGAGGGTGAGCGATTGTAGAGTCAGAGCAGCGACTGTGTGGGAATGTGGAAAAACATTAAAACATTAAGCCAGAATAGAGTTAAAGCAAATCATCATAGTGCTGCAAAAAGAGCATAAAAGCGTACAGTGGCTTAAAAACAATTTTCAGAATTCCGAAAAAAAAAGAAATTCCTTAGCATGATCACTTAAGTATTATTAACTTTTAAGCCATCGATTACTCGATTAGTTTTAATTTCCTATTGAAAGAGAATGAAAGAGAGAGCGCCTCAAACGAAGTCAAGGCGAATTCATTGACCACTGACCAACACTGTCTTGTAAGAAAATTTGTTTCTCTCAGTTTCAGAGAGAGAGAGAGAGAGTTCAGAGAGATATATTAAACATACATAATTTATATGGAATTGTTATTGCTTTCATCCCATCCCGTTACTTTTTATAAATTTTTGTTATTGTTTTATACCTATATGAATGCTAAATGCTGATGGGTGAATTAAAGAAAGACAAATTGATGGTGGAAGAGAATTAAACAACAACAATTTGGAATATAGTGTTTTAATTGAAAATTTGCGATTACTAAGTACTTGGGAAATTAATTTAAATTCCTGTCATTTGAATACTGAAATAATCGTGAACTTTGAGGTTATTCAAACGGGATTGCATTGAAGAAGAAATATACTAAAATTACAAAAAGCATCTTACGTCCCCTTTTGCCTCTTCACCCCCCTCTCTCTCTCTCTCTCTCTCTCTCTCTCTCTCTCTCTCTCTCTTCAGTTATTTATAAGCATTATTATTGTTGCAATTTATTACATAAGTATAAGTAATGGCCGCCGAATCCAACTGTTGGTAATGCTTGAAATTCTCAAAAGCATTCCGCTTTATCGAATCCACTGTAACTGTCAGCGCCGCCACATCAAACAGAACGACTGAGCGAATGAAAGAATGAAAGACAAACAGTGCATACATACATACATACTTACACATGCATAAGTACATACAAACAAAATGACATAAAGACTGATAATCCCCACACATTCACCTACTGTTCGTTGCACGATGCAACAATAACTAGTACGTCATTATGACAAAAGGTGGAAACTAGAATGGCTGGTCTAAGGCTGAAACATGGGCGCAGAAAAGTTTGGGGACGAATCGAACCGAACCGAACCGAACCGAACTGAACCGTTTGTTGTATGTACATACCTATATGTATTGTACTCGTACATACGAGCGATTTGATATTTTCACTTGAATTTTATTATTATGTGTTTTGAAGCAATGTTCTTTGTTTTTTAGTTGTCGATTGTTTTTTTTTAGTTTTTGTTTCGTTTCTGTGTGTCATAAATAAACTAAGTAACAAACGTTTGGGGGGGAAGAAATCCGAGTGTGTTGGCACTGGTGACGGTAACAATTTAGTGCCTGTTTGAGTGTCGCTCGAGTGTCGCTCGAGTGTCGCTAGAATCGTTGAAGCGCCCAAAAATTTTTCGAATCACCAAAGTTTGCAATGTGTGAGCGAGATTGTGTGTGTCTGGGTGCACTCAATTGCATTGGCTGGACTGTGAAGCAAAACGAACATTATGAATTGTGAATTGATGCTGACCATGGAGAGAGGGTGAGAGGGTGCGAGATGAGTGGAAACGAAGAACATTGAAAAATGATAGGGTTAAGTCAGGCGGCGGCATTGAGCTTCCACCTAGTCAATTGTACACGGGGAAACTCCTGAATATGGAACATTCTTACATACGCCACTCAACCATTTTCATTTCACTCACACACTTAAATAATTACATACTTGCACTACCCATTTTCATATTTTATTGGTATCAGGGACGGATCGAGAGGGACTTTCAGGTCATGTTTGATAAATGGTTTGATATTTAATTGTTGTTCTAAAGATTGCTAAAGATTGAATTTGTTCTCAATTTAGATTGGCCTCAATTTAAATCTAAACTTTGCCCGAACTTATTGCCTGAGTTTGGTTAAAGTTTTTTTTTTCTTAAGTTGACTACTTAAATTACGTTTTAATTTTGGTTTTGAAATTCGTTGCAAGATTTTATCTAAATGAAATGAATTTGGTTTGATTTTCACTCAAAATTTATATTTCTGTATTTAATTGAATTTTAGTTCTAAATTTTGATATTGTGTTTTTAGAATTTGTTTTAGCCTGAATTCTGGTTTGTGTTTTGGTATGAATTTTAGTCTGAAATTGGTCCTTGTTTTGTGTTGCTACTGATCTGATTTTTGCACCGCGTTTTCACACTGAATTCGGTTTGATTCATGATTGGAATTTCAAATGTGTGAACTTAATTTTTGGTCTGAATTTTTTTTGCTCCGATTTCGTTTGAACTTTAGTGTGAGGTTTATTTACTTACTTAGCTGGGACTACAACCAATGATCGGCATTGGCCGCCTCTATAAAGCTTCGCCAGTCACTTCTGCTATGCGCACGCTGCCGCCAGTTGATAAGGCCGAGTGCAGTGAGGTCGCCCTGTACCTGGTCTTTCCAACGGAGATTAGGACGTCCTCTTCCGCGTATTCCTCCACCGTGGCTCAAATAAAACACCCTTCTAGCCGGAGCGCTTTCTTCCATTCGTTCAACCCAGCCAGCGAAAAGCCGCTGGATTTTTATACGCTTGACTAAGTCAGTGTCGGCGTACAGCTCATACAGCTCATCGTTCCATCTTATTCGACATACACATCATCCACGCATACTGGACCGTAGATCTTACGGAGTGGAGTATCTTCCTCTCGAACGCTCCTAACACTCTCTCATCATTAATGGTCAATGACCACGTCACGGCGCCATTTATTTAGGACGGGAAGGATAAGGGACTTATAGAACGTTTCGTCGGTCGAGAGAGGGTTCTGTTTCTCAATTGCCTAGTGAGCCCGTTCTGCACTCGACCTGTTGGCAAAAGTTAATCTCCGCTTGATCTCAAGGCTGACATTATTGTTGATGGTTTTTAGTTTGGTGAGTTTTAGTTCGATTTTTATCTGCAATTGGTTCGAAATTCATACAAGATTTAGCTCTAGCAAACTGAGACAACCCCCAAGCCAAACTCTAATTCCGCCACTGGTTAACACTTGCTAGCTTGAACGACACATGCCACCGCCATCGACATTGCAGTGTCATCATGACTGCAGCGGTATTGAAGTTGCATTTATTTGCTATTGTTGTTTTAGCGCTAACCTTTTTTTGTTGTTGGCATTTTGTGTATTTGCATGAATTATGCATGCAAAAAAGTTAAATGTTAGTCTATTGTTGCAACTCAGAAATTGGTGTTGTTGTTGCGACTAGTGCAAGTGACTACGACTCAAAGAGTCGTACCATGCGCGGTGCTATCAACCACATTAGTTTGCCGACCGCTGCACAATTATGTTATTATGATGATGACGACGACCACAAGCGGCTATAGCAATGCCCACGTCGTCGACTACGGTGACGATGAAGACGGCGACGACACGACACGACGCGACACGGCAACGACGATGATTGTTGATGATGTTGATGATGATGATGTTGATGTTGTTGATGATGACATATCGTGAGGGTTCTAGATTTTCAAGTTGTTGCAATAATAATTGCACCGTTGCATTTTTTGCTGAACTCATGTTCGAGTATGTAAGCATGGTTGTGTGTATGTGTGTGTGTGTGTGAAAATTCCAATGCAAATACAATGTTTTACAGGCATATAAAATCACATCATGAAATGCATAGCCGCTGTAGATTGTCGGGCCAAATTTTAGTATAGCAATTTAGCAAGTAGCGGCGAGCAACAGCAACGGCAACAACAACAACAACAACAACAACAACAACAACACCAGCATGCAGCAGTTGCTGGCAAGTACTAGCACATGCATTGATGTTGTTGCTTTTGATTTGCCGTTGGCGTGTTCATAGAAGTCGGCTTCGTTTTGTTGTGTTGTGTTGTGTTGTGTTGTTGTTTTTGTGTCATTTTTTGTTCTTTGTATTTGAAACCATTGCAACCAAAGCTTGACTAGTTTGTTAAGCTGGCTAGCGTGGCATGGCCTAGCCTGGCCTACTATGCGACTAGGTGGTTATGTTTTTTGTTGGCTTGTTGGTTGACTGGCTAATCCCGAGTAACATGCAATCGATGCTATACGCTCTTCTTTTTCTGCTGCTCCTGCTGCTGTTGCCTGCTGCTGTTGCCTGCTGCCTTTGGCTACTTCTTTTCTGCCTGTTTTATTTTTCCAGCAGCAATAAAATGCAAATGAGTCTCGCTCATTTGCAATGGCAACAATTCATAATGTCGTATATGACTTACACATACACACACACACACACACACACACGATGCCATGCACAAAGTAAACGACAATTGTCCGACCAAGCAACAGCAACATAATCTTTCTTAATGTTGTCGCCGACGTCGTTGTTGGCTTCGTCATCGTCTTCGTCGTCGTCGTCATCGTCATCGTCTTTTGTTGCCGCTATTGCTGCAACGTGGTTTGATGGTTTGATGGTAACAATAATTTTGCAACTAAATCAACATTAACAACAACAACAGCAGCAGCAGCAGCAACATCAAGTGAGACGTCAATTACGTGCGCGCCTCCATAAACGTAAAGTTTTAAGCTTTATGAGCTTGTTTGGGCTTTGGTAGAAATAAGTAATGCTATTTGTGTAATAATGTATGCTGGTGATTATTAGTTGAGACTTGTGTTCTTATCTGGGTCGATTTGTATTTGCGGAATTGGTGCGCCATCTAGCTTTCGCTTTTCAACAATACTCTTATCAAAATTGCTATACCTCAATTTGAAGCGCGACGCTACGACAATCCACGTCTATTGGCTGAAACCCATGTGAAACGGCTATTGGGTCAACCCAGCGACCCACCCGCCTCCCAAAGAGCAATACGTGATATGATCCACTGCGTCCGCAACTCCATGCTTACTCTGGCTGTAATAAAGCTAACTGTCGGCCAATGGGTTGGCATAGCTATGCGTTGCCGAAATTTGCCTATTGGGACACGAACCTATTGGGGCATGAGTTTGAAGACGAATGCTATTCCTCGGCTCGAGGACCCACTAAATTTTTTGGAGCGTCGAGCTATGAATATTCCTTCCCACCGCGCTGTCAGAGTGAATGTGGGTGTTAAGAGTGTACCATCAAAAGATTATTCAACAAACGGTGCGAAAGGATATGTTTAACTTACGCCGACAAGTGTCTTTAAGCATAAGCTATTATATCTATGTAGTGAAAAGGAATTGAACGGTCAAGAATTTTCTATTCAATAAAACCCAAGTTAGACCGTGCTTGGTTAATCAGGTCCAGGTTTTGAGGTGCTCTCTGAATTTTCGAAGTTTATCTTTTGGAGTCACAGCTGCTATTAAGGATTCTTACTCCTCACCAGACCAGCTAAACACAATAATTTTGAATGTGAAACCGCACTCACAATAGGAAGGAAAGGGAGGTGGGGATACAAGGGCGGTAGGGAGGAAAGGGCGGTAGGGTGGAAATGGCAGTAGGGAGGAAAGGGCGGTAGGGTGGAAAGGGCAGTAGGGATACAAGGGCGGTAGGGAGGAAAGGGAGGTGGGGACGAAAGGGCGGTAGGGCGGAAAGGGAGGTAGGGATACAAGGGCGGTAGGGAGGAAAGGGAGGTGGGGACGAAAGGGCGGTAGGGCGGAAAGGGAGGTAGGGATACAAGGGCGGTAGGGATGAAAGTGCGGTAGGGTGGAAAGGGCAGTAGGGATACAAGGGCGGTAGGGAGGAAAGTGAGGAAAGGGAGGTGGGTACAAAAGGGCGGTAGGGCGGAAAGGGAGGTAGGGATACAAGGGCGGTAGGGATACAAGGGCGGTAGGGATGCAAGGGCGGTAGGGATGAAAGGGCGGTAGGGATGAAAGGGCGGTAGGGTGGAAAGGGCAGTAAGGATGAAAGGGCGGTGGGGAGGAAAGGGCGGTATAAGGCTTCTACTTAAGTTGATGTATGTAAGTTGGGAGAAATCGATCCAGTACGATTGAGAAGGGCAGGACCTATGGAATTATTTAATGTTCAAACTTCTTTCTAAATTCTTTCGATTCAGAAGCTAGAATGATAATGCTTAAGGTATTCAAAGGTAAGCCATCGTTGATTCTGTTTAGGAGGTTATATCGATTAAGAACGTAACTAGACACGTTTCTATATCTGCCGCACGTGATTTTGGAGTAAAATATATTCACAAATTTTTATCTTATATCTTTTATAATAAAGTCCTTTCATATTATTCGTGTGAAAGCAGTACAAATCGTTAGCGGTCTTGATGAAAAAAATACTTTGTAAAAGCTTCACTTGAATTAAAATGTTTAAAAATATTCTGTTAAATGTGCGAAATGAGCTAAAGTTTCTTGGAGGCGGCAGTAATCCATTTTTTAGCATTCACTTCGTCATTATTCAAATTTATCAACAAAAAAAAAAATAATAAGTTGCAGCAACTACACCCCTGCTCAAAATAATAGGTACACAGCACAAAAAAAGAATAATTAAAAGTGTTGATAAAAAATTATTGGATATTTTGAATCATTTAACTAATATCCAATATTTGAATTACCTTTGCTACTCTCCTTGGCATACTATTAATCAAATCCCGACAGGTGTCTATGGGTGGCTCATACCGTATTCTCTGAACATTCTACCATAATTGTTCTTTATTAGAGAAAACTTTTTTCGCCAATTTCTTTTTTAACTTTGCCCACAGGTTTTCTATTGGATTTAAGTAGATCCGGAGGTTGACTTGGCCACTCTAAAACATTGACATTATGGGCTTCAAAGCATTTTTGTTTAACAACTTAGGGTCATGCTTTGGCTCGTTATCTTGCTGATAGACCCAACGTAAGGGCATGTTTTCCTCCGCATAGGGCAGTATTATATTTTCCACAATGTCCTTGTATTCGGCTGCTGTCATATGGTTAGTAGTTTGGTGCATGGGACCGACTCCATAGCAAGAAAAATATCCCCAAACCATAATATTTTCACACTGCATGCTTCACTGTTCTTTTTCTTTGTGAAACGAAAGTGAAATTCTTTGCCTTTTGGACGGCGTACATTCCTTTCTGAATCGTTGCCGAACAGATTAATTTTCATTTCATTGCTCCATAAAATGTTTTTCCACTTTTTCTCATCCTCAGACCCCGTTCAGATTTTGTGTTTCCTTGAAAAATTTAACCTCAAAGGAACTTTTTTGGCTATTCGTCCTGGTAGGTTAACTCCATGTAACTAACCACGTTCCCAATTTCGGCTGCCATTACCTTGAAAGACTTAAATGACTTAAATCCTTGTTACACATAGCCACAATGTGACGATCGAGATTTGCGTTAGTTTTTTTGGACTTTCCTCGAGACTCGTTTTGGGGTTTTCGCTTTATTGCATTTCTAACTAAATTGCCGGTTCTCCCCATCAATTGGCCAATGTCACGAAGTGATTTTCCTTCTTTTCTTAGGTTCGAAACTAACCGGGCTTCTTCATCACTGCAGTTTGGTTTTCGGCCCATCTAAATTATAAATTATTTAATCAAATTTCACTCTTTCTCTAAGTTAATTAAAGCAAAATTTACCGCTTTTAAATCAAGAACTGTAAAAACTCAAAAAAAAGACATTCTTTAAAAAAAAACTTTACTAGTGAACTTGTAGGTGTAACTATTACTACTATGAGCAAGCTGATTTTCGCTTTTTTCACGCAAAGCAACCATTCACAATAAATAGGGAAATCACACGTTTCACTTTGCCAGCAATAGCATTGCCATATTGCGTTAATTAAGAAAACACTTAATTTTACCCTTAAATTGCGCGATAATGGCTGCAAAAACCAATCCGAACAAAAAGTCTTTCAGTGTAACTATTTATTTGAGCATTGGTGTATATTGATTCCAGTAAAAACACAAAATATGAGGTCAAAATATTTGTTATAAGCAGGGTCAACTTTTTGCTTGATTTTTCTCAATATAATAAGTTGCAAACAATCAGCCAAACAAACAAAAATACATTAATGAAATCAAATGTGCTGATTTCATGTTCATAACCTGCCATAACTTTTTAAATCGCTTGGTCACTTTGGTCATTCATAATTTACCGCTATGATTAGCAGCACTTCTCACTAATACTACGCTCTTCTAGGTAACTACTTAATTGCTCCATTGAGAAAAGCACAAAAATGGAGAGTGTGAGTGAGAGAGCGAGGGAGCGAGGGAGCGGGAGAGAAAGAGATCCTTTCATGCTTAATTAAAATTAGCATAATACAACAAAAACAACAATACAAGGGCAGAGGCGTAATGTGACCACATCACAGCAGTAAGCAGGCAGCATCAACGTTAACCATAAAAACCACTTGTTAATCGCATGTTTTTTTATTTTGTTGTTTTATTATTATGATTTTTATGTATTTTAAGAGAGAGAGAGAGAGAGAGTGAGCAGGACAAGAGTAAGAAGGAAGTGAAAAGCAGCAGGCAGGAAGGAAACAGAAACAGAAACAGAATATGGCAATAACCATAACACTTTCTTCATTTTCGTAGGTGTGTGTGTGTGTGTGTGTAAAACACACACACACATTCATACACTTATTCAATGCCGCCGCGAGACTCATTGACTAATGATGGATGGATGGATTCCATGGATGGTTGAATACATTACAGAAATGTTAAAAGCAAACAGGCGAGAGCAAACCAACAGAGTGAGTAAGAAACATGAGAGAGTGAGTTGAACAGAAGAAGCAAACGAAAAAAAAAAATACTAAAAAATAAACAAATTGTTCAAGGTCGCCGGTCGTCTGTGTTGTGCCTCCAATATATGTATGGTACATATGAAGCCGAGTCGAGCATAAAAAATATGCAAAACAAACGACAAGAGAAATTGAAGCAATAACAATAACAACAACTATGACAGAATAAGAAGGAGAACAACAACAATGGCAACAACACTGGCAACAGCAAGAGCAGTGACAACAACAAAATGTGTTCTTACTGTCATAATTCACATGGGGGATACCGTTACGAAATGAGAAATGACTGTCGCTCTTGTTTTGGTTGTTTTGTTGTGTTGTTGTTGTTGCCGTCGCTATTGCAGTGTAAGGTAACACCAACTGGATAAATACATACATACATACATACATACGTATACACATGAAATGGTTGTTTAAGTTTAAAACAAACACACACATACATACTTGCATACACATACACATGCATTTACTTAGTACAAGAGAGGCACGTCCTCTCATACTCGTACACTTGCATACCATACAAATCAACATACTTTCTAACTAATACTAAACTTTGTCGTCGCCATCGCAGTCGCCGTCGCCGTCGCCGTCGTCGTCACCGTCACCGTCACCGTCACCTCCATCGTTCCATACCAAAATGAAAACACACTAACACATCCATACATAAATCCAAAATTCACCGCTGCTACTCTACAATCTACGCTATTCAGTCTTCTCTGATCAAGGGTTGAAAATAAAAAAATGTTTTCCACTATTTATCTTTTTGCTGCCAACCAAAAGCAAAACTGAAAAAAAAAACGAAAATCAACCCCGTTCAAAATAAAAACAAAAAGAAATAACGCAGAAAAAACAAACGCATAAAAATTCAAAAAACTTTCACCGCTCGCTCGAAGACCTTAAACTAAAAATTTCGACATTTTTCTGCGTATGCAGCAGACGACGATAATCATGACGATGATAATGACGGACGACGTGCCGCACTCACTACCTTATGCAAGTGTAGTACATACATATGTACATGCATATGTCTGTCGGTGTGGCAGCAGCGAGTTTGGGGCGCTACGTGTATAAGTATGTATGTGTTTTGAAGGCCATGCCATGGAGCGCCCATTAACCAAACACAACAAAAAATGAAATAAATAAATTCACATGTTTCAGAAAAAACAAAAAAAAATATACATTTACGCATATGTTTATAAAGCGTTAAGTGCAACGAGTTGTACGGGTGTGTGTGTGTGTGTGTGTGTGAGTGTCTGTTATTTGTAGGTTAGAATTTGTATGTGGTCGGCGCTCGCAATCACAAGTTAAATCCTCAAGTTTGTGGTTTATTATTTTATAGGTTAGGCAATTGAAATGTGTGCATGTGTGGTTTGTATTGGTATGCAAGTATTTAAATTGTACCTACGAGTTTGTGATTATTTCCAGCACAAGGAATTAGGTAAGTGTTCCTCTCTAAATTCCGGTGCAACTAACAATCTTAATATCTAGTTGAGTTATGTATCGGAAAAACCAAATGTTTAATATTTGTGTAAGTCTCGATGGAAAATAAAAAGAAAACGAGTGTGAGTTTTAGTGGGACGCCCTACAGAAGTTCACTTCTTCAGAACGTTTGCGTTTTGGGCTTTCAGGTTAGGTTGAGTAATCTTGTAAAAACCAGAGTCTATAGCAGACATTACAGACATTACGTGGCCTAAGGAATTTTTAACGATGTACTGATTTATGCAAACAATAAGCCTTGAATAGTTCAGTTTGATGATTACCTGATCCCAAGAGTGCTACATCTGGATTAACTTCATTCGGATCGTTTGCATTTCCAGTGCATGCAACGCCCGCCCTCTGAAAAATGATCATCTCCATCAAAATATTCACACTCAAAGCATGCTATATCATTATAATTATAATCTTACCATCATTATCATTATTATCATCATTATAATAATCGGCATCATCATCATCAAAATATTTAGGTTGTATGATCTCAACAGGTGGAAAATTTATCACATGCCGGTCTGAGTACAACTTGCGAATGTTATGAGGTTGACTAGAAACTTGACAAATCTCATCTATATTTTGTTGGGCTGATGCAAGTTGTTTTCTTTCCACGGAGGAAAGATTTTCAGGCAAATATTTTCAAGTAAGTCTTTTGCCCTTCTCTTTCATTGAGAAGCTGAGAATTCAGCCACCTCAATGACTACCTCAATGCTAGGTATATAATCTGAAAACCTTCATTGGGACTCAATAGCATGAGTGTTGATACAATTATTGGTTCTAATGAACTCATTTGCCAGTCATGCTGACTCTCCGTCTTAGTCTTTGCGAGTTGCTTTTCAATGAAATTCGAATTTTGTTGTGTCTCGAGTTGCTTACAAAGTCTACGCTCTCGCGATTTCTCGGTGCAGGATTTTCGTTTTTTTTTCACAATAGCAGAATCTGAATTTGGTTGGGCCTCCATTTTTCGACAAAGTCTAAATTTTCACGTTCTCTCAGCCGCAGATTTTGCTGGAGTTTTTATCGTAACACAATCACCATTAGTTTGTGTCTTGCGTTTTGTTTTTGTTTCAGTCTATACTCGCTCATTCTTTCCGCTCTATTAATTTCTAACGATTTTTGTTTGAAAAATTAATTTTACTAGAAACTTATGGGCAGCGTCATGATTCATACTCAATGACCTCTATCAATCGAGTATGACTCATACTCAGCATCCTAAATCAATCGAGTGTGAATCATACTCGAATCAGCGCCCTCTATCAATCGATAGAGGAGCCCTCTATTCCTCTATCGATTGATAGAGGGCGCTGATTCGAGTTTTGATTCACACTCGATTGATTTAGGATGCTGAGTATGAGTCATACTCGATTGATAGAGGGCTACTAAATGCATAGTGGATGCATATGTGCTGTCCATCATTTATGTGTAAATACACACCCATTCTCAATTTTTTTAATGCTTGATTGATAGAGGGCGCTGCCCTTCATTTCCGTGACAATTTCCTTTTTGTCACGATCATCGTTTTACCCCCTCGTTAATATAAAAACCATTCTAAAGTAAAGTAAACTTCTAAACATTCTCAATTTCATGAGTTGTCGAGATTAAGAGAAGGTTGGGTTAGAAAAGGCGGTGGATGCCCTACATAGACCGCTAGGTCCATAATCATAAATTGGCAGGTCACACTTTTTAGTTAGTTTATTTTCTGCTGTTTTTTTTTTAAATAAAACTTTTATGAAAATTTTTTTAAACGAAAAAGATTAATTTAAGCTTGCTTCTTCATTTCTAATACCATTTATACTATTACTTTTCTACTACTACCATTTTCTACTACTATTTTTTACTACTTTTCTACTACGTACTATTCTTTACTACGTTTTCAATACTATTTTCTACTACTTTTACCACTACGTTCCTACTGCTACATAATTTCTACTACTACTATTTCTACTATTTTCTACTACTTTCCTACTTGCTACTATTCTCTACTACGTTTTGAATACTGTTTTCTACTACGTTTACCACTACGTTTCTACTGCTATACCATTTCTACTTCTTTTTTATTACTATCTTCTACTACTTTTACACTACTTTTCTACTAGGTACTATTCTCTACTATGTTTTTAATACTATTTTCTACTACTTTTACCACTACGTTGCGACTGCTATACCATTTCTACTTCGTTTTTAATACTATCTTCTACTACTTTTACACTACCTTCCTACTAGGTACTATTCTCTCCTACGTTTTTAATACTTTTTCTTCTACTTTTGCCACTACGTTCCTACTGCTAAATAATTTCTACTACTCTATTTCTACTCTATTTCTACTATTTTATACTACTTTTCTACTTGCTACTATTCTCTACTACGTTTTCAATACTATTTTCTACTACTTTTACCACTACGTTTCGACTGCTATACCATTTCTACTTCTTTTTTAATACTATCTTCTACTACTTTTACACTACTTTTCTACTAGGTACTATTCTCTACTACGTTTTTAATACTATTTTCTACTACTTTTACCAATACGTTCCTACTGCTACATAATTTCTACTACTACTATTCTACTACTATTTCTACTATTTTCTACTACTTTCCTACTTGATACTATTCTCTACTACTTTTTTAATACTATTTTCTACTACTTTTACCACTACGTTTCGACTGCTATAACATTTCTACTTCTTTTTTAATACTATCTTCTACTAATTTTACACTAAGTCCCTACTATTTTTAATACTATTTCTACTACTTTTCTACAAGGTACTATTCTCGACTACTTTTTAATACTATTTTCTACTACTTTAACCACTATGTCGCTACTGCTATTTATACTACTATTTTCACTACTGTATTTTTTCTACCATTTCACCTTCTATTTTCTACTACTATTTTTATAGTAGATGGAATACTTGTTCTACTTCTTTTCGACTACTCTTTTGTGGTATAGTATAAAGAATCTTTGAAATGTGTTCAGCTTTTCGTTAAAAATCTTCATGTTTGCATGTGCAATAATAGAAGTTGCAAGCAATTTTGGCAACTATTTTTTGGAAATCAAAATTGAATTTGTGAAACTGATGTTATCGCTGCATGTGACTAGTGCAGAAGGCAGGAGTGGTTTTAGTTGTTTATTTCTAAGAATTACATACATGCTACTACAGGGTGCGCTATCTTTTATGCCGGTATGTGGATATTGACTAAACAATTGATTTCCATATACATATAAGATATTTTTATTTAATTTGGTCTTTTACAATTCTCATCTCGGGTGGTATAGCGATTATTTCGGTACGAATGTTTGCTCGTCAATGGTCTGAGGCTAGCTGGCGTACACTTCTATGCTTTTCACATAACCCCACTAAAAGAAGTCCGGAGATGTCAAATATGCAGATCGGAGTGGCCAGTTAATATTGCCCAGGGAATTTTCAGTGTGAATTTGCAGTGTGAAATGTTGAGCCGTCCGGACCTTTTTCACACATTTGTGGGCAGATATAATGAACCAACATCCACCGATATCGATTCCCATCGACTGTTTCGCCTTCTCTGAAGAAAAATGGTCCAATGATGTTTTTGGCGCAAACGCCGGCCCAAGCAGTCACCTTTTGGTCATGCTGGTGGTATTTCATGAATTTCGTATGGATTTTCCGTTCCTCAAATGTTGCAATTTAGCTTGTTAATGGCGCCAGAGAGTGTGAAATGGACCTCGTAGGTCATCACAATTTTCCTTCCAAAAATCAGGTTCAGAGTCAACCATTCGAGCGACTCGAGTTTGGCCGTATTCCAAGCGACGTTGACAATATTCTGTCGGCAATATTCTTTAAGTCAATTGCATTTTATACGGAAACAAATGCAAATCATCCTTCAAAATGTGCCACAAGGGGGTTCAACTGACGCATGTGGGTTCTCGGCAACACTCTCTCTTACCGCTTCAACCAGCAGTTTATTGCGACGTCTTGAGCGTTGATGAACGGCTTGTCGGTCGACGATCTCCCACTGTTCCGTGCTCAACTTCGACGATATGCCCGTTGAGTTAACACAACTGAACGACTATTTTCAATGGGCAGCGTCTCTGTTTTGCCGCGTTGTTTCGGTGTGGAACGATTCATGGTCACAATCTTACTGAATTAACGTTTCAAAAACATGTTTACTCAAATCAATCGATTGATAAATGTTAAAATTATCCAATGTTTACATATTAAGTACATTAAAGGTGGTGCACCCTGTGCAATAGCAACTAAGTCTCTAACTGAAAATAATAATACACTTTAATGGCACCCCCTTTAAAAACTCATTTGACAGATGATTTTTACTTTCACTTTTTACTTTCTACGAGAGCGAGTACGCGTAAGTATTTGAAATCATTTTCTCTAAAACTTAAGTAAATACATATAATATTTTGTCCAATTTAATATTCTATAATTTTAATGTCAGCTGCCACCACTTTTTCCCATTGTTGACATTTTGTTGCCAATTGTTGGTTGTTCATTGTTTTGTTCGTAAATAAATGCATTTAAAGTCATTCTTAGTCCAACGTCTTCGTTGTCGTCACCGTCACCGTCACCGTCACCGTCATCGTCACTGTCATCGTCATCATCATTGTCAACGTCATCGTCATCGTCACCGTCGTCGTCGTTGCCCTGCGCCATTTCCATGAATGCATATGATTAATGGTTACTAGCAAAGTTGATACTGGTTGGCATTTTACTTTCGTTCATCTAACATTGATTTTTCTTTCTTTTAGCTTTTCCTTTTATTTTATTATTGATATTATTATTGTTGTTGTGGTTGTGCATGCAGTACAAGGAATTTTCATCAGCATTGCATCCTCCCCAAAATGCTTCTTTGTAGATTTTTTTGAGGACCTTTTGGAATGATAAGAAGCACAAAATTAATCATGCACATGCTCAAATTTTTGAAAATATGGTACGTAAGTATGTATGTAAGTAGATATCAATGCGGTATGAGTTTGAGTTTCAATTTGAAGAAACTCTAATCATGTTTAATACATTGTAGAAATCGAGAATCGTTGTTAAACAACATCCTCATTAGCTTTAGGATGAGAGCAGTACTCTCTCTCTTCTTATTCAAACCTTAAGATCTCAACCCTCCTCAGCCCATTCTACTTTCACTCAGGAGAAAAAGAGAAAATTCTCACACTAGGCAAAGCTAAAGAAAGCTTTATACTTGGAAAATGCGTGAAAAAGAGACAACAACAACAACTGAACACCAATCGCATATGTTACGTGTTGTAGAGCTTAAAGCTCTACTCATTTGGCTGTCACTGTTCCACAGCCTTGATAGCCGCTTGACTGTGTGAATAGCTTTCCTCTCCCTACTTACTATGAATAATAACTTTGGATGATGCTTGACATACTTCCCAATGTTTTGCTTGTAGTTTCGATTTTAAAACAAAAGCTGAATCATATAGATGATTTAATGAGTTTAAGCTAGTTTGTGTAGAAACCTACACAAAGAGTTTCACGTCGGGGCTTCACTTCACATCATCTTCATCTTTCTTTCTCTGTGCTCTAGTTAAGGCAAAGTAAACTGAAAATTTCGCCGGGCCAAACTTGGCATACTTTCTAGGGAAAAATTACTTAGAATATCATGTAAAATAATTTCCGATGCTGGTCAAATTTCTCTCTCCCCCTTACACCCTACTGTGGCCCTTCATGGGCTGTTGTGCCACTAAAAGAAGAAAAAAAAATAATTCGAGAACGGAGTCTTCTACAGAACGGAGAACGGAATATCTTCTAAACAGAACTCCTTTTTTTTGAGATCAAGTTAAAACACAGGGTGTATCCCTATGAAGGCGGAGTATTGTGTTGATTGAAAGGAAGATTGATAGGTGGAGGGAAGATTGATAGGTGGAGGGAAGATTGATAGGTGGCAGAAAGAAGGGAGGTAGAATGAGAGAGAGAATAAAATCACAGGACACAGCCATTGTGGTTGTCAGCCATTATGCCTTTTTACCACAATGAACTTCAGTTTCATCAATGTCGATTATGACCGCATGACCGCGACAACGAAAGGGATAGGGAAGATAAGGAAAATGTACCATTGGCAGGCAAGAGGTGGTGCTGTGTAGAAAAATGTTTTTTTTCTACTTTTTTATTTTACCTAAGCCGAGATTCGAACCCCGGACACACTTTGAGTAACAGTCCAATGAACTATCACTACGCCACAGCGATCACAAACTTGAGGAATCTCAATCGAAATTGTTACATACATTCTTTCTAACCAAAATATGAAAAAGTGCTAAGCTTCGGAAATGGGTTAAATCGGTCAAGTGGATCGGTTACCTATAAGTTAGGTTACACTGGCTGTCATATAGCAGGACACTTGCACTTAAAGGCCAATGAGTGGTTCATTGTCACAACAAGTGGACCTACCGGTTAACTCCGGTTCCGAATGGCAATTGTGGCTTAGCAATTTGTTATCACTTGATGGTTTTGCCATTGCGTGCCAAGTGCTGCACTTGTACACTTTCTTATAATTCTCATTCACTTCATATCGGTAGTAGAAGATTTTAAGAAGATTGTGAATCAGACCAAGACTGAAATCGAACCTAGCAGGCTTTTGGATGAGAGGTCTAGTACTAGACCTCTCGATGTTGCCGGGTACTCATACAAGCCAAATCAAAGTACATAATTGAGTAAATTAATCTAAAGTAGAAGATTGTAAGAAGATTGTGAATGAGACCAAGACGGAAATCGAATCTAGCAGGCTTTTCGAAGAGAGGTCTAGTACTAGACCTCTCGATGTTGCCGGGTACTCATACAAGCCACATCAAAGTACATAATTGAGTAAATTAATCTAAAGTAGAAGATTGTAAGAAGATTGTGAATGAGACCAAGATGGAAATCGAACCTAGCAGGCTTTTGGATGAGAGGTCTACTGCTAAACTATCGAGGTTACCGGGTACTCATACAAGTCAAATCAAAGTACATAATTGAGTATGTTAATGTAAACTAGAAGATTGTAAGAAGATTGTAAGAAGATTGTGAATGAGACCAAGACGGAAATCGAACCTAGCAGGCTTTTCGAAGAGAGGTTTAGTGCTAGACCTCTCGAGGTTACTGGGTACTCATATACGCCAAATCAAAGTACATAGTTGAGCAAATTAATCTAAACTAGAAGATTGTAAGAAGATTGTGAACCTCACAGGCTTTTGGATGAGAGGTCTAGTGCTAGACCTCTCGAGGTTACCGGGTACTCATACAAGTCAAATCAAAGTACATAATTGAGTAAGTTAATGTAAACTAGAAGATTGTAAGAAGATTATAAGAAGATTGTGAATGAACCCAAGACGGAAATCGAACCTAGCAGGCTGTTGGGTGAGAGGTTTAGTGCTAGACCTCTCGAGATTACCGGGTACTTATACAAGTCTAATCAAAGGACATAGTTGAGCAAATTAATGTAAACTTGGATTATATTTCGTTCGATTCAAGATCAGACCATAACCACGTTTGCATCCCAAACAAGTGAAATTTTCCAATAGCTTTAATATCAAAGTAAATATTGATAGAATTACAGCGAAATTCGAAACGATCATTGCCTATTATTAAATATTGGTAACTAGGAAATAAATATTATTGACCCGTGGGATATCATTATTTAAACTTGAAAAATAAACCTGTTTGTGGCTGTTGTTGTTGCATCAATATTACGCATTTAACATTGTAATCCTCTTGTAACTATGTAAGTAGTAGAGGCAGCAGTAGTAAAGAGACAGCCTCATTACTTCCTACTTCATACTTACTTACCAGCCATCCTTTGCTATTCCTATTAATAATTTTTACTTTTGCTGTCTATGAACCCATGTAGTATGTGGATGGATACTGTAAGTCTTTGTCATTTTCAACCATGATGTTGTTGCTGTTGTACCTTCATGCAAGAAATTTAATCAACGTTTGCTGTATGCTGTTACCCTCAACTATTTTCCCAATGTTTTACTATATGAGAAAACTTCTCTCGCATTTATGGTAAGTCTATTTTTTTCATGTTTATTTTTCTCAAAAAACAAAAAAAAAAAATAAAATAAAATTGAATGAAAATGAAAATGAAAGAAACAAAACGAAACGAAACGTCAGTTCGAAATGTACTGGGCGCCCCTTATCCTAGTCACATCAGCGCACGTACACCGCACACTCACACACACACACACACACACACACACACACACACACACACACACACAAACACACACCGAGCCACGTTGCCTTTCGTTAGCTCGACGACGTTGCTTTCATTTCTCATCCTGTGCTCGTCCTGGTGTTGTTCAATTTTGTGCGCTCTACTACCACACTCGAGGAGCGAGCAAGCAACAGCAATGATTGTTGCCTTGCTTCTAAATGCTTCTTCAGTGCTCGCACTCGTAGAACGTAGATTTTCGTCGTCGTTGTCGAATTGAGTTTAGGTCCTTGCTGCTTCATTATTTCTTGATGGTTGTTTTCTATCTAATGCGGAGCAAGCTGCGCTGCTAAAACGCTAAAGCTGCTCCTTTGCGCTACTTCGTTAGTTGGCCGCTCCAAACTTTCATTCGTTCGTACGATTCATTTGCTCTGTGAGTGAGTCTATAGTCAGGCAGATGAGTCGCATCTGTATCCTTCATTGCGTTTAGTGAGTCACACAGCAATCTTCCTTTTGCCCTCATGTATTCGTAGCTACAAAAATGTTGATATGTATGAATGTTAGTATTGTATGTTTGTGTTTGTGTTTGTGTATGTATGTGTGCTTGTGTATATGTATGTATGTATGTATGTACATACGTTCGTTATGTGAATGTGTGTGTTTGTATATTTCCTATAACAGTATTTCATAGTATATTTTTGCCTTTGTTTTGGTTGTATGTATGCACGACTGTGTGGGTGTGAGTGTGGGTGTGCGTGCGTGTGTGTATTTGTTTCCAAAAAGCATTTCCGCTCGTTGGTGTTGAGGATAGCTTCAGCTTTGCCACATCATCATACATACTCATTCTCAGCTACGCTCTCATACCCGTGCTCATTCTTGTCCTTCATCATTCTCTCACACTCTCTCGTTATCGTTGTCGTTGATGTTGTTATTGTATGTACAGTATACTGCAAAGAAATTGGTATCACTTCGATTCTTTATTTTGAACTGAACTAAATTATTTGAGTTTTGCTAATTCCTAAGCTAGAGAGAGAATGAAGCTTTCTTGATTTGGATTGATTAAGATAACAATGCTCACAATACTCTTTCTTCTTTTAATGGCACAAAAGCCGAGCTTTTCGCATACACTTTTCGCATGCGTTGTGCGTGTTACCATATATTTGTACAGTTTTATGCCGAATCCGAATGGAAATTTTTCTAATTTTTTATTAATAATGTTTATACAAGGAGTATATAAGGAAGGTTGAGCTTTGAAGCCTCTTCGTTAACGTGTCGTTGAAGCCTTACCGTATGGGAATTAACAAATTTTTTGATTACGTCCTTTACTACATCTATCTCCAGATCACGGTGCAAGTCGGCAATGCGAATGTTCCAAGGTACATTGACGATCGGCCTAAGCACTTTGTTCTGGAAACGTTGAACTGACATTATAGTTGACTCACTGGCACAACCCCAAAGTTGAATTCTATAGGTCCACAAAGGTTTGATGACCTGTTTTTATAAAATAATTTTGTTCTATGTAGATTAAAAGCACCGATTACCGACCAAGAAGCCAATACATATTTTTGAACTTTAGATCAAGCTCTGTGGTTTTTTGTCGTAACGTGCTCCTCGCCATTGAAGCTTAGCGTCTAAGGTCATTTCTAGGTATTTGGCAGAGTTCGAAAATGGTAAGTATTATTCATGCAATAAGTGTATGAACAATATCTTTATTTGTGAAATCAAAATGAATGGATTTGATGTTGTTATGATTGATTCTCCATTTTTCGGTCCAATCGATAATTTTTGTAACCGCCAATGGAAGGGAGCCAGTAGATTCTTCTATGGTCCAACCAATAGCGAAAGGAGCAAAGGTAGCAAGCAGTGCAATAATTTGATCCGGCGAACTGAAAAGCTCATCTTAGGCAATTTTTACTCTTGTAGGTTTGGCATTGCCTGCCATCGCTTGGTGCTGTGTAGAAAACTTTGTTTTCCTACTTTCTGCCTGTGCCAAGATTTGAACCCCAGTCACTCTGCCTAGCAAGTTAACGCACTACCCACTGTTCTACGGTGACCACACAAAGTGTTAATAGATAATTATAATAGAGAATTTTTCGAAATCTTTATGTGATCGAGAAATGTTCACCCCCATAAAAATATATAAAATATTATGGGAGAAGGATATTTTCTTTGCTGCACCTGAAAAACATAGGCCAGCTTTATTAGTTTAACTATTGATAGAATATTTGTTGTAGTACTATTCGGAAAATCTGACATTTCTGATTCGTACTTAATATAATTTTTAATGAAATGAATTTTTGACAGTCGTGTAAACCAGGACATCGCCAGACTAATGAATGCAATCAGCTAACAGTTCATTATGAATCTAATGGAAAAATTGGAAACGGATTCATTAGATTTGTATAAATAGACAGTAAAAAGCTAGCATTTTCTTCTCGAAAGGTGAATGCGAGGATTTCGAGATTTGAGAGAAACTCCATGCGAAAGGTGTGACGTCACCTCTAACTTTCAATCACACGAGTTATACACGGTAAGTGCTAACCACCGAGATGTAACAACACACAAGAAGGAAAGATTAAGTATAATGGCTGTCTGTCTTTCTTTCTCCCCTTGACTTTCTGGAAAATCTTAAGTGGTGCTAATTTTTTTGCATCTTACTGTATAGTACATATTATATTGTATGTAGTATGCTTGGCTGAGCCATATAACAAGTAACTATGAAACTTTTGCCCTATTGTGACATCAGTTGTGCTCGTTGCTGGCTTGCTTGCTCGGTTACTATTTGAGGTGGGGTGGCAATATTACGCTACCGATGTTGCTGGATAGCGCGTGGGGTAGAGTAGGTTTTTATAGAGGTAGAGGGTGGCGATGGCATAGAATACTAAAGCAGCAAAAGATAGACACAGTACACATTCATGTGAACATACATACATACTATATACTTATACAAGATGCATACATATGTATGTAGAAAATATTTATGTGTGTCTGTATGTATAGAATATATCTATGTACATATTAAATAGAATGTGTGTATTGCATGTAAGTTGTGCTGTGTGTGAAACTGGGTACTTAGCTAAGTATTTAAACCTTTTTGCAGAAATCTATTACACAGTTGAATAGCTCTCTTACGGGTACCAGGTGCTATTATGGCACAAAAGCCCATGGAGGGCATAGACTTATAATTTACAGGCACTACTTATTTACCTGCAAAGCTCATTCTTGCAAAAGGGCACGGACACACACCACCAGCGCAGTGAAAACAGACATCAGACCTCTTTGCGCCATTTGCCTCCAAAAGAGGCTACATTATCTTCCTTCTTCTTCTTTTTCTTTTAATGCCCCACAACAGCTCATTCGGGGCCTAGGTCAAGCCTTTCACAGCCACTAATGTTGTGCGTGTTATATTTGTACATGAATGGAAGAGACCTACAGTTTTATGCCGAATCCGAACGGTAAAGTGAACAGCTTTTCATAGGCAATTTTTACTTTTGTAGGTTTGCCATTGCCTGCCAAGAGGTGGTGTGTTGCAAAATGGTTTCTTCTACTTTTTGATTTTGCTTGTGCCGAGATTTTAACCTCTGCGAAGCAGGCCAACGCACTAGCAACTACCTCTTATATAAGGTAGGCTGAAAAGAAAGTTCAGAAAATAGTACCAGCTTCGAACATCGACATCTCTGGCACTATTTTCTACAAGAGTGTCATGCTGCTAGCATGCGCTGATGATAGTAACATCATTGGCTCCAACGCGCGAACAGTCAGTGCAGCATTCTCCAATCTGGAAAGGGACAAAACGATATACCTTGTGTCAACCAACAAAGAGTCACGGCATCTTGGACAAAATATCATTGTTGACAATTATACTTTCGAAGTCGTCAAGGATTTCATTTCACTCTATAACTCCCTCATCCTACCCATCCTAATATATGGCGTTGAGAATTGGATGTTGACCACCCCAATGATT